>CM053787.1:474744977-475344977 GCA_028749045.1 Cupressus sempervirens
TTTAAAACTTATATGTAATTTAAGAAAACATATAATAATTTTCTTAAAAAAGAAGGGCTTCCCAAATCTCTAAGTTAAGAATTTTCCATTTCAACCTTCTTTCTATTTTCAAATTTAAGTCCTTGTCAATCTAAATTCATAATTTTAATTTGAACCCGAACCCGATTTATAACTAATTTTCCTTCATAAATAATACTAAGGGTTTCCTAATGGTTTCTTTGCAACCAATTAAAAATTAACATACATATCTAGATTCCAATTCCAAGATTGAAGATTCGTTCATGGAGTATATTCAAACACATATAACAAACACAATGAAGACATGAAGAGAAAGAGTGCAAATAGAATATGCGAAAATCACGAGTGCACCTGGACATTGATGCTAATTTGCTATGCCTCAGAAGTCTGTAGAAAAATTCCTTCTTTCTCCAACATTCGCCATTCCTCCAAGAATCAAACCAACCAAACCCCCAAGTGACTAGAAGTGTGTGTAGAAGCATACGAGGATGTGGAAGCATCTGAGAATGTCGAGGCATACGAGCTTGTAGAAGCCTCTCTCGATGTCCATACACTCTAGGAGAGCCTCTATATAAAGGCCTCTAAGATGCATCTAGAATGTGTCTAAAAGAACTAAGAGATAAGCATGACAACCAAGCACATAACTTCCACGATAAAAAGATGAACATGATGAGGTGTCTAGAATATTGTAGACACCATGTGCTCAAATAATATGCTAACCCCTAAGTGTAGACAACACGTGCATAATTAGAGTGCAAACTCTTATGTTGTCAACATGATAACTCCCAAGAGCTCGCATAGTCCTATGTGAATAAATAATGCACATTAATTAATTTAATATTCACTTTACTCTTTCCAATTTAATTTATTAATTTTTAAATCTTATGCACTCACTTTAATAACTCCACTTGTTTTATCTTAATATATTTATATTTTAATCACATGCACACATCATGCAATCTAGAATCTTTTAATAATTTTAATATCTTTTCCACTTTTACATTCATTTTCAAACTTAATTGATAAAATATTTATTAACTTAAATAAATATTATCACATTATAACTTTTATCTTCAAATTTAATTATTTTATTTAATTAATTTTTTAATTAATTAAATAAAATAAATATTAAAATACCATATTAATTTTTCATTAAATTAAACCATTAATTAAATCTTTTAATTAGGCTTAATTAATAGAAAATACACCAAAGACTCATAAAATAAAATACGAAAAACCCACTATAGCAAAACACATACAAAATCAAACCAAAAAGGGTTAATATCACGAATTACGTCATTTGATGCATTCAGAGGGTACTCAACTCAGATACTTGTCCTAATTTTCAATTAGGAAAAATGGCTTAAAGGGTTGGGATTTGGACTTGAAAATTTATCTCCCCTCTCTTACCATTGAGATAATGTGATAGGGTACGTTCATCTTGGCAATTCAGGAAAGTCGATACCTAGTACCTGCAACTTGCATAAAACCCATGCATGTACAAACACAATATATACTAAGCTAAATAGGCAATGGCAAGAAGTGGTGCATTGTGTAGATCCCGACTAGCAGGTGACTACGACTCCCTTCCTTAACCACATCAGAAATGCCATACAAGAACAAACACACACACCATACACATGCAAGTATGGGATAAGTATCCATAAGAAGACACATGTGATAGTAAACCATCTAACTAATCAATGACTGAAAATAATGTAATAATCATCATGCATACATGAAATGTAGAGTCTAAGTAATCTCATCACATATCAACTGAATCCATAGCACAATATCTGATAGTCTCAAAACAATGCTGCTAACCATCAACATAAAATTAGCCCTAAAGAGTTTGACAATGATAACAAAATGCGACCTAGGGGCAGGCATTACATTAAGATTTAAATTAGTTAACATTTTTAATTTAATTTAGTTGTCATCCTAAATATTAGTACCATGTTATTTAATTAAAATTAAGAAATTAGTAGTATTGGATTTTAGTGATGTTAATATTAATATGTTTAGTGTTGGTATGTTAGTAATAAAGTTTTTAATTATAGTTAAGAGTTTTGTTAAGTAAATAAATTTATATGTTTTCCTTAATATTAGTTAGTAATTATTATAAATTTAAAATGCTTAGTAAATTTAATCGATAGAAAGTTAATTAGTTTAAAGTTATGTAAGTTATGTAGTTTAGTTTTAGTTTATAAATATTAATTAGTTTTGATTAGATTAGTAAAGTATAGTTAGTAATATTCTTTTTGCAAATCGATACATGTTACACTCTTAATTAATGTTTAGTAAAATTTTGGTTAAATGTAAATTTAGTTTATTTGTTAAGAAAGTTAATCATTATGTTTGTAAACATAATAAATTATGTTAAACGACTAAGATAATGTAATTTGTTTTGCATAGTTAAATTTAAGATAATTTATATTGTTGTTCAAATGATTTCAATATATCGTTGAAATCTTAATGTAATAACAAACTAAATGTTGATACCAATTTAATAATGAGAATTTAATTATATCAATGTATTTCTTCTCATGATTATAAATTTAAGATGAACGTAGTAAATCTATTCTTGCAAATCAACTCTTAAACCCTAGTGAACCATATTATTATAAAAAAAACTTTGTGTATTTTTGCCCTCGTATTTTGGGCATGACAAAAGATCACTTTACCTAATGGGTCAGGTGATCACACCTCATCAAACTAGACAATAAAAAGGTATGTGGGACTAATTTTTAAAGGCTATATCATACATCAGTTCCAAAAGGTTCTAGTACTGGAAGGACTATATTAGCATAAATAAAGATGCAAGATATTGTTAGAAATTCAAGACAAATCTTCAAGTTTTTCATTTTGTTTCCAAGAATGAAAAGTTTCCTATATGTGTCGAGTGGAATGTTAGAAGATGTCAAGCTATCAGACTAGGTAGTTGATGTTGAGATCATAGTGGTTTTTGAGTGATGGAAATATCAATAGATGCCAAGTGAGCTTGAAATTGGTTGTTGCCAAGCTTACAAATATGTAAGCACTCAACATTATTGCAAGGTTTTCAAAGGGTATTTGATCGATTTTAGCTCATTCTTCATCATTTCAAATTTGATAAAGAGCAAGAAGAGTAGAAGGTGATCTGGAAATACATTCTAAGCATTTGCAAAAGATTTCAGTAGTGATTCTACACTAGTTCGTCAGATTTCCTAAGATATTTATCAAGAGCCGAGCTATGCAGATTTAATTTTTGCAAACCCTAGTTTCACACAATGGCATTGAGTTCAGAGAATGTAGAGGGAAAGGAAGTTTTTAACGTTTAGTTAGTAAGTAATGAAGTTAAGTAGCCTATTTTCAAAGCTATTCCTAGCATTACATTTAAGCAAGACCCTTCTGGCACATTCTTAATGATTTTGTCAAATGTAATAATGGTGCAAGATGTGAGAAAATATTGCAGCTATAAGATAGGAAGCATTGGGGATATGAAAATCAGAGAAGCATACAAAAAACTTTGTGATAATGGTGTTTTGAAGGAATAGTTCAAAATTGTTGAGAGAAAGGGTTTAACATGAGCCTTATATTTTCCAAATGTGTTTAAGATAGAATGGATTAGAATAGTGCTTAGCTGACTTCATGATGGTTCATTATGGCTAAAAAATAGACCTATTAAAATTACTAATAGAATAATCCATAAGGTTACTAGTTACCCAACCCTAGATCAGCCTAAGACACCGAGAAGTGAATCTAAGGAAATGATTGAAAATAATACTAGAGCTATTTGAAACAAGAGAGGTATGACAATAGACACAATCACCGATCCTCTAATAAAATTTGCTGTAAGAGTCATATTACAAAATTTCTATCAATCTAGTAGATTGAATAGTGTACCCTATATAATTGTGGATTTTGGATACAAGATTGTCAAGAAAGATCATACATATGATGTAATAGAGCTACAATTACAACAACTGATGGAGAACCTTGGAGAAATCAGGAAAACTAAGAGTGCACAGTACAAATTTGGTTCAATTTTGATTTGTATATTCTTTTTTGTGAAAAACACATTCCCCTCATTTGGTACTATGGGACGGAAGACCAACAGATTAGTTGCAGTATAGATTGGTAAGTACATTGAGAAAAAAGGAGAGAATTTTGAATCCTTAATGACTAGTTACTTTGAAGATTTCAAGAAGTCTATGAAGGAAAGACTAAGAATATTGGTATCTTTAGTTGAGAAACACTATAATGATGTATGTTTTCTTGTGGATGCTAATTATACTTTTGTGCAAGCTGCCACATTGAGGGTAAGATGGTTGAGACCCTTAGGTTATGAAATAAATGTGGATGAAGCCTCTATAGCTATAACAACTTTACTTTTAGAAGAGGTGGATAAAACTAAAAAGATATTTGGAAATTATGAAGTGGCAAAGTCCAAGATCACCATGGAACTAAAGACTACTTCAGTTATCGAGAAGAAGTACAAGCTAGTATAGAAATTGAAAGCTAAGTTTGGAGAGGGTGCTGAGGAGGAAGAAGAAGAAGAAGAAGAAGAGGATGAAGAGGTAGAAGAAACTCAAGCACAAGCACCTCTTACATTAACTCAAGGTATGGGAGAAGACAAAGAAGAGGAGGAGACTGAAAGTGCTAAGGGAGAAGAAGCCGAGGAAGCACCTACTCCTGTTGAGCCAAAGAAGAGGAAGGCCAGGGCACAACCTATAACAAGGACTAAGAAGATTTCCAAACCAAGTCAGCCAAAGCCCATTGCACCTACCACAAGAGTAGGCGCACATGTAAACTACAAAAAAGGCCAAGGAAAAGACCAAACAAGCAGAGCAAGGAGGTCAAGAGCAGAAGAGACCAAGAAGGAAGTATGTTGCCTAACCAAATTTTGAAAAGGAGAAAATACAGTCAGATGATAATAGACAATTCAAGGTGGTGAGTCACAACCCTCTTTTAGATCTTCAAAATTTATGTGAAAATGTTAAGAAAAATGTAGATCTATCAAGATTTAGTCATTTTAATTTTGATAAATTGGGTAAAGTGGAGAAAAACCAAGTGGAAGAGGCCCTATATGCCATGACAGAAAAATTCAAGACAACACCGTTAGAATTTTCCAACTCTATACCTAAGACTCTATATGACATAGTTGAGCAAAAATGGCTTTATTGTGTAAATTTATAAAGACAAATTAGGGAGACCACATTGGCCCAAGTGATGCCTGAATTAACAAAGGCACAAATTGCTAAGTCTATAAAGAAGTATGCAATTAGGTTCACACCTAAATACTAAGCCTTTAAAAAATTACAAAATAATATTGAGCATGTTGTCAAAAAATCAACATAGATATGGAAACTCATTTATGGGTTAACCAAAATAAAGAAACTTGAACTTGAACTTGTTGAGGTCAAGGATGATGTTGAAGAAGATGATGATAAAGATAATACTATTGGAGGAGGAATAGAAATCAAAGTAGATGGGAAGGCAATAGCTAAGCCTGAGCAAGAAGAAGAATAGAGTGTGCAAGACACACAATTGTTGAGTGGCAGTCCTCCACATGGCACAACTAAGACAACTAAAATAGTAATTGTCAAGGATGTTTCAAATCTATTAGCTTAGAACATCAATCCACTTACTAAATAAGATTTGAAAAAAATATTATCTTAGTCTACATTGCAAGCCAAAATTTGTGGCAATCTAGTTTTTTTAGGTGTAGATGAACTATAGAAGTTAGTGACTGATGTTGCAAGGGAAAAGTTGAATCCACAAGAACCGCCTTCTATTATCCCTTCAGTCATTAATGTAAAACTATTGATTCAAATTCCAAAAGATACATCTACCAAGATTGATACAATTGTCAAGATTGATACTGTTGAGAAGGAGAAAGCAGAAGAATAAGAGAACAAGAAACATGTTAGATAGACTTATCTGCACCTACAACACAAGGACAAGGTGCAAGTCAAGTCATGGTGGTAGAACAAGGAAAGCTTGAAGAGAGTGAACTGACACCTAAGGTGAAGGAACACGTTTCCATTCAAGCTTTGGTAGCCTTACTAGGATCTGGTACTCCTTCCATACAAACTCTTCAGAAGTCGAGCATAGATGCTATTCCATTGCAAATCTTAGTGCCAAGCCCAAGTTCATCAAAGGCTGAAAAGGTAATTCAATATGGAGATATAATACTTGATGAAGAAATTGTAATACCTAAATATGATTATGATACCATGACATTGGAATAGATAGGAATATTACAACAAGCCCTAGAAAGAAAAAAACATCAAGAAATTCTTAGGAGAGAACATAGGTAGAAGTAGGCACTACAAGACATTAAGGACATCTTTCTAGATGTATTTAATCTACCAACTCCTGATGAGATAAAGCCACTAATGGAACAACTGATAGATATAGTGGAGAAGGTCAGTAATGAAGACCTTGATACTAATGCCAAATTATTAGAATGGTTAGAAAAGAAGTTTCAAAAAAAAGTGAATGAGAAAACATCTAGTGACATTGCACTCACACAAGTTGCATTGGAAACTAAGGTTGAGGATGTGAAGAAGTTACTTGAGAACATATTCTCAATGTACACTAAATTATGCAACCCATCACTCTTCACCCAAGAGACTAGAAGTCACATTCTAAGTCTAGAAAGCCAAATTTATGCATCAGGTGCAAGATTATGAATGAATCTAGCTCAGAGTGAAGAATTTTAGGACATTGCATCAAAAATAGAGTCAGTTAGCTGTATTGATTGCAAATGAGGCTAAGATAAGAGCCAAATTGACTAGCATACAAGAAACCCTCACCCCCCATATGGAAATTTTGTACAAGGAGCTAGGCTATGCTGAAACTCTACTGAAAAAAGATCCCAATATTTCTACTTTAGATGACTTAGTTCATCTTGCTATTGAGCTTGCAATCTAAATCAAGTTATTGGATGTTGCATGTGATAACTGGGATGCAACCCTCAAGATAATATTGTATGTCCATAAATATTTTTTGGAAAAACACACAATAAGTGTATAGCCCATTGACATAAGTGTCAAAAAGGGGGAGAATAAAATAGGGGGAAAATGAGATAAAGGGGAGATATATTTTTGGAGAGAAAGAAGAAAGTGGGAGACATAAGGAAAGTGAGAAATGGGGAGAGCATCAAAATAAAAGAAGTATCAAATGAAAGAGTATAAGCATGCAATAAAAGTGTATTAGTAGAGACACATTTACTCAGAAGGAGCACTAAATTTTGGTTACAAAAGAAACTTATCAACTTAGGGGGAGTTATCAAATTTTGAGGTGTCTAGGGTATTACAAAATTTTGAAATTTTGAAGTTTTGTATACAAGCCGAGTTATGGATATGTTATGCTCATTAGATCAAGGATGATAATGTATACTCAAGTGTTTTTGACACTCATGTCAAAGGGGGAGATTGTTGATCTCAGATTGGTTTTTACAAGTGAGTGTCAACATACTTAAGCCATTTACTTAGTTCATGCCAAACTAGTAGTACATACCAAGCACAACATGTAAATATTAGACCATGCTGAGTCATAGTGAGTGCCGAGCCACTCATGTGCTGAGTCACTCAAGTGTCGATTATATAGACCATGTCGAGTGATTCAAGAGTTGAGTAAATAGTCAATGCTAAGCAATATAGGTGCCGAGTCACAATAAGAAGATTAGTACATGCCAAACATTAGAGACTTTAGATATCGAGTAAGATAGTTTTGACATATTTTTTTGTAATGACAAAAAAAACTATGTAAACCATTTTTGAGATGACTTAAGATTGTACTTTGATATTTTGCAGATAAGGACAAATCTCTAGCTAGATTCTCTATGCAATTACATGTAGCCAATCAAAAAATGGGAAGGATTAAGCAGGAAAATGGATGAATCTTGGCTATAGATTCATACCTAGCCCTAAGCCACTAAGTCTTCTTAAGGAGGATGAAACCTTAAACTCTTTATATGAGTGTGTAAGGAATTGAAGGAGAGAAGAGGATAGTTTGCATGCACAAATAGAGCATTAATGATGACTTAGAAGTTATGAAGTGAAACCATATTGCAGAATCAATTAGAGCAAAATAGAGGATCAAGAAAAGGATAGAACAAAGAGACATATGATCGAGAAGGATCAAGAAGAAATTGTTTAGAGGTAATCTATTATTAGGCAATCAAGTGCCAACTGCAAGATCAATGTTGAGATATTCTAATAGGTAATTTCAGTCAAAATCTCTTAATAGAGTAGTCCAACAAGCTGTATGAAATCCTTTAATGGGGTGCTTACTTAGTTGTAAGTTAAAGTCCTCTAACAAGGCACACTTCTAACAAAGTGTTGAAATCCTCTAACAAGGTGAGACCTAATAGTCTTTGTAATCCTTTAATAGGGAAAACCTTTCATAGGGTAGATCATGTTTCATGATCAAAACATTGTAACCTTCATTTGATACACTTTATTACTACAGTACTGAAGATTTGTGGGTGTCTTCCCTATCCCAGTTTTACCTTCTCACTTGGAGGGTTTCTGGGTAATCATATCTGGTGTTATGTGTGTGAATGCTTACATATTTACATGATTTAGATGTATATGCTTTACATGTTATTTCAGTTTAATCATTGAATGCATGAGATGGATGTATGGTGAAAGCTTTATGGGTCCAAGTTTAAACTACTGATTCAACCCCCACCCCTCTTAGAAGTTTACCTTTCCTATTGTAATTCCAACAAAAAAATTGATTTTTATTTACCAAACTCAAAGTGGGGACCAATTTTTAAGTTATATCAAGTCCTAGTATAATATAGTTGTAGCATAATTAGGGGGGGCAATTATTATATATAGTTATTAAAATTTATTATATAGCATTAAATAATAATAATATTTTATTATATAATTATTTTATATAGTTATTACTTATTATATATATTATTATGTATTATATAATTATTCTATATAGCTATTACTTATTATATATTATTATATAATTATATATCATATATATTATAATTATATGTTTTATATTAGTCACCTAAGTTAATAAATTATTTGACACCTAGGAATGTATGTTGTCATATAATGGGTCAAAAAGGTCATATGATACTCTATGACCCCTTTTGACCCATTGGAACAAAACATGTATGACCCTAGTGTCTTAGGACCCGTAGGAACATATGTTATCATGTAATGGGTCAAAATTTGACCCATTGGAGCACAACACACATGGTGATAAGGGTCCTAGGACCCCTAGGAACATATGTTCTTGTGTAATGTGTCAAAAGGAGTCATATAATACCTTATGTCTACCCATTGGAATATAAAAGGTATGTCCCTAGGGGTCATAAGATACCCTATGACCCCTTTCTATCCATTGGAACACAACATATATGTCCCTAGGGGCCCTAGGATCCCTAGGAACATAATTTGTCATGTATTTGATTAAAATAGGTCATAGGTTACCCTATGAACCCTTTCAACCCATTTCAACACAACATGCTTGTCCTTAGGGGTCTTAGGAACCAAAAGAACATATTTTTTCATGTAATGGGTCAAAAGGGGTCATATGATATCCTTTTAACTCCATTCGACCCATTGGAAGACAACATGTATGTCCCTAGGGGTCCTATAAACCCTATGAACATATTTTGTCATGTAATGGGTTGAAATGTGTCATGGCATGCTTTATGACCCCGTTTTACCCATTACAAGACATCATGTATGTCCCTAGGGGACCTAGGTCCCCTAGGAACATACATCATGTGTTTGAATGGGCCAAAAGGGGTCATAGGATTCCCTATGACCCTTTTTAGTCTATTATATGATAACATATGTTCATAGGGGTCCTATAACCCCTAGAAAAATATAGCACATGTTCAAATGAGTCGAAAGGGGTCATACCCCATGACCCCTTTCAATACATTATATGACAATATATGTTCTTAGGGGTCCTAAGACCACTAGAGACATAAATCATTTGTTTAAGTGGGTTGAAAGGGGCCATAGGTTAACCTATGACCTATTTTGACTCATTAAATGATAACATAAGTTCCTATGGGTCCTAGGACCACTAGGAACATATATCACATATTTGAATGAGTCGAAAGGGGTCATAAAGTACCCTATGATCCCTTTCGACATATTTCATGACAACATATGTCTTTTGGGGTTCTAAAACCCCTAGGGACCTATTTTATTTGTTTGAATGGGTTGAAAGGGGTCATAGGATAATCTATGACCCCTTTCAATGCATTTCATTATTGGACTAACCTCCAACGTTCCCCTTCAATATTTGTGACATGGCTTAATGGTCTCATGTGTTCTATAAGTCTAGTAGTTATATCGGGCATTAACAGGTCAATCTTTTGGTGCAATGACAACTCTAGCTTATAACAAGTGGTATCAAAGCTTGGTCACAGGTTTGAATCTCCTTGGGTAATGCTGAGGGGAGGATTGTTGGATTAACCACCAGTGTTCCTCTTCAAGATTCGTAACATGGCTTAATAGTCTCCTATGTTCTATAAGTCCTGTGGTTGTATTAAGCATTAACAGGTCAATCTTTTGGTGCAATGACAACTCTAGCTTGTAACATTCATGACAACATATGTCCATAGGGGTGCTAGGACCCCCAAGGACCTATTCCATATGTTCAAATCGGTCAAAAGGGATCATAGGATAACCTATGACCCCTTTTGATGCATTTCATTGTAAAATATGTCCTTATAGGTCCTAGGTGCCCTAAGGACCTATTAAATTTGTTCAAATGGATTGAACGGGGTCATAGGATAACCTATGGTCTCTTTCAACATATTTCATGATAACATATGTCCCTAGGGGTCCTAGGACCTCTAGAGACCTAATTCATTTGTTTGAATGGGTCGAACGAGGTCGTAAGATAACTTATGACACCTTTAGATGTATTTCATGACAACATATGTCCCTAATGGTCCTAGGAACCCTAGGGACCTATTTTATTTGTTCGAATGGGTTGAAAGAGGTCATAGAATAACCTATGACCCCTTTTGATGAATTTCATCAAAACATATGTCTGTAAGGGTCCTAGGACCCCTAGGGACCTATTTGATTTGTTTGAATGGGTTGAAAGGGGTCACAAGATTACCTATGACCCCTTTCAACATATTTCATAACAACACATGTCCTTAAGGGTCCTAGGACCCCTAGGGACCTATTTGATTTGTTCAAATGGGTCAAAAGGTGTCATAGGTTAACTTATGACCCCTTTTGACATATTTCATGACAACATATATTTGATTTGTTTGAATGGGTCAAAAGGTATCATAGGTTAACCTATGATCCCTTTTGATGCATTTCATGACAACATATGTCCCTGGGACCTTAGGGACTTATTTGATTTGTTCGAATGGGTCAAAAGGGGTCATAGGATAACCTATGACCTTTTTTGACGTATTTCATGACAACATATGTCCCTAGGGGTCCTTGTCCCCCTAGGGACCTATTTGATTTGTTTGAATCAATCAAAAGGGTTCATAGGATAACCTATGATCCCTTTTGACATATTTCACGACAACATATTTCCTTAAGGGTCCTAGGACCCCTAGGGGCTTATTTTATTTGTTTGAATGGGTCAAAAGGGGTCATATGATAACCTATGACTGCTTTCGATGCATTTCATGACAACATATGTCCCTGGGGGTCCTAGGACCCCTAGGAGTATATTTAATTTATTTGAATGGATCGAAAGGGGTCATAGGTTAAGTTATGACCCCTTTCGACACATTTCATCACAACATATGTCCCCAAGTGTCCAAGGACCCCTAGGTACTTATTTAATTTGTTCAAATGGATCGAAAGGGGTCATAGGATAACCTACAACCCCTTTCAATGCATTTCATGACAACATATATCTCTGGGGATCCTAGGACCCTTGGGGACCTATTTCGTTTGTTTGAATGAGTCGAAAGGGGTCATAGGATAACCTATGACCCATTTTGATGTATTTCATGATAGCTTATGTCCCTAGGGGTCTTGGGACCCCTAGGGACCTATTTGATTTGTTTGAATGGGTTGAAAGGTATCATAGGTTAACCTATGACCCTTTTCAACTCATTTCATAACAACATATGTCCCTAATGGTCCTAGGAACCCTATGGACCTATTTGATTTTTTTGAATGGGTCAAAAGGGATCATTGGATAAGCTATGACCCCTTTCGATGTATTTCTTGATAACATGTCCCTAGGGGTTCTAGGCCCCCTAGCAACCTATTGTTTGAATGGGTCAAAAGGGGTCATATGATAACCTATAACTCGTTTCAACATATTTGATGACAACATATGTCCTTAGGGGTCCTAGGAATTCAGGGACCTATTTGATTTGTTTGAATGGGTCAAAAGGGGTCATAGGATAAGTTATGACCCTTTCGATGCATTTCATGACAATATATGTCTTTGGGGGTCCTAGGACCCTAGGGACCTATTTTTTTTGTTTGAATGGGTCAAAAGGAGTCATAGTTTAAAATATGATCCCTTTCAATGCGTTTCATGACAACATATATCCCTGGGGGTCCTAGGTCCTCTAGGGACCTATTTCATTTGTTCGAATAGGTTGAAAGGGGTCATAGGTTAACCTATGACCCTTTTTGACACATTTGATAACAACATATGTCCCTAGGGGTCCTAGGATCTATATGGACCTATTTGATTTGTTCGAATGGGGCAAAAGAGGTCATAGGTTAAACTATGACCCCTTTCTATGCATTTCATGACAACATATGTCCCTAGGGGTTGCAAGACCCCTACTGACCTATTTGATTTGTTTGAATGGGTCGAAAAGGGTCATAGGTTAACCTATGACCCCTTTCAATGCATTTGATGACAACATATGTCACTAGGGGTTCTGGGATCTCCAAGGATCCATTTTATTTATTTGAATGGGTTGAAAGGGGTCATAGGATAACCTATGACCCCTTTCAACATATTTCATGAAAACATATGTCCCTAGGGGTCCTAAGACCCCTAGCGACCTATTTGGTTTGTTTGAATGGGTCAAATGGTGTCATAGGTTAACCTATGACCCTTTTCAATGCATTTCATGAGAACATATGTCCCTAGGGGTCCTAGGACCCCTAAAAACCTATTTTATTTGTTTGACTGAGTTGAAAGGGGTCATATGATAACTTATGACCCCTTTCAACATATTTCACAACAACATATGTCCTTAGGCATCCAAGACCCCCTAGTGACCTATTTGATTTTTTCGAATGGGTCGAAAGGGGTCATAGGTTATCTTATGACCCCTTTCAACTTATTTCATGACAACATAGGTCCTTAGGGGTCCTAGGCCTCCTACAGACCTATTTGATTTGTACAAATGGGTTGAAAGGGGTCATAGGATAATCTATGACCACTTTTGACGTATTTCATGACAACAAATGTCCTTAGGGGCCCTATGACCCCTATGAACTTATTTTATTTGTTCGAATGGGTGGAAAGGGATGATAGGATATCTCATGACCCCTTTCAACACATTTCATGACAAAATATGTCCTTAGGGGTCCTAAAACCCCTAGAGACCTATTTGATTTATTCGAATGGGTTGAAAGGGGTCATAGGTTAACCTATGACCCCTTTTAATTCATTTGATAACAACATACGTCACTAGGGATCATGAGATCCCTATGGTTCTATTCGATTTGTTTGAATGGGTCGAAAGGGGTCACAGGATAACCTATGACTGCTTTTGACATATTTCATGATAACATATGTCCCTAGGTGTCCTAGGACCCTTAGGGACCTATTTGATTTGTTTGAATGGATTGAAAGGTGTCATAGGTTAAATTATGACCCCTTTTGATGCATTTCATGACAACATATGTCCTTAGGAGTCTTAGGACACCTATGGACCTATTTAATTTTTTTGAATGGGTCGAAAGGGGTCATATGATAACCTATGACCCCTTTTGACATATTTCATGAAAAAAAATGTCCTTAGGGGTCCTAGGCACCCTAGTGACTTATTTGATTTGTTTGAATAGGTTGAAAGGTGGCTCACAAGTTATCCTATGACCCCTTTCAACGTATTTCATGACAACATATGTCCCTAGGGGTCCTACACATCCTAGGGATCTATTTGATTTGCTTGAATGGGTCAAAAGGGGTCATAGGATAACCTATGAGCCCTTTCGATGTATTTCATGTAAATATACATCCTTATGGGTCATAGGACCCCTAGGGACTTATTTTATTTTTTCAAATGGGTTGAAAGGGGTCATAGGATAACCTATGACCACTTTCGATGCATTTCATGACAACATGTGTCCTTAGGGGTCATAAGACCCCGAGGGACCCATTTCATTTATTCAAATGGGTTGAAAGGGGTCATAGGTTAACCTATGACCCTTTTCAATGTATTTCATGATAACATATGTCCCTAGGGGTCCTAGGACCCTTAGAGACCTATTTGATTTGTTTGAATGAGTCAAAAGTTATTATAGGTTTATCTATGACCCTTTCGATGCATTTCATGACAAGATATGTCCTTAGGGGTCTTAGGACCCCTATGGACTCATTTGATTTGTTTGAATGGGTCAAAAGGGGTCATTGGATAACCTATGACCACTTTCAAGATATTTTATGACAACATATTTTCATCAAGGTCGTAGGCCCCCTTGGGACCTATTTGATTTGTTTGAATGAGTTAAAAGGGGTCATAGGATAATCTATGAACCTTTTTGATGTATTTCATGACAACATATGTCCCTAGGGGTGTTAGGAACCCTAGGGACCTATTTGATTTGTTCAAATGGGTCGAAAGGGGTCATAGGTTATCCTATGACCCCTTTCAATGCATTTCATAACAACTTATATCCTTGGGGGTCCTATGACCCCTAGGGATCTATTTCATTTGTTTGAATGGGTTAAAAGGGGTCATTATTTAACCTATGACCCCTTTTGACACTTTTCATGACAATATATGTCCCTGGGGTCCTAAGACCTCTAGGGACCTATTTTGTTTGTTTGAATGTGTCGAAAGGGGTCATAGGTTAACTTATGGCCCCTTTTAATGCATTTCATGACAACATATGCCCCTAGGGGTCCTAGGACCCCTATGGACCTATTTGATTTGTTCAAATGGGTTGAAAGGGGTCATAGGTTAACCTATGATCCCTTTCTATGCATTTGATGACAACATATGTCCCTAGGGATCCTAAGACCCCTAGGGACCTATTTGATTTGTTAAAATGGGTTGAAATGGGTCATAGGCTAACCTATGACCCCTTTCAATCCATTATATGACAAAATATGTTAATAGGTGTACTAGAACGCCTAGGGACATACATCATGTGTTTGAATGGATTCAAAGGGGTCATAAGGTACCCTATGATCCCTTTCAACCCATTATATGATAACATATGTTCCTATAGATACTAAGACCCCTAGGGACATACATCATGTGTTTGAATGGATCAAAATGGGTCAAAGGGTACATTGTGACCCCTGTCAACCCATTATATGAGAACATATGCTCTTTGGGGTCCTAGGACCCCTATTGAGTTACATCATGTGTTTGAATGGGTTGAATGTTGTCATTGGGTGCCTTATGACCCCTTTTGACTCATTAAATGATATCATATGTTCCTAGGTGTCCTAGAACCCCTAACATATATAATGTGTTTGAATGAGTCAAAAGTTGTCATAGAATACCATATGTCTCCTTTTTGATGCATTATTTGTCAACATATATTCCTAGGGGTACTAGAACCCCTAGTGACATATAACATGTGTCTAAATTGATCTAATGGGGTCATAGGGCACCCTATGACACCTTTTGACCCATTAAATGAGTCGAAGACCCCTAAGCACACTTAATGTCATCAAATGGGTCAAAAGGGGTCATAGGGTATTCTAAGGCCTATTTTGAGCCACTAGATCACATCATTTATGTGGTTAGGGGCCTTAGTATCCATAAGAACACATATTGTGATTGAGTGACTCAAAGAGAGTCAGAGGGTACCCTATGCCCCCTTTTGACTTTTAGAGCCATTATATGTATGGTTAAGGGTCCTAAAGACTTTAAAAAGCATATTAAGGATCTTCAAAAGGGGTCATATGATTATAAAAGAAATTGAAAAAAAATCTTAAATATATATTTTTTAAATTATAAAAAAAAAATGGGTATCCGATTTGAGAATGGGTATCTGATTTGGGAATGGGTACTTGATACTATCAGGTACCTGATTAGGCTTGGTTTTTCTCTAGATGCCAAATCTCCATGGTCAACACCAAAAACATCCCAACAACATGTTTTTGGCCTGTTGTTATGTGTTTTCAACTTCGACAATATAGTTAACTTTTTCTTCATCCAAATTTGATGAAACAAAAAGAGTTTCTTGAGAATGTTCTTAGATTTTTGTCAATATAATGTTGGTCAAATTATGAGTTTAGTAAGTAATTATTACTTATTTTCTAATGGAGTTAGCTTCAAAGTGCTAATTGACATACTGATTGAAAAATAGCTATAACTTTTGAATCGTATAAGATTTTTGAAATCCAAAAGATACGTCACATTCTATCTTTGACTACTATAAGGAGAAAATAAGAAAAATGTAATTTTGATTTTTTTTGAATTAGTTAAGGTGGTCAGACATGAGATTTTTTTAATTCTAAAAATAATAGAGTAAAAAATTCATAATTAATTAGTTATTTAGAATAAAAATACCCAAAAATATGCATCACATCCAGGCATGAGTCTAATTTTTATATCTATAATTATATTAAAAAATATTATCATTTGATTTTGATTAAAGTGTTCAAACATACACCTACTTTTTATTTTTTTCCTAAAATTTTTATAGTACTGCATTAAAATCTAACAATTAACCTATCAAATATTTTTATATATAGATAAGGCCTAGTGGTTTAGAAACTATATTTAATTTCCTACAGATTTTTTTCTTACAAATTTTTGATATAAAGTCTAGAACTACTTTAAAATTTTGTGTCAAGTTGACATAACCCTGATTTGCTAGTTTTTCGCTCCCACTTAAGGCCATAGTTTGGTTGACCATTACCCAGTTATGAAGTGATAATAGAAATATTTCTATTTTTTTAATGTGATATTGTTCTATAGAAGAAATAGAAATAAGTTGAATATTTATTTAATTGTAATTAGTCAAAAGTAATAGTAAAAACACATTCAATAAAAGAAATAAAACAAGCTTATATATATATATATATATATAAAGCTAGTAGTACTCGCAATGAAAAATGAAGACATCATTATAGTTAATATACAAAAGTAAATTATAATTATTAAAATTATATATATTTTATATGTTCACTTAGAAAATATGTTAAATACAATAGTTTCTCTTTGAAAATTAAAAAAATTGTGTGACCACATACTTGATAATTAACCTGATCCAAAAAATGTATTCTTACTGAAGTAATTATAATTAAATTTAGTACTAAAATTAGAGTTTTAGATTTCATTATTATTAGCATAAGTTTCATGTTGAATAAAGTAGATTATAATTTGAAATAGAGAAAATATTGTGTTGAGGCTCATATATTCTATAATATATAGGGAAGTCATATTGGGGACTCTCTCTCTCTCTCTCTCTCTCTCTCTCTCTCTCTATGTACATCTATTCCATGCCCTAATTATTATATCTCTCTACTTCATCAATCTTCTCTCTCTATGTCCATCTATTCCATACCCTAATTATTATCTCTCTCTACTTAATCTCTCTCTCTCTCTCCCACACACACACACACACACACACCCCTCTCTCCCTAATTAGTTCCTTTAAATCTCTCTCATCCCCCCTCTCACAATCTCATCTTCCTATTTACCCTCTATATCTACCTGATGTCTCTCACCCTTTCTCTCACTTATGTCTCTTTATCTCTCACAATATCTCTCTCTATTTTTATCTCATGTCTCCTACCACATATCCCCTTCTTTCACTCTCTCACACATGTTCCCTCCCTCTTGTCTCTTTATCACTCTATGTCTACCTCATTACTATTTTCCTCTCCCCCATGTCTAAGACACTCTCTATCATGTCCCCTCCTGTTCTTACTACCTACTCTCTTTATCTCATGTATTTTTATCTTTCATCCTCTCTACAAGTATCTACTTAATGTCTCACCCTCACCCTCCCCACCCCCCCATTGTAATCCCATCTTTGACTATATGGGACCCAAGTTATCATCTTTCTCTCTTTACCTCATCTCTTCCCCCTCCCCCTTTTTTGACCTCTCTTTTCCTCTAATACTTGAAGAGACACTCAAACACTCCTTTTAAAATTAGACTATATTTACATGTTTTGAATTAATTTATAAAACTTGATTTTATTGTAAACTATGTTTCAAATTTCAAAGTTTGACTTTACTTCTGAACTTGTTTTAATTTTATCTTTACACCTATATGTCTTATAGTAAAAATATTTACATTTGATCTAATCTTTGATTTTATTATTAGATCATCTCCAATTCTTACATCTCATATAATGAGAAATGAGACTACAAACCTTTCATTTTTCGAAAGACGAAAATAATAATAGTTGATTGTATTATAAATTCATTTAGAATTTAAAAATAAAAGAAAATTAAGTGAGTTTCTATATTAAATTAATTTGTTCTATAATTTTGAAGTCATTGACATATTTTGATTTGTTTAAATTAAGTGATTACTAATCTATATTAAAAATAAAAATAATAATTAGATTTTTAATATGAATTATTTAACCTTTCTAAAATTATTCCAAATATCTAATATTATCTCTACATATTTTGGCATAAATTTTTATAGGTATTTTCCTTATCTATGCTTTTACATTTTCCATATCTTTAAATCTCATTTGTATTGTGAAATAATTGTATGATTCATTTTGAAATCTTTAAATCTCATTTGTATTGTGAAATAACTATATGAATCATTCAGAAAGCTGTGAGAATTGGAAACCTGAGGATGAGGATGATACTGAAACTGGAGAGTTAAGTTCTAATTTGGATGGGTATCTGGAGACTGAAGATAAAAATGAAAAAGGAAAAGAGGAAAACAATAGTGAAGGTAATTTTCAACAGAGTAAATCTAACAATGAGGGTAACCAGGTTTTTTCTAGTGGGGGTAATAAAGTGGAAGATAACACTGTCGGGAATCCTGTTGAGAAGAATAAGGAGGACCATACGGCTATTATTGCTTCTCCTATTAAGGGGATAGAGGAAGAAAAAAGGAAGGACTCTGCTCATCCTGAGGACTATGCCGAGGGTCAAAAGGAGGATCAAACAGAAAAGGAGGATATCAATGACAATGTCTTCTCCCCCCCACACGAGACTGCTAAAGATGATTGTGATGCTATGCAGAGGGATACCATGCTTACCTTCCTGCATTTTGCTAAGGAGAAAGCCAACACTAGTCTCAAGGTTGATTCCTAGATCTACAATGAAATAATGGGTTTGAAGAAAAAGGTGGAAATTCTGCAACATAACCTGGATACTATCAATGCTAAACTTATTCATATGGAAGGACAGATGGGAGACATCCCTAACAAACTTAACAACTATGAGAAAAACCTCACAATGTTAATCAAGGAGAGTAGCACTGAGATGGAATAGGTCACCTCGAGTATTTGGGTAGCCGCTGCAAGCCTGGGCAAAAGGGCAAATGAAGATATCATTTCGGCTGAGGATCCGAGAAAAAGAACAAGGCAGAGCTTGAGGAAGAGTGCTATGAAAGCTGTTGCTACTATGGATGTTGTTTCCATTCAAGAGACTGCTACAATTGGTAAGGAAGCAACTAAATTGATCCTGGAGCTGCAATAGTGGCACTGGGGTGGGTTCTCTGGTTTGGTGCCTGTTTGGTATTGGTTTCTGGTTTTTTATAGTTTAGACTATTTGTGGTTCCAGGTCCTTGTAAAACTTGGGTTAGTTTGTTTTTGGACTTTTCTACTGGTTTCAAGTCCCTGTAAAACCTGATTTTGATACTGTTCTTCAGTTTGTTGCAGGTTTTTTCCTGGTTGGGCTGTCTTGCTTTATCTTTCTATTTTTTGTTATAGGGTTTCGGGGTCCCTTCAAAACATTCTTTTACCGTAATCTAAAACTATATGAATCATTTTGGAAAATAATTCATTTAAATAAATTCAAAATATGGAGTCGAACATGGCAGGCATGTTGTTATGGAATAGTCAATCTACATAAGATATGTTAAAAAGAAAGGAATGAGGACATTGACTAATAGTTAATGGAAAAATAATCTTGTAGAAAAGTTGGACCATAAAAAATTACAATTATCAAAATAATCTCTATGTGTAAAAGAATGCCTTTAATGTTTAAAGAGGCATCTTGAATTCAAATTGTAAATAGACTTGTTGTAAGTTCTAACCATTACATATGTCATGTTTCTGAATAAAGAAATGCCCATCATTTCCCATAATTTGAATATAAATAATTATAAAAATATTTCATTGCATGTACACCAATATTGCACTACCCTTAAAACAATGCACCAAAGAAGTGTAAAAGAAAATAGTAAGGAACATTGCTTACCAAATTCACAAAAAAAACTTTTGAGTAAAGAGTGACTGCAACTTGCTAAAATCTATCATTGATTGAAAAAAATTGAATATGTGCAACATGCAGATTTTGAAGTCTAGTCCAAGAACTTAGTTTTACCTCCTTATCTCAAAAATAACAAAATCAATTGATGTCCTCAATGTTCAACCTCCTTATCTCAAAACTAACAAAATCAATTAATGTCCTCAACATCTAACCAATAATAGCAATAAAAGATAAATTAATTTGTAGTTAAACTTCATCCTTTAAAAAAATGAATAATGTAGATCAAAAATCTTCATCCATTTGGAAGACATGATTTCCTTCTCTATTTCCTATGGATGGCATAATTGAAGCTTTATTATATTTTCCCATTCTCCTTTTAAAAAAATAGATTTTTCTTTGCATGACCAAAGTTATCTTCTATAAAACTTGAGTCTAGATGATGATGCAATGCTTGCATTAACCAAATCTTATTGACCACATTAAAAAAAACACAACTATAATGAAATGAGATCCATCCAATAAAAAGAGTTTCAATATCATATTGCTTGTGGTATTCAAGAACAACCTATGAACATAAAATAAAACATTTTTGAAGTTAAATAACATATTTGTTAAAAAACATATAAGAGTTAGAGTATTTGACAAGAGTCGATTTGTAACAAATTTTATGTATTGTCTCATACGTAAAGCATTCATGCCAAGAAAGTCACAAGAAAGGGCTAAACACACTCTCTTTCAATGTTCACAAAATCACAAACTAAGTCTCTTCCTTAAAACTATATGCAAGAAGAAAATGGGATAATTTCAAGAAGTTTTGCGCTTGAGATCCTAAAATTCATGTAGACCCTATTAACTAAATAAAACACATAATTTTACCTATAAATTAGGAAATAGAAGTCATAGTGAAGACTCTCATTCTTGAAATTAGCTCATTCGAGAAATCTAACCCCAACATTAGGCCCCACTTCTTCAACCAAAATATTGCACAAAAGCTACAATTGAAATTAATTAGTTAAGAAAAAACTCTAGATTAATTGTTAAATAATATAATCACAAAAATACTATAAATTAGTTAACCTTCTAGAAAAGAAATTGCCTTCAATGCATGGAAATGAAACTATTCTCTTTGCAAATGAGCCTAAATTGCAAAGTAACTTTGCTACATATAATTAGCCCTAATAATTCAATTTTTAGTGCCTTAAGCCTTTTAAGAAACATATTTTTTTTGCATTCTAGAGAGAGATGATGATAGATTGAAGATCTTCATAACCCTCTTGAAATGCCCAGGTGTGACATGCATTTCCAGAGAGAGGCAATGATAGAGACAACAAATACCCCCGATGGATGGAACACTATTCTGAGTATGCCCACTTTGGTCATTGTCTCCTTACTTCATTGCATGAATAAATCATTGATGGTGTAGACAATGTGCTCACAATTGTCCTATCATCTCTATTGTAAGAGCCATTGCTTTGACGGCTCTTTGGAAAGAGTACATCAGTGACATAAGCTCCATAGATATCTAGGCTATCTTGGCATTAAGGGTAGTCATTTTGTGGAAGGGAGGGGCAAGATGAGGGATTAGAGTGAAGGCCATGTGATAAGAGAGGGCACATCATCTAAGAGAAATTGTAATACTATATCAAATAGTATTCTACCTTCTCTTGTAACTGAAGATTCTCTAGGACTATAACTAAAGGCTATCCACCTTCTTCACATTTATGTGACAATATTTTTCACTTTGAATTATGATCATCAAAACAAAATAAGAAAAAAACAATTTTAGTGACACTTGTTTTGGAGGTTGTTGGTACATATTCTAAGTGGAGATTTTTGGATTAATGTTTGATCCATTTGTTTGCAATCTCACTTTTTTTTTCTAGTAATAGATTTCTCTATTTTTATTTTATTTTAATAAATTTGTAATTATCATTTATATTATAATCTTCCAACTCAACAAAATCCCAACTCATTACAATGTTCAAATAAGCATCAAAGATTATAAAAATTCTTAAAAGTTTACATTGATGAATGCTACCACTATAGAAAGCCTCCTGGCTTAATAAGATGAATACTTATTTTATTTTGCAATTAGTCAAAACTAATAAGAAAAATATATTCATGTATGCTGGAATTACTACCTAATCTAATAATTTTAAATGTTGTTCTATTATTAAATTAACCTATCTAACAAATAGTATTACTTCTAAAAAATATCAAAAATGTTTAATAAATAATATTAGAGTTAAAAAAAAGAAAAGAAAATAGTGTACAATGATATTTACTTACAAGGATATGTACAATGATATCTAAACAAATGAAAATTGTCCTTGTATTTTTATAAAGTCTAGTAAGATACAATTAGAAAATTTACTAAATTTTGATATAATATTTGAAGATCAAATGCAATAAGATGCATATTGTAGTGCCTGCCCCTAGTTTACATTTTGTTATTATTGCCGAACTCTTTTAGGCCAGTTTATACTTGATGATTAGTAGCATTATTTTTCAAATTATTAGATATTGTTTCACACTTGGTTGAGTTTATGATGAAACTATTTGGTACTATTTACTTCATGTATGCATGATTATACATTTATGATGATTATTATAGTGGTTTTAGTCATTTGATGATGATTAGTTAGATGGATTATTATAAATGTTTTCTTATGGATACTTACTACATGTTTATGGTGTGCGTGTATATTTTCTTTATGTATGACATTTCTAATGTGGTTAAGGGAGTCATAGTCTCCTTCTAGTTAGGATCTACATGATGTACCACTTCATCCCATTGCCTACTTAGTTTATAATATATGTGTTTGTAAATGCATGGATTTTATGCAGATTGCAGGTAACTAGTATTGACTTCCCTAAATTTCTAGGATGAGCATACCCTATTGCAATATCTCAATGGTAAGAGAGGGGAGATTAATTCTTGAGTCCAAATCCTAACCTTTAAACCCATTTGTCCTAGAAAATTACGACAAGTATCTAAGATGATTACAATTCCAAATTCGTCATATGACGTAAATTCGTGATTATAACCCCTAAGTTTGAACTTGTATGTGGTATTTTATGATGAGTTTCCATATTTCATCTTGTGACTCTTTTGTGATTTTTTTGTTAATTATGTCAAATTAAAAGATTAATTAATGATTTAATTTAATGGAAAATTATTATGATATTTTTAATTTTCAATTATATTTAATTAATTAGAAAATTAATTAAATAAAAAAAATTAAATTTAAAGAGAAAATTATAGTCTAATTTAAGAGTGTAATAATATTAATTTAATTTAATAATAATATATTCAGGAGATCATTTTTAAATAAATGCTAAATATGATTATTACTTAAGTTAATAAATATTATATTAAAAATTCTTCAAAAATTAATAAGAGAGAGTAAGAAATTATTTAATAAAGTTAATTTTAATTAAATTGCATAAAGCTTATGCATGAGATTAAAATATAATAAATGAATTAAAAAGAGAAAGCAATTAAATTTAATAAAGATATTTTATATTGGAAAAAGCGTGCATGAAAACATAAAAGAAAAGATAATAATGAGTTAAAGGGTGTTGATGAAGGAGCTCCCTCAGGTATTGCACAATGTGCCCCAAATTTATGAGAGAACTCCTTATCAACAATTTAGAGTTCATTTTTCCAAAAAAATGGAAGTTTTTGGAGAACCAAGAATTTTTGGAGAAGGCATTTTCAGAAAGAAGGTTTTGAGAGAACAGATTTCTCTCACAATCTTTGCCTATTCCCGAAATTTAGCATTAGAACCAAGTGGTTTCTTGTGTTTTGTTCACCTAGTTAAATTATGTTATGTAATATTCTAGTCTTCTTCATGATTGCGAATTGTATATCCAAATTTCATTGTGACGAATCTCTCAATATTGTATTATTATAATTACTGGTATGCATGTGGGTTTCTTCTATATATATGAATATTAAAATATCATTAGAAGCCTCCTTTTGTAGATTTAAAATTGAAAATTAAATTGGGAAGGGTTTTGAATGGAATGAAAATTTTATATTGAGAACTTGTATGATTTGCTGTATTTTCCTAATTAGGATATGGATAGATATTCTGTTAAAAAAATTATATAAAAAAACAAACTCATTGGGGAGGGCTGTCATTAATATTTATTAAAATTTTTTTTATTAAAAAATAATAATAATAATGGTAGGGAGGTAGGGCCACAAAACCCCCACCTCCCACCATCTTCCTTGTAGCAGCAACAAAGGCTATCGGGGGCCATTAAAGGCCACATGATAGGTCTACTGCCATGAATAACAAGTACTCCTGCTATCACCTACTACCATGGTTGTAATAAGCATTTAGGCTTTTTTTATATAAATTGCAAGTTTATTTATATATATATATATATATATATATATATATATATATATATATATATATAATTTTTATAAAAAATTTAAATTTTTTCTTTTTTGGCAAAAGTGGGCAAGCCACTATATATATATTATTAATTTTAATAAAACTAATTCAAAGTTCATCTGGGAAAGAATTAGAAAGAAAACTTGGAATCCTTGTGAAATAAAAAAGAAAGAGACATCGACATTTACAAAATACCATATCAATGGGATAAGTTTCCTGATTACAATGATGATGCTATACATCCTTCAAAAAATAAACTAGTCATCTAATCAAGAAATTGTCAAAATTTCAAAAAATTGACCTTTGAGGTGGAACCCTCACTCACTCCTCTATGGTAGCATGTGAAGGCAAGATGGGAGTATCTGAGCTAGTGGCCTCTTGAGTGTCCCAACCCCAACTAGAGTAATGAGAGGTCAAAGGAGTTGACTTCCAACCAAACCTGTGAGAAGTACCCCAGGGGCTAAAGTAATGGGGACATTAGATGAGGAGGAAGGTAGGTTTGAGCTAGAATGAAGGCACTCCCATTGCAAACCCGAAGTACCTTGCAAGTTAGAAGGAAGGAGCTCCTATGAATCCATAGACCTATGTTGAGAAGCATTAAGCAGCTGAGATGAGTTCCAAGTAGAAGGAGGGGACAAGGCAATAGAGTTTGGAAATTCAAGCAAGTCAAGGATGGCATGCCCTACATGCTTGACCCACTCTACCAGTTGGAAACCTAATGCCCATGCTGTCACTTGTAGAGTGTTCATAATACAAGAGCTCTATTTTTGGAATTATTTTTGGAGAGCCTTGTATGTTGCCAAGAAACTTCTACATGAGTTATGTTTGTGTGAAAAGGATCCAACTAAGGCATTACCTGCCCATAAATCATATTGTTGCATTGCAACCTACAACTTATGTTCTCCCCAAAACTCATAGTGAATAACCTTAGCTGCTAGGATCTCCAAAAGAGGAATATACTAAAACAAGTCCATAGCATTTGACAAGAAAATGGACACCACATTGGATGGTTAAAGAAAGTTCCTGGCCGAGTGGGAGAGGATTTCTTCCCTAATCACTTGTTAAATTTTCCATCGAATGGAAGGAGAATGGACAACGAACATTGCATCCAATTCTAAATACACCACCATCAAGGGAAGAACACCTTCAACCATGTTTGGTTACAACCAAATTTAATATTTTTTTGGCAAGATTGATTGATGAAATTGAGTGTAGGAATCACATTTGATGCAAGCCTCCATGTTGATGAGCAATCCCAACCACTGAGAATGAGAAGAATGCAGGAAAAGACAGTTTGGTGACATAAATAAGGAATATGAACCCCATCACATGTTAGATGTAAATTTCATTTGAGATCAGCCTGCTCAATGGATATACAGGATAGATATGCTTGTGGGATGTAATGGACAAGGATGGAAAAGTAATAAAAAAACTTGAAATTAGTAACCACGCATCCAACCAAGTTGCTCATAGTATAGTTATGGCTTTTGTGAAATTGCTGTCAGGATTTAACAGTGTGATTTTTGAGTCAAACTCATTGACCCATGTTTCATGAGTAGTGATTCAACATAAATCCATCTCTCATGAGGATAAATGGAACACTTAGAACTCATTAGATCTAGGTGATGCTCAAGAGGGTGAAGCATTAGGACTTACTGGGAGGTCACTCATCCTAATACTACTCGAACCTAAGTGCACTTAACTATGAAGTTTCCTCCATGGTTAAACCAAAAGCTTGCAACCCCATTTGCAAAACCTTCACCAAGTGTTGTGCCTTATGAACCATTCATGAAAAAACCCCCTAAGCTCATCAATTGATGAGTAGGAGATAATTTCCATAGAAAGTCAAATTGTGATATTGTTATTAGGATTTAACAGTGTGATTATCTCCTACTTATCTATAGTTATGGTGTTAGAATGCCAAATCAATGGTGGCTAATTTTACTTGTTTCTAATTATGGGTAGAACAAAATCATCATGACACAAAAACCAAATAATATGTCAATATATGTGGTAATCAAAATATGCAACTCTTTGCATTTATCTAGGAAGGATGAAGGCTAAAAAGATAAAATCTAAGGCCATCGCATCCTAGATTTGAAAGATAATTAGCTACTTGATTTCCCTCCCTTAAAGTATGTGAAATATTTAAATCTTCAAATTGATCTAAAAAATTCCAAATTTGAGAAAGAATGTACTTAAGTTTTCATGAAAAAGTCTTCCTTTTAATGTACACATCAATAATTACCTATTAGTCACCTTCAATATGCAGACGTTGAAAGTTACTTTTTTAGTAAGAACTAAACCAGAAAATAGGGCATGAGCTTCAACAAGTTTATTGGTACCCATTGATAAGGGGATAGATGTAAATGCTAACAATTTACCATGACAGTCATGAATATATGCACTTAACCCTAATTTACCTAGATTTCTTCTTGAGGCACCACCAAAGTTTAGCTTCATGTACCTAAAATTTGGAGGATACTAATGAACACTAGAACGGTAAACTTTAGTTTGTGCTTTACTAATAAATCGACTATGCATAGGAATGAAGAGTAATTTATATTCACACAAAATATTAGCATCCCAAAGGGAAATGATAGGATTAGACTTACAATTGCTCAGGCTTGCATTTGTAACTTTTGAGATTGACCTTTCTATCTTTTCAAGCAACTTATCAATGGTAGAGAAATATTTTCTAAAAATCCTCTTATTTCTCTCCCACCAAATGGCCCAAATGAACAATGCTGGAGAACACTTCCATAACCTAGCAAACAGAGCATGATGGTGAAGGATTGGCCATGCTTGGAAAACATCCCATAAATTATTTTGGAGAGGGGTAAAGAAACTTAATTTCCTACGAAGGAAGGTCTAGCACCAATAAGAAAATGAACATCTGACGAAAAGGTGATCACAAGTTTCAAAATCTTCATTACAAAGCACACATTTGAAATTCAAAGCAATATTAATCCTAACAAGTTTTTCACTTTTAAGGATCATTTTTTTATTAGCTAACCATGCAAAGCAACCAACTTTTGGAAGGATGACATTGTTCCAACATAATAGGTATGCTTTGCAACTCTTTTTAGAAGCAATCCTTCAAATAAGCTTGTATCCATCTTTAATAGAATAGTTACCATCCTTGGTAGGAGCCCATATCAATTTGTCTTTAGAGTTGGATAAAAAACATGTTGTTGGTCTAAAATGGAGCAAAAATACTGATGGTCTTGAAGAGAAATGGAAAGAAGAGTTGGATCATTCCAAAATACTTTCTTGGAGAAAAGGTAAACTGCAGAAATGTAATGCTAAACTTGTGTTTTCCAAACAGACTCTAAAGCTAAACAAAGATCATTTTTATTGGGAAAGATAATAAATGGTGGTTGACCATTCCAAGAATCTTTCCAAAATTTGACTCTATCTTTTCTATTTACTTCCCAAGTGATATACTTAAGGACGATGTCTCTTGAAGAGACCAAAAAATCCCAGATGACTGATCCTTTCAGAGGATTCAACAATGAAAAAAATCTTTAAGGATCATTATTGTACAAATACTTTTGTTGCATTATTTGGCACCAAGTAGAGTGGGGCTTAGAGTACATTTTCCAAGCTAATTTGCCAACAAAAGCTAAATTCCTATTAGTTAAATCATGAATACCTGCACCCCCAACGACTGGAGTGTGAGTCATGTCCTAGAGGGAAATAAGAGGAATTTTATTTTCATTCGATATATTACCCATCCATAGAAAACCTCTAATCAGTTTTTGAATTTTAAGATGATAGAGGTTGGGGCTTTGAGGACAACAAGATAATAATTTGGAATAGCTGCAAGTATAGATTTTATGAGAAGAATTCTACCTAATAAAGATAACCATCTAACTTTCATACAACAATTTTGTTTTTGATTCTATCAATGAAAAAGGTCCAACAACTTGTCTTGTTAGATCCCATAAAGAAAGGAATTCCAAGGTAGTTAGAGGGAAGGAAATCATCAATGAAACCCAAAACCTTCACAATTCTATTAGAGATGACTTTGTTGGTGTTGAAGAAATTTTTTTTTGACTTTTGAGAGTTTACTTTCTAGCCATAGACATCCGAGTATAATTGTAAAACATTCTTAATCTTCCTAGCCTTGAAAACTTGAGAGCTACCAAATAAATGTGTGTCATTTGCAAATAGAGAGTGTGTGACAGATAGAGAGGTACCATGAATGTGGATATCCTTCCATTTACCAATTGATTTATGGAGTTTGATGGTCTTGCTAAAATCCTTAGCCATAATAATGAATAATGCTGGTGATATTGGATTGCCTTGTTGTTAGTAAATAGATTTTTTCTTTCTAGTTCTAACTCACAAGTGCCCTAATTTATGAACAAATTTTGATTACAACAATTTGGAAAGTGACTTCTTGAAGATTTACTTTTCTTTTGCATTGTTAGGTATAGCTTCCTATTGTGAAATTTGCAATGAATTTTGTTTATTCCTAAATCTAAATAGGGTATGTTCTTAAAACTAGAGAATAGGAGAGGAAAACTAAGTCAAACCTATAAGGAATTCAACTTAGGAAAGAAGTAATGTTTTTGAGGATTAGTCAAATCTAACGAACTCACAGATCTTATGAATTCATAGTTAATATACACTAAGATCAATTGATCAATCTAGGAACTAATTTGTGGATAAAGTTATATTGAATGAAAACATCTAAAGAATATCTTTGAGTTTTAAGTGACAATTCATATCATATTCAACATGTTGTATTAAAATTGGAGAAATAAAACTCTGTTTATTCCTTGTTTCAATCTCAAATAAAGAGAAACAAGCTAATAACAACTATTACAAATGGAATAGAAAATGATTGATACAAAAATACCATTCAATTGACTCTACAACATCAAGTCTTTCATGCCAAAAATTTGTTGACCTTTTATTTATCTTTCATTATCATACATATAGCATTCTGAGATGACCATTACAAAGGAAGTTTAACTAGTTCATCTTCTCAAAATTGACAAATGGCAAAGAGCTAGTTTGTCTATTACAATGATTACAAAACAAAAATGGAAAGGACAGAATATGAATCACTTTGCCTTCTTCCCTTTCTCTACCTTTTCCCTATAGGCTTTGGTGGAAACAATAATCTAAATCAGCTCTTCATTTATGGACATGCACATTTGTGTACCTCAAGAGCCAATTAGAATGCTTTTGGGCCAGATCTCTAATGGTACCCAATCGATCTTGAAGTTCTTCCATAGCCACATGCACACATCTTCCAAGCTTCTATAGCTCAAAAATTCTATCCTGATGACTAGAAGTCATTCCTATTAACTCATCTATAAAGCTTGTGAAGTTTTCCTGCATGAAAATTACCCCAATTATTGCCTTCCTATGTCCACTAGATTGTGAATCAATATGCAATCTGAACCACCTCACAATAGGTGTTCCATAGTCATGCACTAGGCCTGGCTTAGGAATAATATATTCAAGCTAAGGACTACTTTTCCCCTACCATGAGTTGCATTTAGATTGTCAACCCAAGGATGTATACTTAAAATGGTCGACACAGTATGTGCACTAGGTACCTTGATGAGTCATTATGCTTGTGCTGCAGGAAAGTAAAAATGAAAAGGAAGGAAACTACACTACTGCTATGGAAAGAAAAATACTGAATCTATGAATGTTGAAAACACAATGACAAGATAAAAGAGATTCTATCTTGACTCATCCACTAGATTGTTCTCGTAGATGCTGCAGGAAAGTTCATGAAGTGTGATGCTATAGGAAGGAATTAGCTAGCTACGTCTTACTTAAAATACTGCTAATGCTAGTAAAATGAATCTATTCTATCCTAATCTAATCCACCTTCCAAGTGGGCCCCCTTGGTTGGCTTCTCTAATCTACCAATGTAGGATAGAAGCTAAAGAGGACTAATTCATTTCATTAATCAGTCATTACATGATTCAGAATTGTAAAACAGAACTGCAACAAACTGTGAATCAATGTTCTCTCTTACTCAATAAAACTTATTAAAAACCAAAAACTTCACACACAGGAGTCAATCTCGACATATATAGGGAATCTACTCTTTATTACATAACAGAAAAGTAATTGTCCTAAGTTAAGTCTGTAGGAGAGAATATAGGAGAACAACTGAAAGCGGAAAGGAAGGATAACATAATTGAGGAGGGAGTAATGAAGTCTTAGCATCTACTTGTTACAACATAAATGCAGAGAAGGGAATGGCTCGTAAAAGCTCCTCCTTATTCGCTGCCATGTTTCCTGGAGTGGTTATAACTTCCTTTTTGTGGTTGTTCCTTGATGCTCATTTCTCCTTGAATGCTGTCGGCAACCAACTTCTGGATCCTTCCGCTCATCCTTTAATCCTTATCATCAGGTTAGTTATGATATAAGACATATTTGCAAATAAACATCCATCAAACTAAATTCAAGCATAAGAATGCACATTTAGATATTTATATGAAATACTACATATTAGATATAATTTAGGTAAAAGATGACATAGTTTTTCTACCCCATAAATCATTAAAGGTTTATAAAACATAGGCTTATAAGTGTTAAAACAAGGATAAACAGAGTATCAAAAAGTATCTTAACATAAGAAAATAAAGAGATTTTTTAGACTCACCATCTGCCCCCTGCTAAACTAATGCTTGTCCTCAAGCATTACACTTCTTTGTCAAAGATCTGAGCTCCCCAACTTTTGTCTTTCTCTTTTTGCTACTCTTGAAGGTGTAATAGAATCCTCTGGTTCTTTCCCATAATTCTTGCCTATGGTCTTCCTACAACTTATCAAGTTTTTCAGCATCAATATCATACAAGGGCCATAAAAGCATTGGAGGTTGCATGGTCAAAGGACACCATAGCTCTGGCCTTAGTTTCTTTCCTAGTTCTAAATATTTTGGAACTCTATATAGTGCTACTTCCAAATTAATAGACTGTGCGGCTCTGATTTCTTGAGAGAATCAGGTAACTGTGCCCATCTAATTCTTACTCTGGTCATAGCTCTCTAGAATGCAAAGTAGGGCAAGTTTTCATATTCGGCATACACTTTGGCTCTAGTAGCAAATACCTTCTTTCTAACTTCTAGATTACTCTTCCCATAAGTTAATGTAAACCAGTCTCAAAGCATTTCTTCTGGTTGTTTACTTTTTACCCTCAAGGGTAAAGGTTTTGTTCTCTCCTCATCTCTGTAATTAACTAGTTATCTATCATAATTTTCCTCATTAGACATCCATGACATAAAATCTTTCAAATGCACATCTCCTATATAGAGCAAAGGATTCCACTTAGTTTTTGCAGGAATGACAAAATTATGAATATACAACTCACACAATAGATTTTGCTGCCATGGTGGTAAGGTTTGATACAACCCATAAAACTCTTGTGTGGTTTTGAATTCTGCATTTACATTTTTGAAGGTTAACATTAACTGAAGCAAAAGATATTGTTCTTTCAAACAAAAAGCATATACTCAAGGAAGTGGTCTACAAGCAAGAGCTTGATCAACTAATTTAAGTGCATGTTCCATGCACTGTTTCTGTCTTTCTAGCTGTTCTTTCAATTCTTCAATCTCCTCATTTTGTGATGTTATGATCTTGCTCATTCTTTTCTTCTCCTCTTTCCATAATGCTTTAGCAAATAAATGCTGTCCATATAATTGGAAAAGGAGTTTTTGCAAGGTGATGGCAATGTTATCCTCTTCATAATCCTTTTTCTTTTTCTGTTCTTGCCATAGATGTTCCGTCAATCTATTGATCCATGTTGACTTATATGGGACTAAGGCAGTATTTGAATCATGAAATTCAGGAACTACTTCATTCTCATGGCTTGAAACACTTGGTAAATCCATTAAGGTTTCATTAATTTCTTTCTTACATGCTGCAGGAGGATTACTAGAAGCTTCTATCATCTCAGTGTGAAGGGGAGAATGGTCAAAAATTATCTGCATAGGAGACTCTAGAGCAGGTGCTTTAGACAATATAGGATCTTTAAAAATCTGCCCTCTCATTCTAGGGCTTCTCTGCAAAGGAGTCTCTTCTTGTACTACTATATTTTGCCTACTTTTTTGTTTCGGTGTCACTGCTACAAGATTAGTTGTTGCAGGAACCTTCTTTGTTTTCTTTTGTTGCTTAATTGCAGGACTAGGTTTTTGTTGAGCAGTGGTTTCTTCTGGTGACTTCCATTTCCTTTTAGCTTTACTAGTAGTGGGTTTAGGGATGTCCTGTTCAAGTGGAGGCACATTCTCTTGAATGGAAGCAAATTCTGGTTCAATCCCTTGTGCATTTTTTGTTTTAGCTCCCTCAATATTTTGTTCTGCAAGCTCACTACTAGGAACTATGTTTTCCTCACCCTGCCGTTCACTAAGGTCAACTTGGTGTTGTAGGGTTTTAAATTTCACAAAGTCATCCCATGTCAAAGGGGATACATCCCTAAGAGACCTTTCTATTAACAACTTAATCAAGGCATGGTGAGTGACAGAATTATCTTTCCCTTTTTGAGTCTCTTTCACACTAATACAAAGCATATTATATAGAAAATTTGGAAGATTCACAGCAATATTGTGCCTTATACAACTAAGAAACTTAAAATGGTGTGCATGCAAGTGAGAAAATCTTCCTTCACAAGTAAAATACCTGATGACATGCATTGCTAGCTCAGGGTATGGAGGTGGCAAAGACAATCTCTTGCACCCCTACTTTGTAACATCCAATTGAGGGTCATGTGGGGTAGTGAACTGGGCCCTTGCTGACCTAGTGTCATGCGAGCTTGGATAATGCTCTCCAATAGAAGGTAACCCTATTACTTCTATAATTTATTCTTCTATTGCAATTATTGTCAAACCCCACATAGAAGCTTCACCTTCATCAAATGTCCTGGTGAATTCTACAGCTGCTTCTTCATCATATGTTGTTAAATTCAAACAATAACCTAACCATCCGCATGCATTGAATCTTCTTACTGCTTCTACGTCAGAGAGCAACAAAATGTGCTCAACTAGCTCTCTTCTCTATAAACTTCCTCCCATTTCTTGATACTTCTTCTGCTACTCCGTTTCTCTCTCCCTTTCTGAATGCAAACTTCAAGACTCTGCGTTATTTCTCAAACACTTCACCACTTTTTTTTGGGAACATTAATTGCCATAACCAATTGTTATGTTCCATAGTTAAACTTTAGGTAAAAGTAAATCATGAATTTGTGTGGAAATCATCTGAAAACATGGTTCAAATGCCAAAATTTTAAAAATGGGTCACATCATGGCTTAGCATGAAAAATTTGGCACAAACAAGGAAAAAAAATTCATTCAGAAAGTGGGAGTACAACACTTGACATGGCATACTTATGGCAAAAAGTTCTCATTAATAAGGGGTGATGCTAAGATTTTAGAAAATCATCATAGTTAATCAGGCATGTCATTGGATAGTATGACACTCCCCTGCCCCCTGCTAATTTTACGACAAGTGTCCTCACTTGTCAGACTAGTATGGGTGAGGGACTGGAATATGTCGTAATTATAGAGACTATGCAGTATTATATATAATTAACAAAATTTGAAAACTTATAAATGAATAATAGTTTGAAAACATTTATACCTGCTAAGTGGATTGTCACATGCTCCAAAAAAAGGTGGCGGAAATAATGTAAACGACAGCATCCATCAACATGTGCAAATTTGATTGAAAACACAAAAAATTAATTATGTAGAAAGTGAGTGGATGGAAGATTAAGAAATAGAGTGGGGTGGGTGGATGGAAGATTAAGATATGAATGGAAAGAAATATTATGAAAAGAAAATGGACTTTATGTGAACATAAAGTTATTATTATGGACATGCAAATTAGAATTAATGTTGAAGAGGAGCAGGCAAAAGGTTTTCACCTTCTGCTGCAGGAAGAGATACTTGAGTTTTAGTTGGATCCAGTTGTTCAAACTGTTGCATGAATTTGACTTTTGTTTGAGGCTATTTGTAAAGTTTAAGTTGATGACTATTGATCAACATTTTGAAAGTCACATCATCAATTGTGGTTAGTTGAACTATTCCATTGTCAAAGACATGGATGATTTGATATGGTCCTAACCATCACGTCTGCAGCTTCCCTGGCATATCCTTAAAGCGAGAATCATACAATAATGCCCAATCACTAGCTTTGAACTATTTGTTGAGGATATGAGAATCATGCTAGTGTTTTCTCTATTTTTACACTAGTTCAGTGTGTTCTAAAGCGGTCTTGCGCATTTCATCCAAAGATTTAAGATGTAGGAGGCATTCTTTTTGTGCTGCAGGAAGATCAATATCTAAGGTCAAGGCTGTCCTTAAAGTCTTGTGTTCAAATTCAATTGGAAGCATTGCCACTTTCCCATACAAAAGCTCAAATGGTGTGAATTCGGTAGTTGTTTTCCAAGTTGTTCTATAAGCCCAAACAACTTCTTGTAATCGGCTGGTCCAATCCCAACAATGCAAATGGACTGTTTTAGTTAGAATATTTTCTAGCTCACGGTTGGTAACTTTTGCTTGTCCATTGGCTTGTGGATGATAAGGACTGGATCTGCGATGCCTGATGTTATACTATTTCATCAACTTTGAAATCGAGTTGGAAGTAAACTGTGTGCTTTGATCAGTAACCAATTCTTTAGGAACTCCATAGCATGTAAAAATCTCTTCATACAGGAATTCAGCAACTTTTTCATCATTGGCATGCTTCATAGCCTTAACCTCAACCCATTTTGTTAGGTAGTCAGTACAAACCAGAATATAAGACTTCCCATTGGATGGAGGATCAATAGGATTGATGAAGTCAATTCCCCATTTGTCAAATGGTGTTAACACCACTTGAGGATTCAGAGGCATTTCATCTATTTTGGTTGGGCGACCCATTCTTTGGCATTGGTCACATTTCCTTGTATAATTGATTGCATCTTTATGAAGGGTAGGCCAATAGTAACCAGTGGCTAAAATTTTGAAAGCTGTTCTTTTGGCTGCAAAATGTCCTCCACAAGGCTCATTATGACATGTATGCAAAATATCATATGTCTCATCTTCTCTTACACATCTATGCATAACTTGATCAGGTCCAGTATAGAACAGAAAATTGTCTATCCATGAGAAATGGAAGCTTTTATGTATGAGCAACTTTCTCTCCTTATAAGAAAAATGCACTGGTGTCTTATTAGCTGCAATGTAGTTAGCAATATCTGCATACCATGGAAATTTAACAGCAATATGAAACAAATGTTCATCTGGAAATTTATCATCTACCAGAGTAGTATCAGTATCATGATGATTGATTCTTGACAAATAATCAGCTACGACATTTGTTTTTCCAGGCTTATCCACTATGGTTATGTCAAATTCTTGTAGCGATAGTAACCATCTTGCTAACCTACCAGTTATAGCAGGTTTGTTCATGAGATATTTGATTGCTGCATGATCAATATGAACATAGATAGGATAACCTGTGATGTAATGATGAAATTTATTTAGAGCATAGACTACTGCTAACAATTCTTTTTCAGTCGCTGTGTAATTTAGTTCTAGGCCATGAAGACTCTTACTGATATAATAAATAGCATTTTCAAGAATTGAGTGTTTCTGTGCTAAAACTGTACCTATGGCATAATCAGAAGCATCTATATATATGTGAAAAGGTAGGTTCCAATAAGGGCCTTGTAAAATTAGGGCTATGGTCAAAAGTTGCTTAAGCTGCAGGAAAGCTTTATCACACTCAGGTGTTCAATCGAATTCAGCTTCTTTGGTGAGCAACTTGTACAAGGGACTGGCTATTTTATTGAAGTCTTTTATAAAATGCCTGTAATATCCAGCATGTCCCAGAAAAGATTTGATATCTTTTAATTTAGTGGGTATGAGTAATGTTTGAATTACCTCAATTTTAGCTGGGTCTACTTGTATACCTGCAGTAGATATGAAATGACCGAGTACCATACCCTCTTGCATGAGCATGAAACACTTTTCACTATTTAGTGCCAAATTATGTTCTTGACATCTTACCAAAACTTTTTCAAGATTTATCATTGCTTCTTCAAAAGTAATTCCAAATGTTGTAAAGTCATCCATATAGATTTCCATATAATCATGTGATATATCGGCAAAAATACTAATTACAGCCCGTTGAAATGTTGCAGGAGTGTTACAAAGACCAAATGGTAAAACAGAGTATGCAAAAGTACCCCATGGACAGGTAAATGTAGTTTTGTCTTGGTCTTCAGGAGCAATACTGATTTGATTATAGCCACTGTATCCATCTAAAAAGGAGAAGTACTTCTTTCCAGCTAGTGTATCCAAAACTTGATCTATGAAGGGTAAAGGAAAATGATTCTTTTTAGTAGCCTTATTAACCTCCCTATAATCTACACAAATTCTCCATTTTCCTCCTTTCTTAGGTACTATAACCAACGGTGATACCCATTTACTATTAGATATAGGATAGATAAAACCAGCATCAAGCAGTTTTTGCAATTTTGTTTTGACTATTTCTCTGAGGCTTGGATTTATCCTCCTCTGAGGTTGACGAAGTGGTAGAAAACCTTCATTAATGTATATCCTATGGGTACACAGTGTAGGGCTTAATCCTTTCATATCACCATAATCTCAAGCAAAAGTCTTCTCATGCTTCTGAAGCAATTTTTTTAATTGTTCCATCTGTATAGATGTCAATTTGGGGTTAACATGCAGTTTACGGCCTTTAATTAGTTCAATAGGAATAGTGGATTCTACTGTAGCAATTTTAGAGATTGGCCTTCCTTCTAATTCACAGGGAAGAAGTGAACAAATATTTTCAGGTTCCTTAAGTAAAGTACAACTTGTATCACACTCCTCATATGTAATCAATTCTAATACAGTGCTTTCAGACACATATTTTCCTACCACAGAAGTGTTGGTAAGGATGCTCTAGATTACTGAATCTTCTTCTTGCAACTTTAGAAAAGATTGCCTATGTAACATCATAAGTTGTACTATGGAATTTATCTCTTCTTCTTCATCTCCTAAATTTGGCCAAAAAAATGTACTCAAATCTGGTAATGGTTGTGCAGGAGGATATAGGTCAAATTGCTTGGTTGCTTGGCCATTTGATATGGTCATATTCCATGATCTGCAATTTATGTTTGCATCAACTATGGCCAACCATGGTCTACCTAGAATGACAGGATAGCTAGATAGGTTTACTTAAGGGGACAAAATCATGAAGTCTGCAGGATATTCTAGGGAATCTAAGGTCACAACAATATTTTCTATCATTCCATCAGGAATGACAGTGGAACTATCTGCAAGCTATAGAATAGTTGGTGTGGGCCTTAATCCTTCTATTTGTAACTTCTTCATGGTTTCTTTAGTCATCACATTTATAGAAGCTCCCAAATCTATTAAGGCATTTTTAACAAATTGACCATTTATGCTGACACTTACTACTGGACTCCCTGGGTCAGAATATTTTGGTGAAATCACTCTTCCTAACATGATATCAACTAAGTGTCCAACAACATGAACTGTGGTAGGATCCTTCTTCTTCCTTCCAGGTTTCTTTAGACAAGCTTCCCTTATAGCTTTTCCATAAGCAAGAATGTCCTTAATAGCTTGAAACAAAGGTATTTGGACATGCATATTCTTCAACTGATTAACAATGTCAAAGGGTTGTTCCTTGCTTTGTTTAGGTTCCTTTTGTATTAGTTGGACTGGAAAAGGAGACTCTACTGTTGGTTGAACTGGTATTGGTATGGTAACATTAGTTGGGTCAACAAGTTCATCAACCAAAGGTTCTGATGCTGCAGGAGAGTCTGATACTTAAGTTATAAGAGGTGGCTTTGGTGCTGGTAAGGTTGTTCCAAATCTCAAATGTATATCTGCGACATCTAGGGCATAAGCAGGGTACTACTGGGTATCAGCACTATACATGGGAAACTATGGTTGACTATTTGGATTTGGTTGAGGCTGTGTAGGTAGCTGTGTTTGCTTTTGAGGTCCACTATTTGTAGGTGGTGGCATTAAAGTAGGTTGTTGAGCTAGAGGGGGTAATTGTGGAGCACCAGTATTTTGGTTAGGCCATTGTTGAGATCTCTTCCATTGGTTTGGAGATTGCCAATTCCCTTGGGGTGGTTTCCATTGGTTCTATTGGTTCTAGGGCCATTGGTTATTCTGCTGGTTAGGCCAAGCTTGTTGGGAATTTTGAGACCATTGAGACTGTTGTGGGGGTTATTTTTCCCAGCATTATTCCAATTGGGTTGGTTTTGTGGAGGACCTTGGGTATTATGGTTTTGCCATTGATTACCATATGAATTTGAATTTTGCAAGGGGTCTTGTACCTTGACGTTGAGCCCATGGTCGGTGTTGAGCAACAAAGAATACTTGCTCATCATCCCCATCTATCTTTACATATCTAGTTGGAAGATGCTGGTTCTCCATGCTTGCAACCAATTTACAGTGGAAATCCTTCTTTTCCTTTTAGCAATGAGGACAGTACTCAGCTAGTTGTAACTCAACCTTTGCTTGCTTCTTCTTTGCAGTCATTGTATCCAACTATGTAGCGACATCATTAATGATGTCTTGTTTGAAATCTAACAACAAATTGGATATTTCAAGTTTTGAAATGCCTTGACTAATTCCTTTTGTAACTGTAGAACGGGGTCCTTGACCTTTCTTCATGGTTGACCTTGAGTAGTTCTGACATATCTTTTTGAGGTCATTCCATTGAGCTTGATATACATCTCCACCGGCCATCAGGTCTAATGCTTCCAAACAATCTTCATTCACTCCTCTTAGAAAGGCTAGTTTTTGGGAATCTTCAGACAATGTGTGCTAAGGATTCTTTTGTAGTGTATATAAAAATTGAGAAACATAGTCTTCTAATGTCTCTTCCTCCTTCTGTGATATCCTAAAGATATCATCTCCTCTTGTGTCAGATGCTTTACAATATTCTTTATATTTTTCCAAAAGCAAGGCTTGCATTTCATCCCAATTCACAGTTGCATTGGCTCCTAAGCCCATGAACCATCATAAAGCTAATTCTTTCAATGTGGCTGAAAATAATTTAAGCTTATGGGCATCAATGTTGTAGTCAAAACTACAACAAAGGATGTTGAACTCAAACAAGAAGGTATCAGGGTCTTCAGTTGCAAGGCCATAGAACTTTAGAAGAGCAGTGGGAGGTATATTCTTGAGATTGGCATTGGTTATGAGACTTGGAAGTGGAAATGGAAAAGTGGGTTGTGCCATGACTGGTGAGACTGGATTATGAGGTTGTTGCTGAAAAGGAATGTTAGGCACTAGATGATTAAAAACTGGTGGATTTGAGGTAGTGTTATCAAGAAGACTAGTCAATATTTCAGTGAAAGGTTGGAGACCAGATATATCTAGGGATTCAGCTCTTGATGATGCTATTGTGGGGAAAATAGGACTTGCGTCTTCAAAGGTCAACTCAACTTCTTCTTCAACTTCTTCATTCAAATTAATAGCTACCATATTCATCTCATCGTCTTCCTCTTTGATGCATGCAACTAAAATTTTTACACTGGTAAAAAGAACTTAATCTAAAAACTATGACTCAAAAATGTTCCTAGCTTGACACCATCCTCGGCAACGGCACCAAAAATGAATCGCCTCACAATAGGTGTTCCATAGTCATGCACTAGGCCTAGCTTAGGAATAATCTATTCAAGCTAAGGACTACTTTTCCCCTACCATGAGGTGCATTTAGATTGTCAACCCAAGGATGTATACTTGAAATGGTTGGAACAGTATGTGCACTAGGTACCTTGATGAGTCATTATGCTTGTGCTACAAGAAAGTAAAAATGCAAAGGAAGGAAACTACACTACTACTATGGAAAGGAAAATATTGAATCTATGAATGTTGAAAACACAATGACAAGATAACAAAGATTCCATCTTGACTCATCCACTAGACTGTTCTCGCAGATGCTGCAGGAATGTTCATGAAGTGTGATGCTACAGGAAGGAATTAATTAGCTACGTCTTACTTAAAATACTGCTAATGCTAGTAAAATGAATCTATTCTATCCTAATCTAATCCACCTTCCAAGTGGGCCTCCTTGGTTGGCTTGTCTAATCTACCAACGCAGGATAGAAGCTAAAGAGAACTAATTCATTTCATCAATCAGTCATTACATGATTCAAAATTATAAAACACAACTGCAACAAACTATGAATTAGTGTTCTCTCTTACTCCATAAAACTTATTAAAAACCAAAAACTTCACACACAGGTGTTGATCCCGACATATATAGGGAATCTACTCTTTATTATATAACATAAAAGTAATTATCCTAAGTTAAGTCTGCAGGAGAGAATATAGGAGAACAACTGAAAGTAGAAAGGAAGGATAACGGAATTGAGGAGGGAGCAATGAAGTCTTAGCATCTACTTGTTACAATGTAAATGCAAAGAAGGCAATGTCTCATAAAAGATCCTCCTTATTTGCTGCCATGTTTCCTGGAGTGGTTATAACTTCCTTTTCGTGGTTGTTCCTTGATGCTCATTTCTCCTTGAATGCTGTCAGCAACCAACTTCTAGATTCTTCTGCTCATCCTTTAATCCTTATCATCAGGTTAGTTATGATATAAGACATATTTGCAAATAAACATCCATCAAACTAAATTCAAGCATAAGAATGTACATTTGGATATTTATATGAAATACTACATATTAGATATAATTTAGGCAAAAGATGACATAGTTTTTCTACCCCATAAATCATCAAAGGTTTATCAAACATAGGCTTATAAGTGTTAAAACAAGGATAAACGGAGTATCACAAAGTATCTTAACATAACAAAATAAAGGCATTTTTTAGACTCATCACAATCCTTTTAGCAATTCATAGTCTTTGTCCTGCTCTTTCTTTGCTTTAGCTTCAGTTTCTTTAAGTCCTTCCGCCACCGTAATCATTTTAGATTTGAACTACATACTCCAGAACCACTCAACTAGGGGTTCATCTCCTTTGGATAAAATCTTCACTTCAACAATCTCCTTCACTTTTATGTGGATGATCATCTTCAACAAGGAGACACAATCATCACTCTTGACCTTTTCTGTAGCCAAGGTAGCCCTATTTGATGATATATTATCTTTCTCTGTTTCCAATCTTAAAATGGAATTACCAATCTAGTCTATAATAGAGAGTCCTTCTACCTTGATCTTCTCACTCCACTCTCTACCAATTTTCCCAAAATGTATCTCTTCTTAAAGTTGAGATATAAGTGCCTAAACATCTACAACAGTGGGGTTTCTAGTTATGGGCATCTTAGAGATGCTCACCAATGGAGTGACCAATTGTCTAATATACCTATTCAATTCTTGTATCTCTACTTTCATTCAAACCTTTGACAACTTAAGACTTTCTATATGTCCTTCAATCACCTCATTTGTGGACTTCCATAAGCCTACTTTAGTATCATGTATGGATTCTTCGAGATCTATTGAATGCATGGTCAAATCATCTATAGTCATATCCTCAATCCTTCCTTCTTTATTAGGTTTGGCTATCTCCATTGTTAAATGCCTTATTTCAGGATCTTGCCCAAGGATAGACAAGGTCTTCTATTTCTTCACCTTAGTCAATGTATATCTGTAATGAATAGCGAGGGATAAGGTATCCATAGTGAGAGCACCTTCATCTTTCCTCTTTCTCTTCTTATCCAAAGTGTCTTCTAACCATGAGTATGTGCCTATCACGTTTGAGGCCATTCCAAGAGAATCTATATTGAACATTTTCCTTTTGATTGGAGTAATTATTTTTGCGGTCAAAGAGAAAGGATTCTTTTGAGCTTGGGTGATAAGCTTTAAGGACTCTTGTCCTTTCTCCATCTCTACAGTCTTCTTGGCTGCTTTATTTGACTTGGTGGACTCACTATCACTACTTCCTCCATCACCTAAGTTCACTACTATAACATGAGGACTGCTTGGAAGGAGAAGTGTAGGGCTAGTATATGGGACTAGACTACTAGTAGGTGAAGGAACCGGAGTAACAGTACTGTCTTTTGGCTCCTCTACTTTCTTCTAAGATTCTAGTTGGGTACCAATTACTAGAGAAGAACCATCTTGACAAGTCTTTGTCAAAGGAATGTTTTTATCTAGAGGTTGGTCACCTCTACCCACTAGTTGAGCTAGTCCTTGAGTGATGGCCAGGGTCACACCTAATGTGTCATCTTTTGAGGTAGGGTTAGATGCTAAATGAGCTAGAGTGGGTGTGCTCTTACTTTGGCTTCTTCTTGTTGTAGTCCACTCAACCCACTTCGTAGTCCTTTCAACAATTTGGGCCATCATAATATCTAGATCATCCCCAACATCTTGATAGGGCTCTGAACTAATAGGGGTATTTTTTAGCTTTGTTAAATATGTATTACTATACATATTTTTCCCATCATCTTCAATGCCTTCAACATCAAGGTTGATTTTATACATTTTTAATTGATCCACTATGAATTTGGCTAAAGCATGGTCCTGACTCTCAAATTCATCTTTGCAATCCGCCTAGTAGTCTTTGATTGTGGTGATGTGCTTGATCACACTCCCAATCTACAAAACTTCCATTACATACCCATTTGGGTCAAACATAGGCCTTAAGAGCTCATACATTTCTAATCTATATTTCATCTTGAATACCTTCAGCATGTTCTTTGCATCAAAATGGGACTTACAGCTAGAAGCTCCCACCTTCATAGGGAACTCATATCCCTTCTTCAAACTCTCTCTCAGAATGTTCACTTGGATTTCTTGCCTCACAATTTTGATCATCACAATCATGTTGCTTAGATATCTTGACAGCTTCAAGGGGAATCCATCGAAGGTTGCAAGATACAAATATGAGAAAGATGAGAACCGGATAAAATAGCTTCTGAACTGATTGATAGCTATCATTGCTTCTGGATTGAATCTCCTCTCTGGGCATCCTTGGAGATCCCTACAAATTCTAATTGTAAATGCATCATTAACTCTTATATATTCAGCATAACTATTTTCTAGTTGCAAACATGGGTAAAATTCATAGGACTTCACATCGTCAGGGAAATTTTGTACCCTTGGGAGGCTTGGCCATAATTGTAGAGAAGCTAGCATGTAAATTAGAAAAGAGGACATATAGAAGGTGTTGTAGAACTTTGTAGCACTAAGAGCATTAGATAGATTCTCACTTATCTCATGAGCCCAGTTAATATATTGGGTATCTAAATAGATAACTTGTACCAAAAAGAAATATTGCTCAACAAAATTTAAAGCTTCTACCTCAGCTTTCAATCTGTGCAGGAGAACCATGATGTCTACAATCTCAAGTTTGAGATTAGTACCAAAAAGGGTCTCAGGTACCTTACTCTTGGAATTCCATGGCTTTTGAAACCAAGAATATATAATCTCCTTTCTCTAGAACATTTTCTTTGCAAAAGGGTGATCCCACAATAATGGGTTCCACTTTTTGACCAATTTTGACACTGAAATCAATATTTTTGCAACAAACGTCACGTTCAAGTGACTATATCTCCAAAACTATAAATAATTTCAAGATGAAATAAACTAGTGATTTTGAATACTTTGTTCCTAATTTGTAACTATATTTTTTAATCTAAAAAAAAAAATATTTATGTCAATTTTTTTTATCTCCTCTGAAAAGTGGTACATAATAAAATTCAATATTTTAAAGAGTGACAGTCCATTTGACACACATAACTTTTTTTCTAGAAATGATAATAAAGTAATTCTTTCAGCGTTGGATTTGTAACATCAATATCTAGTGTCTTCATTTGGTTTGATTTATTTTTATTGAATATTGTATAGTTTATGAAGTTTTGAAGTGACACGAATCGTAATTTAGACATACGTTCCGTTTGACACAGATAATTTGAAGTCAATTTATCATAAACCTATTTTTTTTTTTTTTGAATAGTAAGGTATCTCAATAAGCTAGTGCCTACATATTTTTCAAAAAAAATTTAACCTAATTTACTAATTTTCCCAAAGTGTCGAAGTCAGTTGATGTTCAATCGGTAATGAACCGGTAATGAACCTATAATGAGTTAAACTCATATTTGAAATTGTTAACGACTAGAATATGTATTAAAATTATAGTCATTGGAAAGCTTGCTCCGAGCAGCACATTTTGACATTTTTTATTTTACAGTAGAAGATCATTCTCCTACAATTATGGGAGTCAAAAGAGCAAAAAATAAAAAAAAATTATGAAAAATGAGTTCAAATTTTCCTAATTTTGAGCGTTCGCTCGAACACTATGTTCGAGCGAACATATTATGCATGTTCGCACGAACACATGTTCAGGAAAACATGTTCATTGCACTTTCACGGCTACCGAAAAAATATCTGGCTATGTTTGCGTGAACATAGCTAAAAATTTCGTGTTTGTGCGAACAATCAAAAAAGCCAAAAAATTATAAAAAATGGGCCCTGCACCTACATGCATGAAACATCATTCTATCCGCAAAACAAAAACCACCATGTCTCACGTTTCAATCATTGATTGCAAATTTTCATTATAGATGTCATTTTGTGCCATCAATCTCCGTATTTAGTATCAACCTAATAGTGCATTGCAGGCCTGTCTTTGCCACGAATTTTGTCCATAGATAAATCGAAGGTAGGTGAGAGATTTATCAATATTTGAAAATTAATATTCTTCCTATCTTCATTCATGCTTTCATCAATATTTCTTATCTTTGTTCACATTTAATTGAATTTTTTTAATTTATAACTTGAATTAATAAAAAATATTTAATTTTATTTTCAAATCAAATTCATTCGATAAAAATAAATGTGTCATAACTCTTTATGAATTCTCAATTTCTATAAAGAAATAATCTAAGGTTTTCATTTCCTTCTAGAACATAGATGAGATGATTTTGTGTTACTAATGGTCTCCTTGCAGCATGTGGCAATTGTAGGATGAAGACATGATCATAACAAACTACTAATGTTTGCTTTGTAGGACGTTGTCGAAGACCATTGTGTGTTTGTCAAAACCATGTGTGTGGATTTATTAGATTAAATAACACTTCGTTTGGTGCTTAAAATGAACTTTTTATTTTCTACCTAGCGTATTTACAGTGTTTAAATCCCTAGGAGTTGTATTGGACGTATCCTCTCCCCTCACCATTCGTGGATCTTGGGTGTAAGAGAAATCCATGTAACTTCTATAGGAGACCTGCCTTGGACCAAGATACTTGATATTGGGTATGCCAAGGGATGACCTCAGAGTGGTAACGGGCCAAAAGCCAGGTCAACGTTCCAGCCGCTATATAAAACTCGATTACGGTGAAAGCCGTGTCGACGGTATTGCTGAGTGATAGCTCTCCTCTAGTATCCTTGTGGTGCGTCAAACCCCGATTCTTGGGGCTCGGATACCTTTTGAGGAAGTTTATCACTCACTTGCTGAATGGAATGCCCTTACTAAAAACCATGTTTTAGTGGCCAAAATCCTTTCTATCCACTGGCTCAAGGGGTCATCCATGCCTGTGAAGACATCCTACATTCTCGCGGTCCTTAGTAGAGACAACAGTCCCTTGGGAAGTCATGCCCCTTGGGAAGCAGATCTTGGTAGCCCCAAGAAGTGAGTGCGCTATAAGGGGGAGCTTGTGGTGCCAAGGTCCTAAGTTGTCCACTCTGGATAAGCGTGGCTGAACTTTGGTTCAAGTAAGCATTCAGTGGATACAGTCCTAAAGCCTAGGTTGTGGTGTGACTGTTCATTTTTAACAACAGCTATTCTTGTCTTAATGTGTCTTGCGTGTGTGTAAAACATAATCAAGATAAAAGACAACATTCAAATTTACACCTTGAAAATTTGCAAAACCTTGTCAAAATATCAAACATTGTCAAAACATTGTCAAAACATTACAAACTTTGGTTCAATACATTCAAACCTTGGAAAACATAGCAACTTGTGCTCCTAAACGTGCTTGGCAAAACATAGATTTCACTCTTGCATAGCATCCACTTGCATTCTTCATAGTTTGATCCTCATACTTGCATCATATAGACTTCATATAGCACCTTTTTAGTATCCCTCATATTCACATTGCAATCATTAGCATTTAAGCTTGCATCCTTTGCATTTCACCTCAAAAATTATCACTTTGCATCTTCCATCTTGCATCTTTGCATACCCAACCCTCATCTTGACTACTTTAACCATCATTTCAGATGTCCTACACATCATTTTGAGCATTCATTTCGAATTATCTCCTTCAATGTGTCTCTCCCTCATTGCTCTCTCCCTCTCCCAAACACACACAAACACTATTTACTTGTGTCTCATTTTTATATTCATCCCTCCATCTCTGTCTACCCCTTTCACTTCTCTCATCACCTATCCATTTTTTTCTCCACATACACCTCTTCTCTATATCCATATTTCTTCTCCATCTCTCCCTTTATCCATCTCTATCCCTATATCTCCCTCTCTACCTTCCCTTAGTTATATATTTCATTCTCACTATCTTTGTTTATCTCTTCCTTTTATCTCCATATCCCTCTTCTTCTCAATCCCTTCACCAATTGGGCCTTTTCTCCATCTCTATAGAGGCACTAGTAAAGTTTGACCCATTTTTCAACAAAAAATCTGGAAAACATACCTCTTAGAATCGCCTTAGTTTCAGCCCAGCTTTCCAACTGCTACCTGTGTCAAGGTAGATTTGGCTTTGTGATTTTTATCTTATCTTTTTTTGTCATTTTTTTGATCAATATCCAAAGTCTATTTTCATAACGTTAAACTCTTAGGTTAATACCTTGTAAATATTTTTGCACCTAAGTTCAAAAAACCTTATGTATATCGAGCTATCATTAGCATAATCATATTTCTAAATGTCATTTTTGACTTACCCTAGTGGTATATCCCCCTCATATTGCATTTTTCAAACCCTAACATCATTTCACTATCAAACCCTATCAAATTGTCCATCAACCAACTTGTCTTCTTGATCACCTATCCTCATTTTGCATAGCCTAAACGTCATTATCAACCCTAAGAAACCATCCCTTGCATAGTCCACTTTGCGTACACCTACCTTTAGCATCCTTACCAAGTCCAAAACATAACCCTAACCTTCATTTTGCACATCATAATCTTCATCTTGCATACCTTCAAAATGACACCTTGCATTTGCACTTGCATAACATCCCTAGGACATTTGTACTTTGCATATCAAAACCCTAGGTCATTTAACATTTCCTCACATTGCATAACATCCCTAAACACTTAAAAATATAAAAAACACTCATATCTTGCATACCCACATCTTAATTATCAAGTTTTGACCTCTTTTATCAACTGCAACCTTGTTTTACCAACTGCACACTTCATGGGCGCAGTTGGTAGTTTCAGGGAACACTTGGTAGTTTTAGGGTGCACTTGGTAATTAGGTGTTTCATTCTAGGTTCCAAAACCCTAATCTGCACTTCCACACCTTGCATTGCATCCAAAGACCTTAAGAAACACTCTAAATCACTCCAAACACTCAAAATTTGCATTTTAAGAAACTTTGGAGCTACATCATTTGCAGAAAAAAGAAGGACATGGGAGCTACAAATAAAAGAAGGGGTTTCTAACCTTGTGTTTACTTTTTTTGATTAGTTTGGCTTTCATGGTAGACTAGTGGGTGTTAATGTATGTTGATTGAGTTTTGTGATTTCTCATAGTATATTATGCATTTAACCTATTTTTCTAGTCCTACAATAAGAACGAAAAAATTAAAGAGACAAAACAATTATATATTTTATAAGAAAGAAAAATTTATTTTTTAGGACAAACATTATAGTATTCATACCATGTTATTTGTTTGTGATTCAATGATGGCTTAAGAAGGATTTGGTGCTTTGCTAATTGTAAAGAATGTGACTCACAGATTTTAGTCATATAATGAAAAATATTTATGTCTTGTTGCAGACAACTGCTTTCTATTGATTTTTGTCAAATAATTTAAAAGTATTGACAGCGACAAACAAATCCGTACAGTGATTTTTTTATCTGGTTACTGCACAAAATTTATCTTGAGGCAAAGGATAATTTTTTTTTTTTTTGATTTTATAATGGGAAAATAGAGAGAAATGCAAAACAAATATGCAAGGAAAAGATCTGATGACGTAGAACAAAGAAATATTCAAAAAACTATGGCATTTTATCATCGAATTAAACAAGGTGAAGGAAATTTTGAAGAAGGCTCAATAGAAGTACAAGTAGTGCCTATGGGAGAGAGGTCAGGAACACTCCCTACGAAATCTCAAACAATGAATGTTGAAGAAGGTTCAAGATCAGTCCCTATAGAGGTTCAAATAACAGAAGTCGAAGAAGGGTCAGAATCTTTCCTTGTTGAATGTCAAATAATGGATGTTGGAGAAGGCTCAAGATCGGTCCCTGTAGAAATTCCAGTAATAGAAATTAGAGAAGGGTCGAGATCAGGTGCAGGAACTAGTATGGATGAACTCTTAAATATTGTCCAATCTGTAAAGTATGGTATTTCTCATAAGAATTTAGATCATTTACTTAAAATGGATGTAGATAAATTGAGAAAACTTACAGCTAGTGTTCAACCATTAAGTTTGTCTAAGAGAAGGTCAATGAAGAAGAAGATAAGAGAAATTATGACTCAATTTGATAATACTGAAACACTTGAACAAGCTCAGTTGCTTTCACTTTTGCTTACACAAAAAAAGTTGCAAGAGGCATTGAAATTGTTAGGTGTAAACACAACATCAAAAAAGAAAAGATTTTCTAACATGCAAACTGATTTGAATGAAAATGTTAAACAAGGTTTGAGAAACATAGGAAAACACTCTCGAACTAAAGATAAGTCTGCAGCAAGAAAAGTGATGTTGATGTCTGTTGTAAGTAAGAATATGACCCGAAATAGACAAATATCTTTAATTTCATCTGAAATGGGTTTTAGTAGGAAAACAATGAGAGAATATGTTAAGAGAAGATTAATTGTGGATGACAGTACTATGGAGGGCAATTGGGCAATCATGTGTAGAGCACCTCGTTCTGATAGGATTGAAGAGTTATTAAAAAAATTAATCATATCATTTTGGATTGATAACACTCATCCTTCATCAAATAGTAGAGATGTTATCAGGCATAGGATTGCACTTGGTCAATATGAACATCATACAAAACATTGGTTGGACACAACACAGCATGAGTTATATGTGTCATTTTGTAGTCAACATCCTAATGTAAAAGTTGGGAAAACATTGTTTGAAAAATTGAAGCCATACTTTGTGAGGTCAAACAAAGTGTTTGAAACGTGTTGTTGTCGTCATCATATTGAGTTTGATCTCCACTATCAGGTATTTCAAAAGTTTGTAGAAGACACATATGGTTTTCATGTTGCTCCTCCTAGTAGGAGAAGTGAGTTTATATCATCCATTTTGTGTGACAACATAGATGATCCAGCTGGTCAAATAAATTGCATCAAAGGATTATGTGAAACATGTGGTGAATTGGCTCTATTTCCTTTGAAAACTGAAAATATTGATGTAACAAAAATATTGAATTGCAAAAGTTACAAGTATGTCAAGAATGAAACAAAGTTGGGGAAAGAAACAAAAAGGTTGGAATATGTTGAAGAGGAGTTGCTTGTTCTAACATTTATGGACAGATTTAAGAAATTGATTCAACCTTATATTTGTCATGCATTTTTTGCAAAGTGGCAAGCACAACAGTTTCAAACTCTAAGAGATAATTTTCCACTTGGAACAATTGTATCAGTTGTTGATTTTGCAGAAAACTATTCATTTGTTCATCAGAAAGCAATTCAATCAGATTATTACTTTAATAAGCAAGTCACTATTATGGTACATGTTTTTTATAGACATGCACAGTTAGATTTGGATGGTGTTCAGAGTATAGTTCAAGCACGAGTAATTATAAAGGAATATCATTTTTATATAAGTGATGATAAAGAACATGACATTCACTATGTAGAACATTGCTTCAATACGTTCTTTTCTTATTTGAAAGAAAGAAACATAAATGTTGATAAACATTATGTTTGGTTTGATGGATGTGTTGCAATGTTTAAATCATCTAGACCATTTTATGCATTGTGTAGATATCATCACAATGAGAATATAAAACACATATGGAATTTCTTTGAGAGTGGTCATGGAAAAGGTGAACATGATGGTGTTGGAGCTTGCATCAAACATGCTTTGTGAAAATATCAAATGAATTATAAGGGAGTTTGTGTAAATGATGCACATGATGTTGTTGAATGGTGTAAGACTCATTTTGCATTAGATGAGGTCGGGACATCATCAACAATGAGTCAAAAAACACCATATAGAGTCTTCTGGGAGATAATAGGTATGGATGTGTACGTCTATTTAACTTTTATGCACGATTAAATTATAAAATTTTATTGTTAAGTTTTATTTTTGAATTCGTTGAAGTTTAAATTTAATTTTTCTATATTTTAAATTTAATGAACTTTCAAGTGTCAATAGAAAAACCATGCATGGTTGCAAGAGGATAGAAAAGACACGTTCTTTACATTCAGTCACGAGTACAGATAATTGCAATTGGACATTGAAGACAAGAGAATACTCATGTTTTTGTGACAGTTGCATTGATGAAAACTATGAAGAATGCATCAATCAAACACATGGATATACAGGTGCATGGATTTCGGTACCACTTGATGTTATCGATAAATTTGATAAAGAAGATGAAAATTTTGATGATATTCCATTGATTTCTGATGATTATAATCATATCTTTGGATTGGTAAAAGTGGGTGAGTAACATAAAAATTAATCTCAAGTTTTTATTTAATTATCAATTTCAAATGTCTTATATATATTGTACACATGCATTCATGTATACTTGTTATGCAGGAGATGTCTTTGCAGTGATTGCTGAGCCTGGAAATCATGAATGTGTCAGTTATTATTTATTGCGATGTACTGCAGAGAGGACAAAGTTATATGACCCTGAAGAAAGTGATGGAATGTTGTTCCCCATAGGTAAATTATACATATACATATGTACATGCACATATATATTTAAATAAATAAATATATTTAGGTAACTTCACATCTGTCAAATTTTAAAACACTTAAATTTGTGGTACAGGTTCTATTGTGATAGAGGGGACATATTTGAAGCAAGAGAAAATAGTCCAATATGGAATAAATTTGTTGATTATCAACCTGACAACAGAGTTTTACAATATAGCCACCTGGTCATTGCTACAGGGCTTTTTCTGCATCCAGTCAAACTTAAGTGTGCACGTCGCAAGTGGAGACTAGACAATGAAGATCATGAAAAAATATTGCATGTTATAAGTGTACATCATGGTTGATTAGACCTTTGAGATTTATTTTATAATAATCTAAATATCAACTTTGGTGAAATGTGTTTTCAATTACATACTATGGTGAAATTGTGAATATCAACTTTGGTGAAATTGTGTTTTTAATCTGAATATCTAAGTTTCAGTTATCATTAGTTTATTTAAAAAACTATAATATTAATTGTACTATGGATGAATTTAATAATTTAACAACTCGATATAAATAGGCTAGAAGTTAGTTTGAACTTACATAATTTCATTATCTATGTTACAATTCTTAAATATCAACTTCTTTTCAAACTATTGAATTTCATCTTGAATTAAATGTGTTTAGATTAATTGTACGATCATAAGTTCTTTATTTTCATTAATTTATTAAAAAATTATATAATTTAATAATTTAAATTAATTGTACCATGGATGAATTTAATAATACTTCACCTTAAAAAGTTCCAAGGAAATTCAAGTAGTTGCAAACAATAAATATGGTGATTTTGTATCATTGTAAAATAAAACGCATACTTTCTAAGCCACGGAGGTCCTCCAAAAGTTATAATTAAAAACCATCTGTTAAAGAAGATCAGAAACATTATTATTATGATGAGCCGCACCAGGAGCTGGAACATGAGCTATACGATGAGCCCTATGTCGAGGTACACGAGGAGCCCCACCAGAAGCTGTAGCACGAGCCCCACCACGAGCTGCACGAGGAGCCATATCGGGATCTGTGTAAGGTGCTGCAATAGGAACCGCATCAACCAGTATCATAGTAGGAGCCACAGTAGGAACTACATCAGGTGTCGCACCAGAAGCTGCATCAAGCATATCATGTGAAGCCATATCTGTAAAAATGTATGAAGAGCTAAATTGTCTGTTGTACATACTTTTTTATTTTTAACATTAAAAATTATACACATGTAATTAAACATACATCACACATCATGGACCTAGATAATCTGTAACACATCCAGACCTAGATTAATTTGCATATAAGTATAAGATAACTTTAAAGTTGAGAGTTTGGTTATGGTTAGAGTTAATTTGTTATTCTAAGATTTTATTATATTTTGGAGGGTATTATTAGAGAATTCAATTAAAGGGTACCTAATAAATTATTTATATTACTCTTAAATGATAATGTTTCGAGGTTTGAAATTCTTGATTGATATTATTAGCAGAGTGAGTCACTGGACTCATAGGTGGCTCTCATCTGCTAGGAGGGTTACCCTGCTCAAGACTGTGATTCAGGCTCTTCCTATTTACAGGTGTTTAGTGCAAACACCTCTCGTGGGAGTTTTGAAAGATTTTGATGCTTTGTCACGACAATTCCTTTGGTCAGGAAATCTCCAATCCTCTAAATGGAGCTTAGTCAACTGGGACATAGTTTGTTTGCCTACGTTTTCTGGGGGTCTAGGCCTTAAATGTATGGCTCTCGGTGTCAAAGCTCTTGCTGCAAAGTTATACTGGAGATGGTGCAAGAATCAAGATCAGGATTGGGCCAAGATTTTGACCCATAAGTATTTCTTAGGAGTGGAGGTCCAGGATATTCATAGACTTGAGCTTAATGGTAAGGGGTCCTTTATTTGGGACACCCTTAAAAGGGTGCTCCTCTTATCAAGGATGGCCTTTTCTGGATCTGTAATGAGGGGTCAAGTGTGTTATTCTGGCAGGACTCTTGGGATGGCCACCTTCCTATTCTCTCCAGTTTTCCCCACCTTTTGCCTCTGTTTCAGGTTTTTTCTTCTGCAGGTTGGACCACGGTAGCTCACTTCAAGACTGTTTGAAGGTGTGGATTGATGGAGGTGGCTAGTTGGAAGGATCCACAAATTTGGCCCATAGGGGGCTCCTCAGAGATTATCTCCCTAGGCTTCAAGAGACTATCTCTGCTAAATGTGATATGTCAGAGCCGGTAGATCCTAGTGATTCTTGTATTATCAGGAATTTAGGATTAGTGGATAAAGGATTTGGAACTAGTAGCAGTAAGAGATCTCAGCCAAGAAAGATGAAGGTTTGTAGAGTGGGGAGATGGAGTCTTCCTCTTGATGTAGTCCTAAAGATTTACACTGATGGCTCCTCTCGTGAGAATCCTGGACTGGTTGGAGTGGGGGGGATTGGGAGAGATGCAGATGACAATGTTATTTTCATATTCTCTATTCAGAAAGGAGTTCAATCCAATAATGTGATGGAGGCTTTGGCCATTAAGGTGGCTATGGAGCGGGCTTGTTCTCTTGGTTGGAGGAGAATGGTGTGTGAGTCTGACTCTCAGATTGTTGTGATATGATAAATAACCGGAGAGTGGATGAATCTAGCTGGCAAATTGCCTCTATTGTTAGAGAGATTCTCCACTTGAGTAGCTTTGTGGATGGGATCTCTTTCTGTCATATTCCTAGGGAATGGAATGGAGTGGCTGATGTCTTGGCAAAATGGGCATTAGAAAAAGGTGCTGGTTGGGATATTTTTGTTAGGGATGATCTTTGTGCTGATCTTGCTGGGACTTTCGAGCAATTAGTGGAAAAGGACAGAATGTAATTGGTTTTGGGTTGGTGTTTTGGTTGGTTGGGTCTGAGGCCTTCTGTAATTTGGTTTTATTTGAATAAATTTTTACCCCTTTTTTTTTTTTTTTAAAATAATGTTTCGAGGTTTAGGTTTCAAGTTGGGTTACATATATATCATTTAAAACAAGAGTCATACTTCATGTATGTGCATGTATCTCAAATGTAATTTTTAACAATTTAGGATTAGGGTCAACTTGTTTTAATTTTATGTAAGTTAGGCTTCAATTAGGTTTTCAAATAGGGTTTTAGTGTAATTAGGCTCAATTTTAGGGTAAGATTTAAGACCTTATGACACTGTCAGGGTTTACACGAACTTACATAATTTCTAGCATTAAATTTAAGGGTTAATATTAAAGTCCATGGTTAAGAATTTAGGATAAGGGAACTTAGCATATGAAGTTTATGATTTGGTTCAAGATTATGATTTAGGGTATTTATTATCATTTATAATATTGGGTTTAGAAATTAAATTTTAAGGTCAAGGTTAGGGTTTGGATAATGGTTAGGGTTAGGGTTTGGTTAGGTTAGGGTTAGGGTTTGGATGTACATGTATGTTATATTCATACAGGTAGAAATGCAAATTAATCTACATTCTTATATATGTATAATTTAGGATCTCCCCTTAAGACATGTCATTGAATTATATAGTTAATTATATAATTCTAATTATTAAGACATTAAAAATAATAACATATGTACATTTAAACATGAATATTGAAAACATATGTATGTACATCTATATCTACCACATGAACATATTTACATGTACATTTATGAAATAAAATATACATTCTTATGTATAATTTAGGATCTCCCCTTAAGACATGTGTTATTAAATATAGTTAATTACACTTAGTTATAAGATAAATTAAGATCAATAGTTAACATATACACAAATTATACATATAAAAATGTGAATTTATTAAAAATATGTACATACATTTACTTTTAACCATGAACAAATATACATGTACATCTATGTTCAAAATAAAAAATTATACATTTTAATCTATATTTTTACATGTACAATTCAGGATCTAGACCCTTAAGATATGCCATTTAATTAAACTTCTAAGATTAAGACATTAAAGTGAATTTGACATATTTACATTTAACATATATATATATATATATAAATATTTTTTTAAATTTGACTTCTACAATTTTGTAATGTTTTTCTAATTTTTTAAAAAATATTTTTTCTAATGTTTTTCTAAATTTATTTTCAAAATATTTGAAAACTATAAATTTTCTAATATTTTTCTAATATTTTTTTAAATTTGTTTTCTAAAATTTATATTATTATAAATTTTCTAACATTTTTCTTATTTTTTTCTAAATTTGTTTTTAAAAATTTATATTAAATTATAAATTTTCTAATGTTTTTGTAATGTTTTTTCTATGTTTATTTTCTAAATTTTATATTAAATTCTAAATTTTCTAATGTTTTTGCAAATTTTTAAAAAAAATTGTTTTCTAAATTTTATATTAAATTATAAATTTTCTAATTTTTTTCTAATTTTTTTAAAATTTATTTTTTAATATTTTTAAAATTTTTTATATTAAATTATAAATTCTCTAATATTTTTGTAATTTTTTTTCTAAATTTGTTTTCTAAATTTTGTAATGTTTTTGCAATATTTTTTTCTAAATTTTCTAAATTTTTTAATGTTTTTTCTATATTTTCAATTTTTTAAAAATATTTTAAATTTTTTTTCTAATTTTTAACTATTTGTTTTTTAAATTTTATATTAAATTATAAATTTTCTAATGTTTTTGTAATATTTTTTTATAAATTTTTTGTAAATTTTATATTAAATTATAAATTCTCTAATGTTTTCATATATTTTTTTAAAATTTGTTTTCTAATGTTTTTCCTAAATTTTATATTACATATTTTTTACTATTTTTTCTAATGTTTTCTATTGTTTTCTAATGTTTTCTACATAATATTTTTTTGTTTTCTAAATTAATATAAATAAACAATAAAAATATTAAATTAACATTTAGATATGTTTTATAAACTATTAAAAACGTAAATAACATTCAAATATATTTTCAAAACTATTAAAAACTATATAACATTCAAATATGTTTTAAAAACACAAAAAAAATGCATTGAAAATATTAAAATCTATTTTGATAATATTAAAAAAATACTTAAAAAATGTTGAAAACATTAAATTAATATTATTTTGACATACCCGATAATGAAAATGAGAATGAAAATAAGAAGATGATGTCAACGGAAGTTGCTCAAGTCACACGTTCGCCCGAATGCTCAATGAACAGTGCTCGCCATAAAAATGAATTTGGAAAAGTGAAGAAGACGTTTTAAGCCGCTGGAAATTTTGTCAATATATGTTCACGCGAACATGTGCTGCATATTTGTTCGCACGAACATGGCACGATATGTTCGCGCGAACACTCGGTGGAAACATGTTCGCGCGAACATGTCTAGGGTGTTCGCACGAACGTACGAGAAATGGAGATGCGAAAATTTGTCATTTTTTTGAAGTTTCTTCCTCCCACAAAAGTGGTACCTAGTATTGTGGGTTCACCCAAAAGACTCAAAGACAACTCCACCAATTATCAAATCTCAAAACTCTTCTCATTCTAAAATTCGTAGAAAATTCACCACTATTTGTCTATCAATGGAAATCAATACCGTATCATCCAACAATACAATCTACCTGGTGTCTAGGTTGTAGTGATTCATGCATTCGTGGATTAATTCTAGGGCTTGAACTACTACTAGGAAACTAGCTACTTCAACTAGCCCACATCCTCGAAGCTTCTTAGTTATGGGATGAATTGGCTCTGATTTTACTCTCTTCTGAAAGTCTTGCATATCATAGAAACAGAGAGAACTGTCCATGAAATTTTGCACTGTAGACTAGATTCCATTTAGCCCATTGAAGCTTGCAAATTTGGTTGCCATTCTATTTGAGAATGAGTTAAATTTTTAATCTAGAAGAAAAAAAGAACAACAAATACACAAATAAAGGCTATTTGAAAAAGTTGTGCAAATTAATAGAATAATAGTTCAAGAAAGAACACAAATGAATTGAAGGATAAATCCATTGAAATAGTAAATGTGGGGGTCCTAATAGATAAATAAGTGTCTTTTCACTATTCCATTGGCCCAATGGTAACTTTTTATCCTTTTACACTTACTTTTCCATTTTCCATTAAGTTTTGGGAAGTTATGAACAAAGTACTTCATAAGGAAATATCTACCAAATCACATTCTTCCTAATAGATCTTTCCTGCAATGGTTAGATTATTTCCATTATCATCTTAAGATATTTTGCATACAAAATGTGAGCTCAATTCACTTATAAACTTGATTTTCTTTTAAATGAGGAAAATTGTCCTCATGGGTTGGAAACCCGCCACGAAGAAGACAATTTTCATTTCTCCACCCAAGCCTTCTTTTAACTTTACCCTTTGACTTATTTCTTCCTTGGGGTTCAAATATATCCATAATGAGTGTGAATCTTAGTTAGGGACCCACCTCTTGTTTCATTTCCTTTAGAATTGCCTTTCGTGAAAAAAAAACTTCATTGGTTGGGAACTTGCTAAGGAGAATTCAATTTTCAATTTTCTGCCTAAGATGATTTTGAGAGTTGTGTGAATCTTTAACAACTCCTGAGGTAGATAATCATAAAAGAAATAGGAATTTATCATAAGGTACTTTATAATCTTCTTATTGTGGCTCATATGCATCTTTTGGTGCTCTTCGTTGGAAATTGCCTTCATGGGTTGAAAACCTATCGAGGAGAAGACAATTTCCATATTTTTGCAATCTTCTTCTTTTCATGGAGAAAATGATAGGCCACAAGTGGATACCACTCTTATGAATGACCATTTCATGTTACAAGAATCTCCATTAGATTAGGTACTAAGCAACCCAAAAAACTCACAACATAAAGGAAAACCACTCGACTATGAAATGTGGGGAAGGGGAAGATGAAAAATCCGATGAAGACTCCTTCAACCTAAGGGGACTTGAGCAAAGACTTGGACATACCTAGGAATTTACTAGGACAAAAAATTATCAACTTTGCAAAATGGTTAAGGGATGAAAAGTGGGGCAACACTTGCCTAACACCTTGTGTAGAAGATAAGAAACCAAAAGCTTTCCCATTAATGATAACTGAGAACAAGGCTCTCAATATAGAAGCCTTTATCCATTTACACCATCATTTTGAGAAACCTATTTTCTAAAGGACTTGGAAAAGAAAAGACCAACAAACTTTATCATATGCTTTCATGATGTCCAATTTGATCACAAAATTTGGAGATTGTGAAGAATTTATAGAATGAAGGACTTCATGAGCAACCAAGGCACCTTCCATAGTTTCCCTACTAGCAAAAAAACCACCTTGTTCAGGAGATATAATGTTTGGAAGTAGAAGTTACAGATGCAAGTAGATTTCTTTGGAGACAATCTTGTAAGTTAGATTGCACAAAGAAATTGGTCAAAAGTTTGCAAAAGTTTTAGGCTCCTTAGATTTAGGAATCCAAAAAAAGTTGGTGGTATTGAAATACTTCAGCATAGATTTATTTTTCCTAGATTCTTCAATAGAAACAAATAAATCCCAACCAATGGTGTCCCAACAACATTGGAAAAAGAGAGCTAAAAACCCATCCGAACCTGGAGATTTATCTAGAGGGAAAGAGAAGACAACTTTATGAATTTCATGAATGGAAAAGGGAGCCATAAGCATAGAATTTTGAGAAGGAGATATCATTAGGGGAATAGCCTCAAGGAGTTCCTCCACTTGAGAGTCCAAAGGTTTTGGATATTCTACAAGGGCAAGAAGATTTTGAAAAAAGTTAACACCTACATCCTAAATATGTTGTTTATTAGTTAAAATTATTCCCGAGGTAGAATCCTAAATCTGAATTTTTTTTTAACAACACTCTTTTGCTTAACTGAAGCACGAAATTATTTAGTATTCTTATCACCTTCATGAAGATAGAGTTCCCTAGACTTTTTTCTCCAATATTCTTCCTCCTGATTACAAAGTTCATCCCACTCCATTTGAAGACTCTTTTGCTGAAAGTAAGTGTCTGAGGTCATGCCATTTTGAATGATATTGCAATGTATATCATTTAGTTGTGCTTTAAAATCTCTTTTTGATGAAAGAAATTCTTAAAGACATGATGATTCCATTCTTTAGTGAGAACCTTGATATGCTTCAACTTATTGACATATTGATGTATCTTGGATCCTTGAACAAAAGGTGCACGAACCTACCATTGTTTAACCAATTGAAGGAAGTAAGGATGACAAAGCCACATCCTTTCAAATTTAAAAGAGGATTTAGGATGATTGGATACCCCATTGGAGACTTGAGATATTGAAATAGAAATTGGAAAGCGGTTTGATATCGATAAAGATAGAATTTTTGAAAGAACATTGAACTTATTTAATTTCCAATCTTGAGAAAGGAGAAATCTGTCCAAGTGAACAACAATTTGTGCAAATCCCACCCTCCTATTTGTCCAAGTAAAAAAACACTAAGAGGGATGGACATCCAATAGATTATAACTATCCACAAAATGAGAGAAGTCTTGAATGGTTTTGAGCAGTGAGCACATCCCACCAACTTTCTTTGATTGATTCAGAATTGTATTAAAATCTCCTCCAGGGATAGGATTCTGTAGGTCATGAATCTGAATCAAATGAGTGATGCTATCCTAGATTTTAGGTTTATCTAGAGTAAGGTAGGTCCATAAACATTGATGATAGAGAAGGAAATGTCAAAATGAGACATCTTATGAATTTTCCAATTGAAGTGTTGCTGAATAAGTTGACTTTGAATAGTTAGGTAATTCCATAGGACCGCAAGAACACTAGAAGCACTGATCCCTAGAGACTGCATAGAAGACCACTTTGGCCATTTGGCAATTGTTTTTTCAAAAAAATCACTAGATAACTTAGTTTCTTGTAGTAAAATAATATTTGCATTCATAGAATCAATTAACTACTTGATTCTACAATGTTTGTTAGAGGCATTAATGCCTCTTACATTCCAAGAGTTGATCTTCATGTTGGACAAGGAGAACATTTTGTTCTCCTTGTCACTCATTTAGTAATAACAAAACTGTCATCTAGAGTAGATTGAATACCTACAGTAATTTCAATTTTTGTCTTAGATCCCTTAGGTCTACCTCTAGATTTGGGCATTTTAGAAACTTGTGAACATTGGGAGGGGAATTGGGCAATTGAAAGGGCCTTATGATGATCAAATAGTCTAACAATAGGGAGGCACTCAGAATCTTTTCTAGAGAAGACATTGAAATTTCCAGGTTCATCAACCTCTATGCAAGAGTGTAGAATTGGCTCATTTTGAATTTGGTTATAAATGCAATCTTCTAAACCCAAGGAATCTTCATGTAAATTATCCAAGATGTGCACTGAGTCTTCAATCAAATCATTTTGAGCTGTAGAGAGAGAAGATTGCTTATTCCAAAATTGAAATTCTTTCATCAAGCTATCAATTCAAACGAGCCTTTACTGATCTAAAATGATTCCCTCTTCTTGGGCTATTTCAAAAGTGATAGAGGTTGCAATCTCTAAAAGAATTTGATCACTTGTCTGTCAAGCCTTTACATCAGCAAATTGGGAATTAATAAACAACCTAGCTGGGAAAAATGAGGATGAAGAGTAACCCAATAGAAGAGGTTTTTGCTTAAAAAATTTAGAAGTCAACCATTTAGGGTCAATTGAAAATGAGGAAGAAGCACAATCAACTATCCCAAATAGTAGATGCTAAATGAAGGGCAGAAATGAACATAGTATTAGGGAAAAAAAAATGGTATGACAACGTGAAAATTTTTGAGTGCCAAGTATTTGTAGAAGGAACAAGTGGAAAAACTACATACTAGCCCTACTCTGATTTCTAGTTGAAGATAGAAAGCTCTAGACTAGAACTAAAATTAGGGCATACTTCTATGGAGCCAGACACCAAGTCTTCACACTGGGAATTAGAATTTCCCAATCTATGCTGAATTTTTTCACAATGTCTGCATCTTGGATCTTAATGATTTGATTCCATGGGCCCCATTGAGATTTAATCATGAAGTGGAAAGGAGTATTTTTCTTCATGTCAAGAAGCAAACAAACTCTCACATCTAAGTGAGGATGATCAAAGGGAATGAGATCATGCTTCAGAAAAATCCCAATTTTATTAGCAAAGGTTTCTATATTTTGAGGGTCTTTGTACTCAAAGGGTAACAAAGGGAAGGAGACCCAAAAAGGGAAGAAACAAATATATAAAAGTTGAGGATTGAAATTAGGAACCCATACTATCGTGAAAATACCAAACCCTAAACAAAACCAACACTTTAGCTTGTGGACAAAATCCCTAGATTCCTTAGAAATGAAAATGGCTACAAAAAATTGGGAGTCTAAATCCAAGTAGAAGAAATCTTTACGGACAACCTAGGAGGAGAAAGGCCAATGATTAAGATTAGAAAATGAAAGTGAGGAACAATTAACTTACCTATGAGTGCAGTTTGGTGAAGAAGACCAACTAGATGCTACAACAAATGTCCCGGGAGTGTAATCAACAAGAGATTCAAAGGATGGTCATTAAATCTTTGTGAAACTATGCCTTGAACCTATTTCTTTTTCCAAACTTGATGAGCCTTCATTGAATTATGGACCTTGGAAGGAGGAAGAGTTGAAAGAATAGGGACCCCCTTACTAGCTGCATGCTTAGTCTTTGTCCCATCAGGTCCACTGACTCAGTTGAGGGCACAAAATATTGCTTTGGATCTACATGCTTTTTTAGATCAAGAGGATGATCAAAACATATAAAAAAAATAGGTTGATTCTTTTATTGATGCTAAAAGTCCTTTCGTCTTGTATTCCCCTTTTGTAAGACTGGGATGCACTTCTGATCTATCAATTCTACGGTTGAAGAAGAGGAGGAAGAAAAGTTTTTGAATTAATGTTTTCTTGCCCAAGATGAGAAGTGGCTTGAGTAGAGGATTCCCCATTTTTGAATGTGGGCTAACATGTAAATTCCTTAGAAGGCATTTCTTTAATGACATCCAATTGGGGTTTTGAATGTGGACTAGAGTTTCACTAAATGTGAAACCAAGGATTAATAAAAAAGGGTTTAGTAGGTTGCACAATATCCTTAACCCGAAAGATCAACATTGAGCCCTTATACTGGAAGTGACCATTATTCATTTCCTGAAAAGGGTAATGCTGAAATTGTAGATCAGTGTGAGACTTAGTAGTAGGTTGAACAATGGGTGTTGATGAGAAAATGTTGAGATAGGTTTTTTTTGGATGATGGAGATGATCAGTTTCATTAGACCAAATACCTCTCCCGAGAAAGCCATTGACTCTAGCACCAGAACTTACATTATTCCCCTAATCAAAACTTGTCAGTTTACCATTCCAAGATTTTCTCTAAACCCTACCTCATTAGGACCTCAAATACTAACTCGCGATCCAATTTTTGGCACTACCTCTACAAGCCCATGGAAACTAGCCCGTGTTTCTCCACCAGGTCATGTTGGAATCTTCCCTAACTTTGCAAATCCCTGATTTCCAACCTGTGAACCTACACCAAACCCTGCTCAGAGCATCATCAATATTTTTGGTTTCTAAATTATTTTAATTATTAATTAATAATTTTATTAATAAGTTTTTCAGTAATTATTAATTTAGTTATTAATGAATTTATATATATATTTAAATATAGTTAATTTTAATTAATGAATTTATTAATAGTTTGATTATTTTTTAATTATTAATAATTAATAATTAATAAGATATTAATATAGTTTTTGATTAAGGAAAACAAGATTTAATTAGCCCTGAAACCCATACAAAGAAAGGAATAGTCATAAAATATTGCTGAAAGTAACAACAATAACTAAAAGAAAACAAAAGAAACTTCTCCTTGCAAAAAGATAGGAGCTAATGAAAAGCTAGGGAGAAAGGAAAAAGAGCCAAACCACCCCCAAAAAAGCCAGGGTGCTTAGGAAATCTCTCTTAACATTTCAGCTGCATTAATTTCGAGCTTGAAAAGTCTACCTACCACCTCCTTCATTTTTGAATGCTTTTTATCAAGATCTAGAGTATCCTTCTTCTTCATGCTAGATCTTGTTCACTTCCTAGAGCAATCCTCTAGGGCATTTTCCTTGGTGTTATGGGAGGTTGGATCCTCATCCTTGCTAGCTCTCTAGTCCTCCATATTGTTGTTAAGGATCTTGAGGTTTTCATTGGCTTCCTTAAGGATATTATAGCTTTGTTCCACAATAATCTTCAAGGAGCTTTCCATAATTTTAACCCTTTTTGTGACTTCCTGCACCTTGTCATCCTTATTCTTTTCTTCTTCAATGATTATGTTCTTCAAGCTAAAGTTATCTCTTTCAAGGCTACACACCTTGTACTTTAGGTCTTGGACTTCATGGAAGATCCATTTAGTAGTATGGAAGTTGTCGACTTGATGTAGGAGCATCTTGGGTTGCCTTGTTTTTGTTCATCTTTCAGTTGGTGCAAAGTTACTTAGTTGGTACCGAGTTACTATAACACTCTTCATGTGTTGAGTTATTCCTTCATGTACCGAGTTACCTAGTGCATGCCAAGTTATTCCTTCATGTTTCGAGCTACCCAACGCATGCTAAGTGTTTCTTCATGTGCTGAGTTGCCCAGTTAATGCTCAGTTGCCAGTTTCCAGTGGATGTTGAGTGATGCCGAGTGCCAATTTCTAGTTGATGTTGAGTGCCAATTTCCTAGTGGGTGCCGAGTTATCCAGTGGGTGCCGAGTTGTCTATTTTTTGGTTCTTAGTGGGAGCTGACATGCATATTTAATTTTGGTATAGGTAGTTATGTTTCCTGAGAGCCAACTTGTGGCTTTTCTATGTTCTAGAATCTTCTGTAAGCCATTTTGGCAAGTATAAAAAGATAGTTTAGGCTTAGATTTAAGTAAGTTTTTGAAGTAAGAAATTTTTTGGAAAAGAGTAAGTTTTGAAGAGAAGAAGATTGATCTTTGAATGTGAATGTATTTGTAATTGGCCGTAACCTAGAAGGCCTTACAGTTGGGCATGTATGGTGAATATTTGAGGAGTTAATAAAAGATCTCTTGTCCTCTCTCCTTGGTGCTGTGTTTGTGTTGTATTTTTGGCTATGTTAACTCTTGCAGGGTGGTTTGGATAGCTGGGTGAGCCTTTGGTCCTAGTTATTCTATCCTTTCTTGCATCAGTTGGTTTCAGAGCTTGAGGTTCATCCTTGTGGAGATTGGATCATGTAGAACCCTGATTTGGATTTGGTTATAGGGTGGCAGATCTGTGGATTTGACCTATAACTTGTAGAGGGTTACAATCTTACAGGAACCTAATTTGTGAAGATGGTTCATGGTAGAGGAAATAATGTTGATAATGCTATATTGGATCAATTGAGACAAATTGTAGCCATATTAGATGTTGTGGAGACATCTCAGAGGAGAGGAGCACATCTTGATGATGTAAGTGATGATGAAGCAACAACACCAAACCATAATCTAGAACTTGAAGAAGACCAAGATGAAGAAAGATTGTTGAGAGTATTGTCTAGAGAGAATTCAAAGCCTATTGTAGAAATTGTTCCTTATGATGCAAAATTGGACACCAATGCTATGTTGGATTGGATCTATGATATGGAGAAGTTCTTTGAGTATGAAAACAATACTGATAATAGAAAGGTGAAGATTGCAATCACTAGGTTGAAAGGTCATGCATCACTATGGTGGGAGCACTTGCAAACTAATAGAAAAAGGAGAGGAAAGGAGGAGATCAGAACTTGGCCAAAGATGGTGAACAAGGTAAAAAAGAAATTCCTTCTTGTTGATTACCAAGTTAGCTTGTTGAGAAAGATGCAAAATTTGAAGCAAAAAGACATGACTGTGAAAGAGTATACTGAGGAATTCTATAGATTAGACATCAGATCTAGACATGTGTATGATGACGTTGAGAAAATTGCAAGGTATATTAATGGATTGAGATCTGGAATACAAGATGAAATAAGTTTTATGAAGCTAAAATGTGTATAAGAAGCATATTAATATGCCTTGAAATCTAAAGAGATCTTGATAAAGAAGCATGAACAGAGATGGAGAGGTAGAGGTGGTAGATTCTAGAGAGGTAGAGGTAGATCTTATGGAGAAAGTGACAGATTTGATAGTTTTGTGCAGGATAAAGGAAAATCTGAATGGAAGAATGATGACAAAGGCAAGACTGAATGGAAATGTGATAATTCTTACTGAGGAGGCACTAATTATTACCGAGGAAGAGGTAATTCTTATTCTAGAGGTGGATTTCATGGTAATTATTTTAGATGTGGCAAAGAAGGGCATAGATCCTTTGAATGTAGATCTTCTGAAAGTGGGCAGAATAATAGAAATGCTATGATTCAAGAAGACATTGAGAGTTCACTAAGTGGACCTAAGGCTGGAGAAAATTTGATGGTGAGAAGAACCTTATGCAATACGAGAAGTGATGAGGAACCTGTTTTAAGGAGAAATCTTTTCACGACAAGATGTAAGATGGCTGGAAAATGTTGTAAAATGATCATTGATAGTAGAAGTTCTAAAAATCTATCATTAGAAGAGTTGGTTACCAAGTTGTAGTTGCAGAGGCTAAAACATCCAAAAACTTATCATGTTTCATGGGTCAAAGATGAGCATAAGATATTGGTAAGTGAGCAATGCCTTGTGAAATTCAAAATTGGACATTATGTTGATGAAGTTTTGTGTGATATTATGCCCATGGTTTGTTCTCATATTTTGTTGGGTAGACCTTGGCAATATGATAGATATGTTGTAAATGATGGAAGATTGAATCAATATACTCTTTGGGTAAATGGGAAGAAACAAACATTGTTGCCTTTGATCGAAAGTCCAAATGAGGTTAATTGTATTGCTATAAAAATTTGCATGGTTAATGGGAAACAATTTGAAAAGGAAGTGAAAAAGAATCAAGTTTGTTTTGCTATAATTCCAACAAAATTAAGTTTTGTCAATGGAGACCGAGTGACAGCAGAAACCAATGGGAGTCGAGTGCCGAAAGAAATTGTAGAGTTGCTGAATGAGTATAAAGGCATTATTGCTGAAGATATTCTTGATGGTTTACCTCCTATAAGAAGTATAAGTCATTGTATGGATCTGATTCCTGGAGCTAGTTTTCCAAACAAAGCACCATATAGATTCACACCTGTAGAGAATGAAGAACTTAACAGACAAGTGCATGAGTTGTTGCAAAAATGTTTGATTAGAGAAAGCTTGAGTCCATGTATTGTACCTACTATATTAGCACCTAAAAAGAATGGAGAATGGAGAATGTGTACTGATTCTAGAGCCATTAACAAGATAACAGTGAAATATAGGTTTCCTATGCCAATGATGGATGACATAATGGATTGTTTGAGTGGAGCAAAGTATTTTACCAAGATTGATTTGAAGAGTGGCTATCATCATATCAGAATCAGAGAAGGTGATGAATGGAAGACTACTTTCAAGACAAAAGATGGTTTGTATGAATGGTTGGTTATGCCTTTTGGTTTGACTAATGTACCTAGTACTTTCATGAGGTTGATGAATGAAGTTTTGAAAAGATTTTTGGGTAAGTTTGTGATTGTTTATTTGGATGATATTTTGATATTTAGCAAGACTAAGGAAGAACATCTTGAACATATTAGACAAGTATTGTAGAGGTTGAAAGAGAAAAAGTTGCTAATTAATTTGAAAAAATGTTCTTTTATGCAAGAGGAGATTGTGTATCTAGGATTTGTGATTTCAGCTGATGGATTGAAGATGGATCCTGAGAAGGTTAAAGAAATTTTGGAATGGCCTACACCTAAGAATGTGGGTGAGGTAAGATCATTTCATGGTTTGGCTAGCTTTTACAGAAAGTTTATAAAGAATTTCAATGTTGTTTGTAATGCTATGACTGAAACAATGAGGGGAGATAAAAAGGAATTCAAGTGGACACATGGAGCTGATAAGATTTTTGAGACTTTGAAACAAAAGGTTTCTGAATTACATGTATTGGCTTTACCTAATTTCAACAAAGTATTTCAAGTTGAATGTGATGCAAGTGGTAATACAATAGGAGCTGTATTAAGTCAAGAAGATAAGCCTATTGCTTTCTTTAGTGAAAAGTTGAATGATGCTAAAAGGAAATATTCTATGTATGATCAAGAGTTTTATGCTATTATTCATGTAAGGAAACTCAGGTGTAGAAACAACTTCCTACACTAATCTCTTAAGAGAAGTATGGTGCAAATCCTATTAAAATCTTTTGCACTTACAGATTCAATATCATGTAAACAACAATATTTCAGCCAAGCAAGCATAAAGAAAATAGATAGAGAAAGAAACACATAACACAATGATTTTTCGGTGGGGAAAAACCTTTCGATAAAACAACCCCACCCCTCTAGAACCTGCACAATGTATTATCTTCAACAAAAGGTTACAATACACTTGTAGTGCAAGCTCAATAGCGACAATAGAAGACTCCAATAGCAACTCACAGTACCAAAAATACACTCTCTTGCATCACTTCTCTTCATAACCCTAAAAATGCTTATAACATGCACTTCACTTTAGGACTACTCCCAAAGATAAACCATATTAGGGTTTTACCATTCTCTGAGAAAATAGGAACCCCAAATTTTTTTTAACCCCACTATTGGGGTAGAGTGTACAGTACTCAAATATCTTAGTTGCCACATGTCTTCACTTGTCATTGAATCTTCCTAACATAGCTCTTACATGTCATAGGAATCCGTCATAGCCATTTTAGCCATGATCTCCTTACACACAATTCAAGATGTTGACACATGAACATTATTTGCAAGAAATACATTTTACAAAACAAATAATAAGAATAGGAATTATACAAGGTTGAGACAACTTATTCCTAACAATTCAAGCATTGAAGAAGTGGAGACATTATTTGATGCCTAAGGAATTCATGTTGTATATTAATCATAAAGCTTTACAATAGATGGGAAGTCAACATAAATTGATTCAAAGACATATGAAGTGGGTTGAGTATTTGCAGAGTTTTACATATGTGATCAAGCATAAGAGTGGAGTTACTAAATTTTTTTCTAATGCATTGAGTAGAAGACGTTCTTTGTTGACTAAAATGAAAGTTGAAGTTCTTGGTTTTGATTAGATGAAAGAGTTATATGATGCTGATCCTGATTTTTCTGAGGCATGGAGAGAGTGCAGAGCACCAAATCTGACAGATCACATAAGTAAGTATGATGAGTATTTCATTCAAGAAGATATGTTGTTCAAAGGTATTCAATTGTGTATTCCTAGAAGTCCTATGAGGTTGAATTTGATTAAGGAAAAGCATAGTGGTGGACTAGTTGGACATTTTGGAATTGATAAGACATTGAGTTTTCTGAAAGAGAAGTATTATTGGCCACAAATGTATAAGGATGTTTAGAAATTTGGAAAGAGTTGTGGAGTTTGTCAAGTTGCAAAGGGAGTGAGTCAAAATACTAGTCTGTACACACCTATTACTATTCCTAAGAAACCTTGGACTGACATTAGTATGAATTTTGTTCTTGGATTGCCTAAAACAGTGAAGGGGTTTGATTCTATATTTTTTTTAGTTGACAGATTTTCTAAGATGGCTCATTTTATACCATGTAAGAAGACATCAGATGTTGAGCATGTTGCTGAACTTTTCATTAAAGAGATTATTATATTGCATGGATTACCAAGAAGCATTATTTCAAATAGAGACAGTAAGTTTGTTGGTTATTTTTGGAAGACTTTGTGGAAAAAGATGGGTACTGAATCGAACTTTAGTTCTACATTCCATCCACAAATAGATGGACAGACAGAGGTTGTGAATAGAAGCTTGGGTAATTTGCTAAAATGTTTAGTTGGGAATAAAGAAAGTAATTGGGAGAAGGTATAGGCACAAACTGAATTTGCATATAACAATTCTATGAATAGGAGTATAGGGAAGACACCTTTTGGGATTGTTATTGGAATGCATCCTAGAAGTATATCAGATTTGAGAGATGTTGCTAGTGAAGAAAAGAGAAGCACTGCAGGAGAAGAATTTTTTGATTTCATGGAATCTTTGCATAAAGAAATGAAGTTGAGGTTGGAACAAAGCAATCAGAAGTATAAGGAGAATGTTGATTAGTCTAGAAGACACCATGATTTTCAAGTTGGTGAGGAGGTGATGGTTCATCTAAAGAAAGGAAGATTCCTAGTTGGAACATATAGCAAGCTGAAGATGAAGAAATTTGGACCTTGTAAGATCTTGAAGAAGTTTGACAATGGTAATGCTTATGAAGTTGAGTTACCTAATGGCAGGGATATATCTCTTATATTCAATATTGCTGATTTGTATAAGTATCATGAGTCGGCTCATAAAGTTGTTATACCAGATGATTATCCTAAGAAACAAATTGAGGAAGTTGAACAGATATTGGATCAGAGAGTTGGCAAGAGTACAAGAGGAAAAGATTACTATGAATATTTGGTGAAGTTGAAAAAAAGACCTATTGAAGATGCTTCATGGATATCTCAATTTGAGTTGGATTCAGCTAAGGTTGGGACATCTCAATGATTTAGGAGAATCATTTCTTTCAACCTTGGTTGGAGCATCTTGGGTTGCCTTCTTTTTGTTCATCCTTCATTTGGTGCCAAGTTACTTAGTTGGTGCCTAGTTACTGTAGCACTCTTCATATGCAGAGTTATTCCTTCATGTGCCAAGTTACCTAGTGCATGCGAAGTTATTCCTTCATGTTCCGAGCTACCCAGTGCATGTCGAGTGTTTCTTCATGTGTCGAGTTACCTAGTTGATGCCGAGTTGCTAGTTTCTAGTGGATGCCGAGTGATGCCAAGTGCCAGTTTCTAGTGGATGCCGAGTGCCAGTTTCCTAGTGGGTGCTGAGTTATCCAATGGGTGTCGAGTTGTCTATTTTTGGTTCTTAGTGGGAGCAGACTTGCATATTTAATTTTGGTATAGGTAGTTATGTTTGCTAAGAGCTAACTTGTGGCTTCTCTATGTTCTAGAATATTCTGTAAGTTATTTTGCCAAGTATAAATAGAGAGTTTAGGCTTAGAGTTAAGTAAATTTTTGAAGTAAGAAAGTTTTTGGAAAAGAGTAAGTTTTGAAGAGAAGAAGATTGATCTTTGAATGTGAATGTGTTTGTAATTAGCCGTAACCCAAAAGGCCTTATAGCTGGGCATGTATGGTGAATATTTGAGAAGTTAATAAAAGATCTCTTGTCCTCTCTCCTTGATGTTGTGTTTGTGTTGTGTTTTTCACTGTATCAACTCTTGTAGGGTGGTTTGGATAGCTGGGTGAGGCTTTGGCCCTAGTTATTCTATCCTTACCTATGTCACGACTATACTATTCTTGGCATTGTTGATGATGTCCATATTTGGGTTCTCCTTAGTAATGTCATTGAAAATAATTAGGGTTGGATTGACTAATTGCTCCATTAGAATTTTTACTTCATCATCCTCTTTAACTTGAGTTCTATTTATTTCTTTGTTTAACCCCATCTTGGTCGAGGTGGTTTCAAAATTTCTCCAAACCACCTTTCTATCTTTGTCAGTAATTGAGCACTTGTATCGAATGGTGCCATAGCCCTCAAAGCCTTGATTTTGATCATCCTTTTCACTACTTTCCAAGACATCCCCCTCAACCCCTTTCTTCTCCTTCATGGATTCAAGATGTTTCCTTTTTTGACCACTCACAGTATTCTTAGAATCCTCTTTATTTTTTTGCATTTTGATAGTGATTATTTTCTTTCCCTGTTTCCTCTCCAAACCCTCCTCCTCTATATTCTTCTCCATGCCTTCCTCACTCTCTTCCCTTGTGTCCATTAATTTAGTCCCTTCATTATAATCCCTATTAGAGGAGGAATCAAGGTCATGCTTGGGTTGAGGAGTGGAATCTATTTTATTATCCTATCTAGTGTTGTGTTTCCTAGAGGCTTTCGGTGGAGTATCATCCTTATCTAACTCTGTGTGTTGTCTTGGTTGTCTTTAGTGTCTGATGGTAGATAGTTATCTTCCAACTCTTCAAGTCCTTTCTATCCTTCTTCCCATCCTTTTTCGATTTAATTAGTTTACCAGTTGTCCTAGCTTTGAAGAAATCATAAATTAAAAGTAAAAGCCTCTCATGGAACACATGATGCCTAGTGTGCTTCTTCTGATATTAATTTATATTCTCATTCATTAAAGAGTAAAGATAAAAGGGGATATAAATTTTTGCCCCATGCTTGAAGTGATTTAAAATCACAAAGTGATAAGTGCATAGCCAATCAAATTTGGTATCAAGGGTAATATACTTGATAATAGCCCTTAAAACAAACCTCCATAGCCTCTTTATGGAACTTGGGAGATAATGGGTACCTCTCTTTGCAAGAGCTTTCTTCTCCTCTTCATCCTTAGTAAATTCCACCACTGCTTGGGTCAAGATTTTCTAGTCTCTATAAAATTTCTTCCCCATGATAGGAATACCAGTGACTACAGAAATAACATCCTCAATCACAGTAAATTTAACTCCATCAATTTTCACGATACCCTCATTCCAACTTTTCACCATAGCCTTGGTGACTGAGGGCTTCCAACCATGAAGCCTTTCTATAAAAGTTGTGAGATCCCCTTTTTTCAAAATTTCCTAGACCTTTGACCTCTTGTGCCATTTCTGGGCTTCATCCTCTGGTTCCCTCCTATGCTTTTCCCCAACCATCTTGCTCTTGTTGTTAACCTAAAACCCATTGTCAAAATGCTTCAGAGTAAATGAGCTTTTTCTCATTTTCTTGAGTCTATTATTAGTTTTATTGTCAAACAATCTGAAGTCTATCATTGAATTAAGAGGATATAGATGATTGATGTGAGAAGTATGAGTGGTATCATACTTCCACATCACATTTTTACACATTCCCCATAAAACACTATCATAATTAATTTATACATCAAATTTTTGACCATCCTCCAAGTCCTATTATCTATCATAATGATTTTAAATTATGCCCAATCTTCCTGGGATCCTTTCCCATTTGATCATATCTTTAATCTTTGATGGGAGACTATTGCCTTGCATCCACTTGGCCATCCCATTGTACTTGATAACCCAATTAGCTAGGCTATCAGGCACTTGATTGGCTTCAAGGTACTCATGTGCCACATGAATTTCTTCAAAAGATTTGAGGAGAAGAATGCATTCTTCTATAATTTTCGTTTTTGTCCAGGTAGGTTTATTCTTCTCTTTAAGGTAGTCTTATAATGTCTTTTGAATCACCTTCTAGCCATAGTTTTTTCACACCCATATCTTTAGCCAATTTAATGGTATAATGAGTCATTATAGCCTCCACATAATGGTTGGTTTGAGTTCTAAGAGGAGTAGCCATCACAACAATACCTTTGTCAAAGTTGTTTCTAATAACACCACCCACTTCAGCCTTTCATGAGTTTCCTTTGGCCGCCCGATCAAAGTTAGCTTTAGACCATCCCTCAAGAGGCATTAACCATATACACCCATCTTTCTTTCTTTTATTATTTTCATTGGTGCAAATAGAGGGGATAGGACCTTTGATAGTAGAATAATTCTCCATCAAAGAATTAAAGCATTTGTGGAAAACAACCTTAGCCTTGGTTTCCTTATCCCTGAAAATTCTATTGTTACGCTCTTTCCAAACCCTCCAACAAGCATGGGGAAGGGTCCAATTCCACAATACCCTATCATCACACCCAAATCTACCATGGATCCACTGCTCAAAAATATCAAGGATGTTGGAAGGAAAACACTAGGATATGTTAAAAAAAGACATGAAAAGAGACCATATATTGTTATGAAAGGGCAGTGGATGAAAAGGTGATCAACACTCTCACATTGATTTTTATAAAGAATGATGTCAGGCATCATATTCCCCCTCTTTATGAGGTTATCCACCATTAGGATGTGATTTTGAAGCATAATCTAGAAGAAGATGTTGATTTTTGGAGTAAGCCTTGAGAACCAAGCTTTGGCCCACATTGGGGGAGGACCAAAATTTTGAAGCTTCTCATAGCCTAAGGCCACAATGTAAATGCCATTAATAGTCTCTCCCCAGATGATGGTGTCTCTCTTATGAGATAAGGGAATATGTCTAATCAGTTCCATAAGTGCCTTGAGATCCAAGGATATCTCAGCCAAGTGAATCCATTCATTTTGATTCTTGTAGTTTCTTACCCTACTCCTAAACCTATTAATGCAAATATTAGCCCATATAATGAAGGTTCAATTTCCCAAATAGGGCCAATACTGAGCTAGTCATCATGCCAATAGTTGATATCTTCTCCATTTCCAAGTTTCCATTTAGCTTTATCAAAGGCAAAACACTTATTCCTCATAATTCCATTCCAAATAATAGAACCCCTAGGATCTACAACTCTGTTAATGAATTATATGAGACAAAGTTTTGCCATGTACTTGAGCTTCATAACATCTCTCCATTCCCCTTTAGAATTGAAGATTCTCTCGATTTTTTTTTCTTGGGGTGTACTATTAATTTTTTAAAGCTTTCTAATCCCCATGCCCCCTTTATTCTTGGGTCTACATATATGCTCCCAAGCCACCAAAGGGTATTTTTTGTTCTCATTGATTCCAAACCACATGAAATGCCTCTAAATGTCCTCCAAATGCTTAGCAACCTTGGGAGGTATAGTAAAGAGACTGAGAGCATAAGTAGGAAGCTTTTGGAGGGTAGAATTGATCAAAGAAACTTTACCAGCCTGGCTAAGAGTAACACCTTTCCAACCTACTAGTTTTCTATTAAACCTGTTAATGAGATTGTCCCAAAACCAGTTAAGTGATTTGGTACCCAAAGGAAGGACTAAGTAAATGGAGGGAATAGTCCCAATATTATAGCCCAACATGCTAGCAATCTTCCTTTATCTATCAAGGGGAGTATTGAAGAAAAAATTGAGCTCTTATCCTAGTTAATGAGCTTACTAGAGGCCTTGGAATAGGTGTTTAAAATCCCTTTGACATTATGAGCTTCTCTAACTAAGGCCTCACTCCCCAAAATCATATCATCCACAAATTGTTGATGAGTAAAGACTAAAGGACTTGAAGAAGGTTTCAGTCCCACCAAGTCCCCCCTACTTCTTTTAGAAATAATAAGTCTACCTAGACCTTCAGCAAGGATGATGACAAGAATAGGAGATAAAGGATCCCCCTAGCAAAGACCTCTAGAAGATTTGGAAAAATTTGAAGAGGTACCATTAACAATAACTACAAAGGTAGGGGAGGAGATCAATTGAGAAATTAACTTTCTTACTCTGGAATTAAACCCAAAAGCTTCAAGCACCCTATCCAAAAACCCCCAATCCAGCCTATCATAAGCTTTAGAAAGATCAAGTTTAAGTAGGAAGCCCTCCAATTTACTAGCTTCTAGAGAATGAATAACTTCATGGAACTCCATGATAGAGTCAAGAATTTGTCTACCAGGCACAAACCTAGATTGTTGTGGAGCAATAATCCTAGGAAGTAATTTTATAACTTTTTTGGTTAAGACTTTAGCAAAAATCTTGTAGAGGGAATTGCAAAGGCTAATAGGCCTAAAAGATCCAAAATAATTAGCCCTTGTGACTTTTAGAATCAAAACTAAACAAGTAGCATTAATTTCTTTAAACAAATTCTTAGCACCAAAGAATTCTTGAATAGCTTTGACTAGGTCATAGTGGATAATACCCCAATACATCTAGAAGAAAAAGGTGGCAAATCCATCAAGACTAGGGGCCTTTTCAATACGCAAAGCAAAAACTGCCTCTTTCATTTCCTCCATTTTGGGGATGGTGAGTAAGGTCCTATTCTGAGCCTCATTGATAATCAAGGGGATAGTATCAATGATAATATTTTGATCCTCTTTAGCCAAATTGAGATCTTTAGAGAGAATAGAGGAAAAATACCTAATGGCCTCTTCAAAAATCTCATTACCATCCCTAATCAAATCACCTCCCTTTTTAATTTGACTAATTCTATTGGCTGCCCTATGTTTCATAGTGGAAAGGTGAAAGAACCTTGAGTTTTTCTCCCCTTCTTCGAGCCAAATTGACCATGACCTCTACCTCCAAAAAATTTCCTCCTTTCCAAAAATATTGTGAAGATCAACAAGGATATCCTTCTCTTTTTTCATCTTAATTTCATAATACCCACATGTTTGGAACTCTTCCTAAACCTCCACAAGATCCTTCATAACCCTTTCTTTGGTTTGGAAAATATTTCCAAAGTCACTTTTATTCCATATTCTAATTTTAGATTTAATGAATCTTAGTTTTTTGGACACCTTGTACATAGCTATTCCATCAATTTCTATCCCCCTCCACCCCTTTATTTTATCATATAGGCCAGGGTGTGCCAACCATATCTTCTAAAATTTGAAAGGGAAAGCTTTCTTTCCATCGATTCTATCAATAGATAGAGAGATTGGGGAGTGATCCAAACCAAGCCAAACTAGCAAGGAAAGCTTGCAATGAAACTGATAGATCCAGTCCAAAGTTAAGGGAGCTCTGTCCAGTCTCACCTAAATACAATCCAATCCTATTATCCTGTTGGACCATGTGAAATTGCATCCACCAAGATCCACATCCACAAGAGCTAAGTTCGCTATTAGATTAGCTAAATGTTTCCTACTAACCAAATAAGGTGGAAGAACTTCTTGCTTCTTAGTAGCCAAAAGGGGGGTGTTAAAATCTCCCATAATAATACCAAAATACCCTCCAAATTGAGAAACAAGGTTCAAAATTTTATGCCAAAAGTTTCTTCTTCCATTCTTAGTATCAGGGGCATATAGGTTAAGAAGAAACCATCTCTCCAAAGTCTTTGGATAAAAAAAAATCATGAGTAAGATATTATCTTCATCGAAGATGATATTAGCATCTAAGGAATCTTTCCATTTAGTAACAAGACCACCAGACGCCCCGTTCGAGTTAGTGGCCAAGTTTCTCCACCCTTTACCAAAGAATATCTTATCAAAATTTTCCTTCTTCATTTTAGTTTCCCAAATTAAAAAAAGATCTAGTCTATGATCCCTAATCATATTCCCAACAATTTCTTGTTTGTGGATTCCACTGAGTCCACGAATATTCCAAGATATAATCTTCATACCTTGAAATTTTGGCAAGCTTCCTGGATGGTCTTTTGAGATCCATCCAAAATATTCCTCCTTACTTCTTCCTTTCTGATTTGTTTCAAGCTATTCTTGCTTGGGTTACTTGAAGATCCTCTAGTATTTGCTTTGACCTTACTCCTTGTTGTTTCTAGTGAGACTGGTGATTGTTCTTTGCTATTTTTCTTTTTCTTATGGGTAACTTGGGTCCAAGGGTTCTCCTTGGAGTCCTTGCAACTATCAAAGAGTGATTCCAAGTGAGATAAGTGCTTAGGTGAAGCAGTTGAGACCTTGTCTAGGAATCTACTTACCATCAATGGAGAGAACCCATTACCTTGAGAAGATTTATTCACCCCTTCCACAAGAGTCCCATCTAGAGAGTTTGTGGATTCCACAACAATTTGATTCTCAGTGGTACTAGCTACCTCCATTCCAACTTTTTCCTCCTTTAAAGATATATTTCTAGGAAGAACCTTTCCTACATTTTTATCCTCATTGCTTTTTTTCTTTGGCTGATAGTGTTTCGAGATCATTATATTATTATCCCCCAAAATGACAATAGGATATGATTCCTTCATAGATGCAATATCCCCAGCTTTTACATTTACATCTAATGTGTTGGGTTCCTTAGGAGGCATGGTGTCCTTTCTCCCTTAGTTCTTTTCATGTTAGGTCTTTTCCTTCCATACCTTTTTGGGTGCCTCAACTGAGACCATTTGGTTGTGTTTTCCCTGTTTGTGTTTTACTTTTCAATTCTTTTCTTTGTCTTTGAAAACTAGGCAAGCCTTAGCTTTGTGTCTAGCCTTTTTATAGTGGATGCAAGAAAAAGGAACTTACTCATAGTCAATTTGTTGCATTCTATTACCTAGATGAGACTGCAACTCAATCACTTGAGGTATACCCTATCCTTCAACCACACCCACACATATCCTAGCATACATTAATCTCTTCTTGGTTGCAGTGACCAGATCTATGGGCAAACATTCCCCAAAAGAGTTGGCAATGCCAACCAAAACATCTTCATGCCAATATTCTAGGGGGAGCTTTGGAAACCTAATCCAAACAAGGGCTTGGGTAAGAAAATCATTGTTCAAATCTAGATTGGATGTCCATTTTTGAAGGATGAGAGTAGATTTACCCATTGTCTAGTTCCCCGCACAAAAAACCCTAGAGTAATTCTCTTGACAAGAGAACTCAAAGGACATAAACCTTTTAGCCATAGTCGTAACTTCAACACTCCTTTTCAATTCCCATTTCTTTCTAGCAAACATCCTTACCAAATCTATATTAGGTCAGGGGCCAATGAATTTACCCACTAGGGTAGCCGCCATTCCAAAAATGTTATGGTTTATGATTTCAGAGGGAACCTCAACAAAAAAAACCCCTTTATCCTTATCTATTTTATCAATGATATTGGGAAAAGATGACTAACCTATGGGCTTAACACCAAAAAGATTATTCTATTTCCTCTAGGCTCAGGGGGTCCCTCCTCTAAATGCTCTATGTACCAAAACATGAGCAAGAATCTCGCCTGGGTGTGGTTGTAGGTCACATGGGTCCCCATCTTCCACAACTTCAACCTTCCCATTGTCATTGACCTGCACAGAACTTGCCGACTGGGATCCTTGTGCCCCTATGGACTTCTCGCTCAAACAATTCAAACCTCCCAGCATTACCCACTCTGCTCTCCCATTTTTTAGCTTCCAATATTTTGAATTGTTAATATAGTTGTTTATTTCATGATTATTAATTAATTTAATTAAAATTAGTTTAATTAAGTTTGACTAATGAGGAATATTTTTTAATGGAGTTTTAAATTTATTTTATTATTATTAATAATATTGATTTTAATAAAACTATAATTATTTTATTTGAAAATCAATAATTATTATTTTGATAATTTAATAAATAAATACCCTTAAATTATTTTGGAATAATTGACTTATAATAAAATAAGGGCAATTGTGCATTTTGTTTAAATTCAAGAAATGGGTTATATAGTTAAGGGTAAAATGTAAACTTCATATATTCAAAAACTTACATTGAAATGAAAACTTAAACCTTACTATTAAGTCAACTACGTGTTTTCAAAATCAAACTAAACTATGAAACTACATTGTTATCTATATGTTGTCTATGTTTTGGGTTTGGGTTGACTAGAGTGTTGACTAGTTTTAGGACATCTACTAGAGGCTTGGGAGTTATGTGTTTGTGGTTTTATGACAGTTTAATCTTGATCTTTTAAACTCAACCATGGTAATGTGTTGGTATGCTCTATGATGAGTTTGGTGTATTATACATTATTGCTTTCAGTATCCTTGTATGATTATGAGATGAATGTTTTTGATTAGGAAAACAGGTTTTACAGGGATCTTGAAACCCAAAAGTTTTACAGAAAAAAATAACAAAAAGAAAAAAAGACAGAAAAAAGCTACCTCAAAAGGCCAGAAACAAAAAGGCTCGAAGCCTGAGAAATAAAGGCTAGGAACAGAGCCTGGTGGGAAGACTAGTGTCCCTTCTTTTCCATCGCCTGCAGGGTTTCTACAGCGTCACTTTCCTTCTAGTTGGCCTCTTCCTCCTAGATCATGGGGAGGAAATGCATCTGGTCCCCCTGACTTTCCTAGATTCTAGTCTCTTTCTAAGGATCTTCTCGGCTGGTTTCGTGCTCTTTACTCTGCTCCACATTCCCCCACTATATCATAGATGACCCGAGCACTGTGAAAGGGTATCCTTAGTATCCTCCATATATCCTCTAGGGTGATTTTCATATCACCCATCAAAAAATGAAAAGTGTTCGTCTCTGAATGGAAACACTCCACCAAAGCTATCAGTAAGGCATGATTCACCATCACAGTTGGAATCTAGCACAATGAAGACAAACCCAATCACACAATGTGTGCTCGATCAGCATCATCGAGACTCTTGAATAACTCCCCATATGCTGGGTAGTGTGATCTGAATGCAACATCACCGAAGACCTCCGGCAAGCACAACAAAAAATGACAAACAAACGATCAGTATCAAGTCAAAACGATACGTCAAAACAAATTAAAATGCAATTTTTGAGCACGAAATTGAAAATTTTAAGCATGATTGTCATTGGATTTCACACGAAGTTCGTGAAATCTCATGTAAAGTTCGTAAAATTTTGCATGAAGTTCTCCAAGTCTCACATGAAGATCTCAAATCTCTCGTGAAAAATCATGTAGTCGCGTGAGAAAAGATCTTTGCATGTGAAGAATGAATCCCCTTCGCACAAGGAATCTCATTCTTCGCTCAAGCGATAAATGCCTCCCACTCATGTGAAAACTAATAGGCCTCATGAGAAAAAAGATTGGACCCTCTAAAAACATCATAAAATATGCAATAAATGACCTCGTAAAGAGTGAAAGTGAAAGTATGAAGATGGGAAATCGATGACTTATCGGTGGTCCATAGTCTATTGGTCGACTGTGTCATCTAGAGTGCTCAAAATGATGGTATCTCACATTCACTGCCATATCTCTCTTAGAGCTCAAAATCACTAGAAGAAAAAAGCACAGATGATTTTGAAAATGATGCCTTGGACCCTTGTACAGTTGTTGACCAAATTTTTCAAAGTGCTCTGATTTGTGCAAAAATCACCCTCCTGGCTAATTGGACCATTCTAAATCCATTTTCGAGATCGAATTCAAAATTTGACACACCTAAGTGACCCAAAAACACATTTTAAAGTTTTGGGGACCGATGTGATCAAACACTTGTGCAGTCTGAATTTATCTGATATCTTAAAATTCCTAAAATCCTTTCAATTCTAAATTCTTCATATTTTCAAAATTCATTTTGAAAATCTTCAACTCAAGTCAACCTTTCTTAATTCCACTCAACTTTGGTCAAATATGGGTCAAACTTGGTCTTCTCGACCTTAGAAACACGCTAAACTGACTTTAAATCATCTTCTGATCATTTTGATCTCTTCCATATTCTACTAAATCTTGGATTTCTCCAATATCTCTTTATGCTGCCTACATCATATTTCTGGTGTGTCATCTTTTGATTTCAATCCCAAGGGAGTAGGATGATTACATCATTGAATTGAATATAACTCAATCTCAATCTCATTGCTTGGGGCATCTGGTTCCCATCTTATGTCCTTGTCACTTGGGGCATCTCATCACTCAGGGCATCTTGCTCCCTCTTATCTGGCATCTTTTCCAACTATCTTATCTTTTCATCAAATTGATCAATCTTATAATAACTCTTCTCAGGGTTCGATGGACAGGTATTGGCACAATCTAAACCTCGACTCCTGAGAATCAAGCCTTGTTTTGGGGATGATTCTATGACTCATGATTGGACCTTGTTATCTTTTATAAATCTTAGATATCTAGGTGTTCTATCTGGATCCTTGAAGGTCAAGCTTTGTTCTAGAGATAATCTTCTAAATTTTTATCAACTCGGGTATCTAGGTGTTCTATCTAGATCCTTTAAGGGTAAGCTCCATTTTGGAGATAATATTCTAAATGCTATCAATCTTAGGTATCTAGGTGTTCTATCTAGATGCTTGAAGCCTTGTTCTGGGGATGATTCTATTACTCATGATTGGACCTTGTTATCTTTTATCAATTTCAGGTATCTAGGTATTCTATCTGGATCCTTAAAGGTTAAGCTCTGTTCTAGAGATAATCTTTTAAATGCTTTCAATCTCAGGTATCTAGGTGTTCTATGTGGATCCTTAAAGGTTAAGCTCCATTCTAGAGATAATCTTTTAAATTCTTTCAATCTCAGGTATCTAGGTGTTCTATCTGGATCCTTAAAGGTTAAGCTCCATTCTGGAGATAATCTTTTAAATGCTTTCAATCTTGGGTATCTAGGTGTTCTATCTAGATCCTTAAAGGTCAAACTTCATTCTGAAGAAACCTTTTAAATGCTTATCAATTTTAGGTATCTAGGCATTCTGCTTGGATTCCTTGGGATTAAGCTATGTTCTAGAGATAGTCCTTAAAAGCTTATCAATTGGTCTTCATATCATCAACTTCAAAACCAATCTCATATTCGCATCATGCTTTCTGACTTTCTTTGAATTGAATGTGTTGTTCACACATTCATTCAAAGAGGGGAAAAATGTAATACCCCAAAATTGGCTTACTGCCACAATCACCAATTCTGGTATGTTTTTGATCGATCCTAAAGTCCTATATCACTAGGCAATTCTTATTCTGCTACTCGCTACTTGACTTAATTGTCAAATGCAAAAAATCTAAATCTACATTAATCACACTCTTTATTTAATTCCTATAGTATTAACTCACATTAGTCACATTAAACCTATTGATTAAGATTTAATTTAATTATTAAAGTATTTACAGTTTAATTAAAATTAAATTATCTCCTAAGGCTAATATACTATGGAATTAAATTTATTTAATTTAATAAATACGCCTATTTTTAATTAATTAAACAAAATTATTTAATTAAATGGGAAGTCATTCCTAATTAATTAAATGAAGTTATTTAATTAAATAAGAAAAGTGCCTCTAATTAATTAAATATAATTATTTAATTAATAAGAAAATATATTAATGAGAGCATATCTCATTTTATTAAATTAAATATCTCTCCAAAATCTCTCTTCAGTTCAAAAAAGGAAAATTCCTAGTTCACTATGGATCAAATTGGAAATGACTCAGATCACTTACTCTGACACTAAAGTCTGTCTGAGTTGACTGACTCTTACACTCAAATCTGAGCCAGTTAACTCCCTTTGATTTAGGAATCTTCCTTTATGATTGAACTTCATCTTCAATCCTGACTGTTCATTGAAATTGATCTCAACCATTGATGGATTCTAGGAAAGTCTATTTAAGAGACCCTTATCTCTTCATTTTGAGAGGATGAATTGGAATTTGCATCAAATTGCTGTTGAAATTCATACTCACATTTTCTCACATTTGCTCACATTTTTTCATACATCTTGCATTCTTAGTTTAAATTCATTTAGCTTAATATGCATAGGTTAATCTAGTTTTATTTTAATGGTTCCTAGATTAGAATGCATTTCTCATTTTAGATTAATCTACACAATCATATAGATTAATTTCATTTCTTAAATCCTTCATTCTTAGAGGGTTTGGTTTCTTAACACCTCAAATATGAGGATATCTAACAAGAAAAATCCTTTTAGATAGAAGGCAACAGGTCACCTTGCCGATTGATTTTTGGATGAACAATCCAATGTTCATTCCAGGATGAATCCACAAATAAGGACCATGTTGAAGTGTGTGTGTTAGCATAGGCCACATTTTCACATATATAGTAGGCCCTCTGGTTCTCGTTAGCCTCCTATTGATGAGTCCTATGAACATCCTAGTCTAGACAAGTGTAAGTGATACCCATGGCAGTTTCATCATCAAATCTAGCTTTTCCCCTATCTTTTCCTTCCTCATCCCCCAAAATTCCTCTATCTTTAAGAAAACCAATTAAAGATAGGAAATTGTCATTTATTGAGTTGAGTAGTGAGATCATATGGCTTGATAGATTGTGGTTTTAATTTTCCAGGTTGAGAATCCTCCTTTTTGTCAGGCTAATTCTATCATCTTGGTCTATCCCTTTCTCAAGACCCTTCAGATTCATGGCTCCTTCCATTTGACACACCTTCTCCTTAACCTCCTCCAGCTCATGAAAAAGCCACTTGATTGACCTAAAGTTGTTAATCATGCTGTTGTAGGTGTTGTTCAAAAGGTTATGTTACAGATAATGTTATTATTATTATCATAATAACATTAAAAATACAACTTTAACCCTTCAGAATGACTTAGATAGGGATCATGCTTGCCATGAGGATTTGACGGTGTTGATTATGAATTTTCTTAAGTTTAAAAAAGTGGACAAACCCCATATAAGAAAAAAGACTAAGGAATGTGAAATTGAGGGAGTGATTCAGATGAGGTTTATGAAGAGGAAATGGAGGAGGAGGAGGAAGCAAAAGCTAGTGGGAAACATGAGAAAGAATCCTTCCCCCAGGGGCTCATCTTCTAAGAGAAGGAAAATGAATGAGGTGGATTACAAGTTGGAGACTCGAACTAATGAGGAGACTAAAGAGGAAAAGGGGAAGAGGAACAAGAGTAAAACTAGTAGTAGACATAAAACTAGAAATAATAGGAAGAAAAATGAAAGATGCATGAACATCCCCTCAGATGATGAACCCCTAATCCAAAAAATTGAGAAGGATCTAAAAGGTAAGAAGATAATGCTTTAAAGGAAGGCCGAGGATAAAAATTCTAAGGATGTTGATGCAGGGAAAGATAATGTGGATCTAGATGAGGAAAATCTAAATTAGAGCAGTGCCCAAGATGATCAAGGGTATATGAAGGGTGTCTTGGGAAATCATGGGAGATGATAAGGAAAATTACTTTTATGAAGGAGAAAATGTAGGATATAAGAAGGGAGTTTGACCATCTCAGCAAAATAAATAGGGTGAGATGACTTTAGGGAAACATCTGGATAGACTCTCTGAGGTGATTGGGAATACTAAAGAAGTTGAGAATTTGATGAAGAGATTCCCACGTCTTGAAGCTAAAAATAGAGCTACTGATCAAGTGGTGAAGAACATGCAGAAGAAAAAGGACATTTTGGAGAACAAGATTGAGGGCATAGAGAATGTTTTGAAAAAACTAGCTAATCAGAGTTGTCCCATATTGAAAGTTGTTATAGAGAATATCAAGAATTTGTTGGATAAGTTGTAGTAGGGGAGAAATCAAGATATAAAGGAGATGAAAGATGATCAAGGTCCCAAAAAATGCATAAGGGAAAACTCAAAGAAAACAAAGGTTATAGATGATAAAGAGATTGACAAGCTGAGGGCTTCTGTTGTGAACATGAATATTTTAGCTGATCGGGAAGCTGACTTGTTGAATACTTTATAGCTATCTTGTTGATGTCTCTTTTTTGTCTTTTTTCTGCCTTTTTATTCTTCATGTTGTTTTAGGGCCTTTTGATCTAGCATGTTTAGTTTTTTGGTGTTGATACAGAGTTTCTCCTAAACTTTTACAATTTATCTTGTGTTATAGCACTTGCTTGGTTCTTTGTAAAAGGTTTTGGGTCCTTTCAAAAGTTGTTTTCACTTAATCAAAACATTAAACATACAACTTATATTTCATATTGGATTTAGTTTCATTATATGAGAAACATAAATTATGTGCATAATGTTATTAAAATTATAATAAATGTTAACATTTAATATTATTTTGTTTAATTATTTACAATATTTTATACTATAAGTTATTGTTAGTGTAATTAGATATTTTCTAATTAACTCTATTTTAATTAAGCTAAACTTTAGGCATCTAATAATTAATTCTTTTATTAATTATTATAATGCAACCTAGGTTTTACCTTTTAGGGTTTTGATCTCCTTTATAAGGATGATCTCTCTTTATAATTCACTAATTCATTTACTTTTTATTAATACAAATTTCTCTTTTTCCTCATCAAGAGTGTTTCATATGTGGATCTATTAATTCTAGCCTCCATATTTTTTGCTCCTCTCTTTCAGTGACATGTGTTTGCATGCAGGTGATTCTTGGGAGCTGTAGGGTTGATCTTTCTTCAACTTCAACATGGTATTAGAGCTTCAAAATTTCATGCCCCTATTCTCTTCATCAGAGGTTTGACTTTAATTTTTAGATCTATTATTTTTTAAGGGTTTTTATATTTGATCCCTAGGGTCACTTTTTTTTAGCACACTTTGAGCCCAAACAAACCTCACCATTGGATTCATAGTGTCCAAAAACCCCTATTTCCATAGAACATTCCTCTAATTTGGACACTGTTAGAATCTAAGGAAAAAAAATTACACCTCAATTTGGTCATGCTTCTCAAGGCAGCAATTAATTTTTTTATTAAATAAATATTTTTTTATTTTTTAAAAATTCACTTTATTGGAAAAAAATCGCATGCTTTCAAAGAAATCAAGTTTTAAAAAAGCTTTTGTTTTCTTTTCTTTTCAAAAAACAATTCAAAGTGCAAAGGATGTCTACACAATATTGACATCGGGAGAGTACTAATGCAACAGGTATGTCTGACAGCCACAGGTGATGATGTCATTAATTTTCGAGCCAAATTTTGATGGCCATTTAACCATCATTTCTTTAATTTAGTTTATCCTAAAGACTTATTAATGGTATTTTTGCTATATCTTGGGCATATAGAGGCATTTTTTCACAAATATTATATCATCATAAATTTCTTTCCAAATGTGTCATAATGGTATAGGTTATTTGGACTTCTTATTTTGTTTAGTTTCTTGTTCATGCGGTCAAAGCCAGAGGTTTTATTTTGCACTTTGGAAGACATATCTTAAGCATTTGACCTATGATTTGGGATTTCTTTATATCATTGGAAAGGTCTTTTAGGTCTCTTTCCAATGATGCTAGTTGTTCTTCTAGATTATGTTCCAAGAACATTCTATTCTATTTTTTTTTCATTTTGCATTATGGTGGATATCTTGGTTTTTTCAAGTCTGGGAATCAATTTTGTTGTTTCAGATGATTTTCAATGGGTTTTACTAAATTTTTTATCAGTTGTATGCCTATTATGGTCTTTTTAGATACCATTTGTATGCATTTTTGCAAACACACTAAGATAAAGTGCCATATTGCATCTTTATTTTTATTTTAGTTTTTTTGCCTTGTTTTTCCTTCTAATTTGAGTAGTGTCATCTAAGGACACTCATAAAGATTATTGTATTCTTGGGATTCATTATATCTTGTGCCTTATTGTATGTACAATACTCTAATTAAAGTACCATGGGGGGTTTCCTTTGTTTTACATATTTCTTTGTTCAATGAGTTTCTCTTCTATGACATTTGCCTCATTATGTGTCTGAGATTGATCAGCTCAGTACACACATGCATTATTTTGTGAATATTGATCGTGGTTCCTTAACATGTAGTTCTTTTGGTTCACTTTTATAGCTTCCTATCATCTTACCCTTGTTTGCATTAGGTTGGGGGGTTCATCTATTAGTTCTTATACTTCATTGGTTAATTCAATGGAGTGAGCTATGTATTTAGTATTTTTTCCTATGTAATAGGTGGATACAATGATTGGTTATCTATGCATTTTGGTGAAATGGATCATTTACCATATATATACTCTTCTTTTCGTTACTACTTTAGATGTGGCCTTCTATATTTGATTGATCAACTCTTCAAGCTTTGGTGTTTATGCCATATATATCTTTGAGTTTAGTTATTTTCCTCATTTTCCTCCTTATTCAAGTAGTATCTTCTAAGAGAACTCATGTAGATTATTGTCTTCTCTACCTAGTTAGATTCTATTTTAGTGGAGGTTCTTTAGATCAGTAGTTACTTTTGATAGAGCTTTGCAACTTCTACGTGCTTCAATGATGTTCTACACAATCATCCATTTTTCCTATCTTTTGGGACATTCTCTAGTTTGGAGGCTTCTTCAATACTTCACTAGTTCATTTAGAATTCTTTTCATCTCTTCTTGGAGTAGGGTTTTTCTCACGTGCTTTCTCTATTTCTTCTCTTTATAGAGATTTTTTTGCACTTGGGTACCTCATCAGGATTTGTTATCGAAATTCAAATCTACTTTAGTAGTAGTTTCTAAGTTTTTAGCTACTCCCCAAGTTTATCTTAAGTGGGCGGGGGGGATGTTAGAGTAATTAGATATTTTCTATTTAACTCTATATTACTTAATGTAAACTTTAGGCATCTAATAATTAATTGTTTTCTTAATTATTATAATGTAACCTAGGCTTTACCTTTTAAGCTTTTGATATCCTTTATTAGGATGATCTCTCTTTTTTATTTACAAATTCATTCACTATTGATTAATAGCAATTTTCTCTTTTTTCACATCAAGAATATCTCATCTATGGATTTGGGAATCCTGACCTCCATAGCTTTTTCTTCTCTTTTTTTGTGGTAGATGCTTGCATGTAGGCGATTCTTTGGAACTATGGGGTTGATCTCTCATCAACTTCAATGGTTATATTGATGACTTATTTCATTAACTTTTAGTATGAAATATATTATATAATTTAATATAATAATATTTAGTGTTAAATAATTATTTTATTTCATTTATTTTAGATGGGTGATATTATTATAAAAAATCATAAAAACAATTAACGAATTTATCTAAGAGTCCCAGTGAATCCAAAACTTCTAAGTTATATCTTAGAGGCATATGTTAAATATTATTAAACCTTATAAAGTGAAGTGGAAAATCCCTTTTCACTTTTAGTTTTATTTCAAATCATGTTCACTTTTGATCAATTGATAGTTTGATGCCCGAGTCTCACAGCTTTTCTCCTAAGCAAATAGTGAAGGTTGGGTGCACGATTTAGGCATGACTTTAAGGACCTTTTGAGTATTATTTGGAGTTCTTCATGAAGTGTTTGAGAAGACATTGAACTAGACATTAGTTGGGTACTGTATTTGCATAATTTCCACTCATTTTTGGGTACATTGGACCGCAATTTTTAGGTTTTTCCATATCTATCTTACCTTTGTAATTTGGTGTCTATTTGTTCATTTTTTGCATCTCATTTTGGAGGATCTTATTTCTTTTTCCATTCTTTGCATATTTCAATTTAGAGCATTATTGTATTGGAGCACACATATTTCGTAGATTTTTGTAGTGGTAAATACGGATAGTAGAGTTCCTACCATATTTTTCTTGATTCTTTGATGTATTGTGAGTAATACTTGGAATATTGTAAATCATTTTCTTCATTTCAAAAAGATTTCTTACATGTTTGTTTTTAGAAAATATATGTTATAGTGGAGGTCATTAATTGTACTCTAGGTTGTCTTCAATCATTTGTTGTGATATTCATCATTTCCTACAAAGGTTTTATATATCAAGAGCTTCTTGAGTAAATCAATTTTGTAGAACATTGTGTGGAGTTGTCTGAGTTGCATATTTGTTTAACCATCTAGAGAAGGTGCAAAATCCATAATCACCATATTCATCAAGTGTATGACACTTTCAAAATTAGTTATACTTCAGTATTTATTCCTCTCTTTCCCTCATCAAGATTTCATTTCAAGAGAGTCAATTGGTATTCAAAGATTAATTCTACATTAAAGCTTCACCCATAAGAATGGAATATTTCCATGTATCATAGAGTTACTAATATTACATTTAGCTTAAGGATGCAATTACTCACAACAACCTTTTTTGGCATGCTTTATGGGACTTCAAACCAATTATCAACTATTCTGACACTTTTATTATTTTCTGTGTAAGGTGTGAATAGCAAGGTTTTTTTCCTTTTAGAGGTTTTCTTTTACACCTTCACAACTCTATGTTTTATTCCAACATATACTTTTTTTAAAGCATATGAGAGGATGAAAAATGTTTCAAAATAAAGATTCTTTTGAATACTAGGAGCTCCCATCAATAATAACAAGGGGCAGTGCATGATGAAAAGGAGACAGATTGGTAAATAGAGGCGGGAAAATACTTTTTGCAAATTGAGAACCTGTTGTTTCAATTTTTGATAACCCAACTTATGATAATTTTGAAGACTTGGCAGATCAAGCACCTGAAGTTTAAACATTTTCAAGAACTCTTGTAGCTCCAAGTGCATCAGGTTTAGAGTTTCTAGGTCACACCAATGCTTTTTCATTTTTTTGAGGCCTAGCTTGACTAGTAACTCAAGTTCAGTAGCACATCATAAACTAGACAATTCAAAGTATAGCTCCGATGGGTCATAATCAGCCTAGAAATATTCCATTCATTTCTTTTAACTTAGGAAGTCTGCTAAACATATAAAATCACCATGACATACCCTAGGAAGCTCTAAAAAGTTTCATTTATTTTATTGGTGAAGATAATGTAGCACCAATAGAACACATTTGAGATGTTGCATCTATGTGCCATCTTCACCAAGTTGCAAAATAAAGTATTTCTTTAAAGCTTTTAGGTGTGTCTTTTAAAGGGTAAGTCAAAGTTTGGTTTAGGGGATTACCAATTAATTCCATTTCTATGTGGGATGAGTTAGGGACAAACCTAAACTACCAATTTGAGGATAAATTTTATCACCTATCTTTATTTGAATAGTTAACCATCAAAAGGGCCCCTCAAAAGAATATCATTAATTTTAGCTTTTGATTTTCGAAAACATGGGATAGGATTCCAACATCAGTGAAACACTTTGAATATTATGCATTTATATTTTACATGAAAGAATTTAGCACTGATAAATATGATCAAATCTAGGCCATATGAGGTAGGTCACTTATAGCCACATATGCTATTGCAATTAGAGCTGAAAATAGTCTAATTCAAGCTGGTAAAATAGCACCCAGATCACGTATGCCCATATTTGTAGAGATACAACCATTTGTGCCTACACTTCCACTCATTATTATTGTTGTACCAATATTTGCATCCTATCAACCACATATTGCAACTAAATAGAGTGCTATAGAAAGTTCTTTGTCTAAGTTTAAGGAAGTAAAAGAACAAAATAAGCAATTACAGAAGACTTTACAGATGTTAGGTAATGAAGTTCTTAATTTAAAAATGTAAAATCAAGAGAACTATAGGCCTTTTCAACCTCCTTAAGGACAAAATAGACCTTATGTTCAAAATTATCCTAAAAGAATGAACTATAATTATAGGCCTAACTAGCCTTACAATCCTAATGCTAATAGTTTCTCCAGAGAATTAGTACCTATTCAAAATAATATGTGCAAGAAAATGATTGGTGTTATGCTTGCAATGAACAACATAATTGAATATGTTGTTAGAAGGCATTGTTGAACTAGGCTCTAATGGTATAAAATAATATTCCAATTCAACAAGACACTTCTAATTAGTCATCTTTCTCATAAAGGATGATATGGCATTGATCTTTTGTTGATGAATTAACAAGAAGATGAGTTTTCTTTGGTTCATTATCAATAGTGGCTTCTAGTTTCATTCAACACAAAACCAAATAAATGTGTTGCTAAAATAGAACAACAAGATAGAAAGGATCAATAATAGACTAATAAACACAAATTTCAACAACATTTAAGTACTCAAGGGAATGCTAGGTCATCTAATTCTTAGGATGTATGTGTTTTACCAAAAGACAAGCCAAGTACTATCAAATATTAGCTAAGGTTACACACTCAAATAGAAAAAAAATCAAAAGGACTTTTTTGTTATGAAGGTCCAACAAAAGGTGAGTTTGTCAAATTTTAACATTATTGAAAAAATGAAGAAGAGTCACATTAATGTGAGTATGTCAGAATCCTTAGCTTTTCTAGTTCAAAAGGATTTTTTGCATGAAGGATTGTCCAACATTTCCAATAATTCCAATCAAAAAAATTCTAGTGTTATTTTATCTAATGCACCAGAAATTCCTTAATGTCAACATGTTAGTGTAATCAAGCCACCCACTTTTTATTTTAATATGATTGTTGGCCAACATTTAGTTCATAATTGTATAGTTGATTCAAAGGCCAACAATTCACTAATTCTTAAATTGTTGACAAGATAGGTTTCAAGTATGAACCATTGGAAAAAGGGGTGGTGTAGCTTAATGGTATTGATGTTAATACTATTGGAGTCATTGGAAACTTGAACCTAATATTCCATGCCTTTATGAATTTTTCCATACTACAGGATGTGTATATCATAGAGTTGGCTTCGTACTTTTTTATTTTTTTGTCTAGAGACTTCACAAAAAAAATAGGTGGTTTCTTGTCATCCGATTGGTCTCATATGCTTTCTCAAACTAGGAATAGTACACAAGTTATAGTCCACTCCAAACCAATTGCTAAGGATCACATGAAACTTTATAATTCAAGTTATATAAATAATGCAAGATCATCCTTGGGCTATTATCAATCTTTCATCACCAAAAAATATATTTGTTGTTTCCTATTTTGTAGTTACTTGCCTGATAGTTTGTATTGGTGAACACTTTTTTATTATTTCCATATTTTTCAAGCTTGGATTCATATTGTGGACTCATGGTATATCATTTTCCTAAGTGCACACAATACTTTGTGAAATTTGATAGAAGTTAGGCTTCATCTTCTTAGGTACATTTTTCATTTATTACTCTTCATGAAATGTCTTTTATTTAATTAGACATATAATTCTATTTTCAATAGTCATCTTACATGCTCTTGAATCTAGGCAGTTGGATAAGTTATGGACCTATACTTGAGTTCACATTACGAAATGCCATGTATTATGTATTGAGTCATTAATTATTTGAGGGTTGGTCCTATATTGTAATGCACATTTCCAATTATTGAAGATAGTGAATTCAAAGTTGACATGTGTGTCCTAATGGTTATATATGTAATGTTCTTGGGTCTTCAGATATCAACATGATGGTAGTATCATTTAAGACGTACTTAGAGGAAGCTTGGATATAGAATTGTGTTCTATAATCTCAAATGTACATTGGTTGTAACTAGGAAGGCCTTACAACCTGACTTATATTATATTTTATGTGAAGATCTGTCAATAACAAAGTGTTTCTTACAATCATAAATGTTAGCCCCAACTAATAATGTAACTAAGAATGCTATTATTGTATGTAAAAGAGTCATATAAGTTATTATGTTTTCATTGATCTCAAGCCTTGGTTAGACATTATGCTAATTTAATAGACATTCATATCATTTGATTGATGAAGAGGATTTGAAGAAAGTATGATGATGACAAAGTTGATAAGCATTGAATGAGTTAGACCCTAACAGTGTAATGTTGGTTTGATTATTTCGAAATAATGTAGAGTTGTATGAAGTTTATGTAATATTCACCAAGCATGAGATGGAATAAAAATTTAAGGAAGATGAGATTTGAGGAAGACTTATGATGAAGATAAAGAATGTATGAGAAGTTCAAAGGCTAAAGTCAAAACTTATTACAAAATCTACAAATGGAAAAATATAACAAAGATTTGATGAAGGAGATTTAAGAAAGATGAAGATGAGTACAAAGTTCAATGAAGTTTTATTTTTTGAGTGTCTTAATACAATGATTCTGAGATCTAAGATTGTAATCAAGAAAAAAAATATGGAAGAATTTGGAAAGCTAAAGTTAACTATTTAAGGAAATGATTGAGACTATTTTTGGCTACTAGTTGAATGTTGATTAAGTGAAAATTATTGTTGAAGCTAAAGAAAGAAGAAGAACAAAGAGAACTAAGAAAACTAGTAGAGAAAGTGCAAGGTGAATCAACCAAACAAAGATCAAAAGGAAGGAGACCAAGAGAAGCAAAGATATGAACTAGCAAGGCAGTGCTAAATCTAAAAAGATCATTTGACTATTACTTTTTTTCCATTGTAGAAAAGAAAATCTCTTAATCGAGTGGACCTAACAAGTCTATGAAATCCTATATGGTAATATCGGTTAGTGATGTTTGGAAGTCCTTTAAATCAGACCACTCTTTAAAAATGTCAAGGAGTGATAAGGTCTAGATGATGTTTGGTTAAAATTATCTAACTAGGTCATATTAAAAATGTTTATGTGAACCTTTTACAATGTTGGATCCTAGTAGAGCTCACTTCAAAAGAGTGAATTATTTTGGTTGCCAGTTCGAGGTGGTCTTTTCCTTTAAAGGGTTTCCACATAAAAAATTATGTGTTCAATAGTGTGATTGATTATGTATTACAAAGTTTATTTCATGTTTCATGTTTTATGTTGCAACTCAGTATAAGCTAAATAATTAGTCTGATACTTGGTATAGTCATAAATAGTGAGTTAACAATTTGAAGTAAAATTATTCTAAGAGTGAATTGAAATGTTGAATGTGGTTACCAAGTTAGTGCTATGAATGTTTATGAAGTGTAATTTGGTGCTGAATTATTTTTAAGACCTGTGGGATAACTGGATATTACTTTTTCACCCTCGTCTTAGTTATCTAACAATTGGTATCAAAGCTATGTTCTTGAAGGAAATAAGTTTAAAGGGACTTGAGGTAAAGATCTAAAGATGTCATACAAGAGAGAGACACCTAAGTTGAATAAGGAGAACTTATCCTCATGAAAAAGTAGAATGAGGTTGCACTTATTTGGAGTTGGAGATCATGCACTAAACTAGATAGATAATGCATATGTTTCTTCTGATGGTCCTATGATTATGGATAAAATGAATTAGAAAAGAGAACACAATAGTTTGATGATTGAGATTTCATTTTCTCTAAATGATATGGAATTTAATGATATCAAGAATTGCACAAATGGTAAAGATATGTGGGACAAGTTAGCACTCATACATGGCGGAGATGAGAATGTATTGAGAGAAAATTTAGAGAGTTTAAGAGGAAAATATGATGACATGAGAATGAAGAAAGGTTAGAATGTTGTATAGAATCTGAATTGAATCAAGAAAATTGTGAGTGCAATCAGAGTTGTTGTAGTTATCATTGATAGTGAAATTGCAAGTAAACTTATCAAAACACTCTTACCTCTCTATGTTATGAAATTTTATGCAATTCAAAAAGATGGAGATAAGTTTGGTAATTCTCTTACACTTGATCATTTAGTTGGTCAGATTATTGCATTTGAGTTAAGAAATTAGCCCTGCATAGAAAATATCAAGCCCCACTACTAATCTACCTCTGCACCCTCAAATTATTATAATAGTATTCATAGACTTGGGAATGCTTGCAAGTCTTCACTAACTTTTGGTAGTTCAAAGAAAGAAAAGAGTGGTAAAGACAAAAGTGAATCAAAATCAAATAATGATATAGCTAAGATTAAAGCATTTCTTATAAGGAGGTTACCTAGAGGGAAAGCTAAATTATCTCTAATATGTTTCAAATGTAATGAAGTAATAAAATTTGTAGCAAGATGCCCTAATAATGAAGATGAGAAATATGGAATAGAAGTGGTGTATGTTGCTGTTAAAGAAGACCCTAATGAGGGAAGGTATAAAGAATGTAAAACACCAATTTTGCATGTTAGTAAGAATGATACTTGGATCATTAATAGTGGTTTCTCACATAATACGATAGGTGAATGTGATGGTGGAGCTATTAAGATAGGGAATGATATTCTAAATCTAGTGAAAGGTTAAGGATCATTGTTTATTAATGATAATATAAAATGTGATGATGCATATTGGGTACAAGGACTAACATTTAATTTTTTGAATGGTGCATAATTGAATAATATAGGTCACAAGCTTGAAATTTAGAACATAAAATTGAAAATCTTTCACAATGACGGAAATATGGTCCATACTGGTGATCAAAATTAAGGTAATATATTCTATCTTGATCTTACAATTAATACTTGTTTGTTTGCAAAAGTTGAAGATGTATGGTTGTGGCACAAAAGGTTATGTCATGTTAACTTTGAGAACATAGTTAGGGTATGTACACTAGAAATGTGTCACACTCTAAACCATTCTATCCAAATGATTCCATGAGTTGGAATGCTTGGATGCTGGCTTAGAGCTCCCTATCCACGAAGTGCAAGAAGCTAGTATTCAAGCATGAAGACTCTTAGCCAAGCCTTAGAAATGTACTTCTTGCTAGTGAACCATGAAACAGGAGGTTCTTTGAGACAAGAGCAAGAGTGAAAATATCTTCAAGGAATCCCTCAAGTATGCAATGCAAGATGGAAGACTAAACTAGAATGGAAATGCAAGATGCAACTATGCTAGAATATGAATGAGAGTGTTACAATACCATTATTTAAACTATGTGAGATAGGTCATTACAAGAAAATAACTAAACTAGCATGTAAGTATTAATCTAAACATGTGTGTAATGGTAATGAGAGAATGAGACAAGAAATGAGAAGTCCTCCACAAAGTTCCAAAGAAACCTGTTAGAAAACCTACTGCATAACAATATTCAAAAGATGGATGGATCCTTTGAGGGGGAAAGCTCTCTCCCTTTTAAAGTAGTATAGATGTAGAGATCAAGATGAAGATGGTGGATGATCAACGGTGGAATTCGAAAAGAGGAGTGATCCATGTGCACACACAAGTCAACCAATAGAATATAAGTTGACTTGTCACATAAGAAAAAAGTTTCACAAGCCTTTTCTTTTAATTGTAAAATAGAAAAAGGACTTTATGTGTGCAATTTAAGTGGGTTAGAACAATGGGGTGTTTTATTTAATTAAAAGAGGACATGTTCTTTTAATCAAATAATGAACTCAGGATAGCATAGTCAAACTATAGGTTATAATCAAATAAATTGATTATTAGCAATTTGGTCTAGATAAATGATTAAATTAATTTAGCCAAAATTCTGGGAAGGGGGCTAATAGTCTAGATGACTATTTTTAGGTGATTACATTTTCCCCTCTTTGACTAATGCATGATCGATTTGGGAACACATTATGTCAAAGAAAATCAAAGCCAAGTAGGCAGTGATAGATATAGATGTCTGATTCCAAAGAGTGAAATGAAAAAATAGATAGCAAGTCCTAAATGCACAACCTGATAGTGGTAGTACTCAACACTAGGGAGATGATGTTATGATCCGAAAAGAATTCTAACACCTAGCAAAGAAAATAGATCGAGAGCAAGTGATAATGTCAAACAAATGCTCCTAAGAAATAGATAGCTGTAAGAATCAGCAATAGAGTATTTATGCCCCCTCAGGATTGAAATTGAAATGAGGTAAGAGGATGCATAAACTAGCTAATATAGCAATGTCCGATATGACAGATAAATGATTAGAGCCCAAGAATGACTATAAGAAAGTGATAAAATGCCTCGGTTTGACTAGAGTTGACCATGAAGGACACAGTGTAAAATTAGGTCAAATCTAGTAGAAAGATGATTTTAGACATGAAAAGGTTGAATTTTAGTAGATATGATGTATGGAAATGATGAAGACATGAAGAAATGAAGATGCCCCAGCGATGATTTGGAGATTAGACCTCAAAAGGTTAGCGAACTGCTTAGAAGAAGGAAAAAATTTTAAATTCAATTTTTACCATCAAGATGAACTTGAATTTGGATTTCGATCCCAAAAATGGATCTAGGATTTTGAAATTAGCTAGGGGTGCAATTTTTGCGCAATTTTGAGGAGTTTGAAAATTAGGTCAAAATGAGGTTGGAGGCTATAAAAGGGGTCCAAGTGTCATTTTCACTATTCATTTGTCTTTTTGTGATTTGAGAGATTTTGTGAGTGGTCCACATAGCATCATGGCTTAGGTGAACATTCCTCTTCATTGATACCGTTTCGAGTGTAGCCAATTGCACAACTGACAAGACCGATATGCGACACTAGTAAGTAATTACTTTTTTGTCACTTTTTCGAGTTTTTTCACACGTTTTAAGTGTTTTTTGAAAGAAGGTCATACAATACTTTTAAAGTATTGCATGGGCTTTGAAAAACTGTCACGTAACACTTTTTTTCAAAAAAAGTATCGCACCTCTCAATAAAAAATGTCACTATGGCTATACCCAAATGTCGCACAAAACGGTGGGAAATATCACACAACAGAATTATGTCGCATAGCTTCAAAAAAAGTGTCGCACGACACTATTGGAGAAAATTGTGTCACACACTTTATAAAAAAGTGTCACACAGTTGGTTTGGTTGCTTTTCTTAATGCTTTTTTTTGTCATGTGACTATTACTAATGGTTGCATGTTTTATCTGGACAGAAGGTGTTCCCGACACTACAGATCAGAGCTCCCAGGGTGGTGGGTTTGTGCATTTTGCAACATTTGAGTGATGAGAAGTAGACTACGCTAGTGGCTATGGGCTTGTGATGGGTTATACGGATGCCCTATATTCAGGCAAACCATGGTTTGTTATCTGCACTAGCAGAGAGGTGGCATAGCGAGCATAAGACCTTTCATTTACCAACCGACGAGGCATCTATTACCTTGCAAGATGTATATCACATTCTGTGAGTGCCATGTCATGGCAAGATGGTAAGTTTCTTGATTAGTAGTTTGTTGATTTAGCAATTTTGATGTGTGATGCCAGGTGTACTAATGTTAAGTTTGATGATGGCATAGGTGTACTATGATACGACCTCAATAGAGGGGCGAGCATGAGTTGGAAGAGATTGATGACTGAGTATGGATATGATTATCCTTTTCCTAGCTTGTTATGTTCTTTGGTAGCCCAGACCCTAGTGATAGATTGAGGCTAGAAGGGCTTTCCACTAGGATGGGGTCGACTGGTGTATGATTTGATCTCTTGACCATGTAGGATGGTATGAGGGCCTGCCATATTGGTAGAGATGTACCACGAGCTTCATGAGATAGTATACCATGAGGGTGGGTCATGGGCATGTAGAGTAGTGTTAGCATAGATCTGGGCTTGGGAGCACATTGTTGTGATCCGACTGCGGGTGCAGCCACAAGAGTGCAACTAGCCTTATATTTTTTGTTATAGAGGTTTTATCCCACAGAGACATAGTGGGGATGTGACCTATTATCAGTAGGTACTTGATGAGCTGATGATGTTCACATGGTGGCCATATTAGGAGTGTCAGCGATGGTCAGATTTATAGGAGCTAGACTACATGCGATATAACAGACCACTAGTGGGTCAGAGCACAAACATTGTAGACCAGTTTGTGATCAGTCACATATGGTAGCAGTTTGCAGAGTCGCAAGTGGTATCAGTGGAGACCACTACCTATGCCCAGATGTGCATAGATGAGGGATTAGGGTGGCTATCAATGCTGGACTATCAGATAGCAGTTTGAGATACAGAGGCACTAGTAGCGACTCCCTGGGATTATCGCCCATATGTGGCAGATGCAGGGGTAGATCCAGGGTATCTTTATGAGATGCAGAGACACCCATTCCCTTAGTTCATAGATCCAAATGTGGCACTTGCAGGAGTGGGAGGTGAAGGCGGCAGGAGAGGAGGAGACAAAGTGAGAGGGAGGGGGAGAGGCAGCAGGTAGATGGAGGGGGAGAGCTCCCAAGCAGGGTGGAGGAGGACGGGAGTGCAGATGATGTAGGAGGCAGAGGAGTCATTGGAGTCTAATGATGATGATGGTGGGGAGGAGGAGGTTCCCTTGAGGAGATGGAAAGCGGTGAGGGTCGAGGCACCTGTAGAGCAACTAACAAGAGTAGAGGATCAGGGTACGAGGATCTGTTCCTTGGAGGCAGAGCTGCAGGAAACTCTAGTGACCATCGCAGTATGAGATCAGCAGCTGATGGATGAGAAAGCATGAGAAAATGAGCTACACCACGAGTGGGATACTACGAGGTGAGAGGTAGCACATCATGGTGCATGAGCTGCATACTATTATGCCACCTATAGGAGTGTGGTACCACCAGGACAAGGTCTTCCTGACTATTTAGAGTGAGTAGGTAGATCAAAGGGCACAATGTAGGCACTGGATAGGAGACAAGCTCCACCAGGGCCAGCACCAGCCGCAGAGGGTGGCAGTTAGACATGATGTCGAGCGATAGCTGTGTTTTGATTGTACCTCATATATTTTTGAGACATATATCTAGATTTTGGATCCCATAATTGTATATGTACCACGACACATTTGATATATATATAAGATACTAGATTTATCAATATTCTTGTGTACTTGTCTCAAAATGTATGTTTCAGCTTTCATGTGGTGTTTCAATTTTTGTTTTCAGCTCATGTATGTGTATATGCTCATGTGTATTGATTTTGATCTCTCATATGGATGGTAAAGACTTAAATGTTTTTTTGAAAATGTGACACTTGGATAGATCATATGTGATGGTTTTGGATTAACCCCTTATGATGACAGGATAGCAAAAAAATGTAGTGATAGATTAAGGAGGTAAAAAGACATGGAGAAGCAAAAGATGAAAGTAGCTAGCTGATATGTCCATGAAGAAAAAAGGATTAAGAGAGAGCTCTTCCCACGTGTAGGAATGCACAACTAGATTATAAATGACATGAACCTAAAATGCAAGCTACTATGCAAAGTGGTTTACCAACAAGAAACTCATAACATTTAGACTCTTAATTTCATCATTGAGCATTTATTAGGGACATCATGAGATCATACAATAATCACTAGTATAACTATGAGGATATGAATATGATTGATATCAGATAGGGATGTGGAAATCCAATCTAAGCATCAGAGACATGTAAGTCAAGATAACTACGCGATTTAGATTCCCTAAGCTTAATTTAGCAAGATTACATCTGTATCAAGGCATAAGCGCTAGGATAAACCCCAAGTGTGGTCTTGCAAAATAGTCAAGGATGATACATTTATAAGTCAAAATGTTGAATAGGTCAAGCATAAATGCTTACAACAATATAGACAAAAAAAGTATACCCACAAGCAAAAATCAAGAAAATATGTCCCATGCCCCCAGTCTTCTAGTCAATGACATCTTCAAAAGACTATTAGGGAGGGAACACATGGCAAAGAACTCATCATAGACAACACATAGTAAATAAAGGTCAACATAGCTCAGTCATTTAAGTGTTAAAGTGTGTGTGTGTGTAAGTGACTTGGCCATTTCTTCAAGACTTGATTCTGATAGTGAGAAATACCGCGACATCGAAGACTATAGGTAAACTATTTGAAAAGTGTTGAAAAACACTAGATGTCAAGGTGGGTGAAGTGTTGAGAAACACTATTTTGTGAGTTGTCAAAGAAACCCTAATGCAAAAGAATACCTCAAAAGGCCAAGTAGCTATGCCCCCGAGATGAGGACAAGAAACAATTCCAAGCCAGGAAATGTGTAGCGAAGTGGATGATTGAGACTGATAGACATAGGTGCGACGGTTTCAAGTAGCACTTGTTTCCAGGTTTTCATCACTTGATAGATTTTTTTTTAGGAGTTTTTTTTCAATTTTTTTGTATTTTTTATTTTTGATTTTTTTGGTGATACATCGAAGTGCCTATTGCTAGGTTTTCACTGAGATGATCTTTTTTTAGAAAATTTTTTGATTTTTAAGATTTTTTTAGGATCATGGATATATACAAGATAGCTGAGTAGCAAGCCTCTAAGCATAGAATTTATTCAAGTGTAGGATGTTGATAGGCTCTGCAAGTTCTTCACCCTCTGAAGTAGACAACTGATAAGCACCAGACCCAAATGCTACTGTGATAATGTAAGGACCCAACCAATTAGGTTCAAATTTCCCTTTTTACTCTCGATGTTGCTGATTATTTGGATTCTCTCTAAGAACGAGTTCACCTACTTGAAACTCACAAGGGTGAACCTTCTTGTTATATTGTGTAGACATGCGCTTCTGATAAGCTCTCATGTGATCAAAAGCAACCTTGAGATGTTCATCTAGAGTTTCCAGTTCTTGTACTTGCATAGCTCTATGATCTTCATTAGTTATTAACCCATGTAAGGTGACGTGCAAGGAAGGTATCTCAACTTCTAACAAGAGAAAAAACTCAGACCCATAGACTAGAGAAAAGGGTGTAGCCCTTTTAGGAGTATGAATGGTGGTTCTATAGGCCCAAAGTGTTGGATTTATTTGTAAGTGCCAATCTTTCCCAGACTTGTGAACTGTGCAGTGTAGGATTTTTAGTAGTGTTTTATTAGAGGCCTCAGCTTGGCCATTCCCTTGGGGATAGTAAATAGAGGACTAGTGTTGCTTGATTCAAAACTTTTTGCATAGCTGCTTTAAGTCCTTATTCTTGAACTACCCTCCATTATCCGTAACAATAGAGGATGGGATACCATATCAAAAAATGATGTGATTTAGTATAAATAGGGCAACATGTTTGCCTATAGTAGTAGATAATGGTATAGCTTGAACCCATTTAGTGAAATACTCCATTGCTGTGATGATGAATTTATGACCGCTGGATGAGCTTGGATGAATCTTTCCTACCATGTCAAAGGCCCATTGCTGAAATGACCAATATGTCACAAAAGGGATTAACTCTTGCCCAGGAGCATGTATCAAGTTTCCATGGAGCTGACATTTCTAACAGGACTTTGCATAGTGCACAGCATCAGCTCTCATGGTGGGCCAGTAATAACCCATCCTAAGTAGTTTTTGGGCAAGTGCAAGGCCATTAGATTGTGCCCCACAAATGCCATCATGGACTTTGACAAGTGCCTTCTCGAATTCTTCTAGTTCTAAACACCTAAGCAACGTTCCATCTAGACCCTTCCTATACAAGTCACCAGAGACCAAAGTGTAGTGTGAGGCATTACAAAGGAGTTGGCATTTTTGGTTGTGCGTGAGGGTTTTAGGAATAACTTGATCACACAAGAAGGAGAAAATAGCCGCATAGCGGGAGGAATCATGACCCACAATAGTGCAAATCACCTGGTTATCCAAGGACTCATAGGCTAGATGATGAAATTCTTCCACTAGGAACTCAAATCACAATTCATGTTCTTGCAATTGGAGGATAGATGCTAAGGTGGCCATAGCATCATCAGCCTTGTTTTTTGCTATAGGAATCTGTTGGAATGTTACAAAGGTAAAATAATTCCTTAGAGCATCTACCAACTTTTTATAAGGGATTAACTTGTCATCCATTGTTTGATATTCATTATTCACTTGGTTCACAACCAATTGAGAATCCCCATAGATGTGTAGCTTAGTTATTCACCATTCAAGGGCCATTTTGATCACATTTGTTAATGCTTCATACTCTCCAATATTGTTTGTACATGGGAACAATAGTTTTTAGGACTTTGGGATCGTATAACCATGACAGGAAACAAACAAAACCCCTACTCCAGCTCCATTCTGTGTATGGGATCCATCAAAAAACATCTTCCATGTTCTATTAGTAATGTACATGATCGAGATATCTGGAAACTCAATTTGCATAGGTGCTACATCTTCAAGTGGGAAGTCAGCCAACTGGTCAGCTATGGCCTATCCTTTGATTGCCTTACATTCAACATACTGAATGTCAAATTTGAAAAGAATCATCATCTATTTAGCAAGATGACCAGTAAGTGCAGCTTTACTTAATAAATATTTCAAAGGGTCTATCTTGGCAATCAAGTGAACTGTATGGGCCAATATATAATGCCGAAGTTTTTGGGATGCAAAAACTATAGCAAGGCATGCCTTCTCTATACTTTTATAATTTAGTTCATAAGCCACTAAAGTTTGACTAATATAGTATATGGCTCTTTCTTTACCCATCTCATCACTTTGGGCTAAGAGTGCTCCTAGAGAAGAATCCGTAGCTGAAATGTATAGAATCAAAGGTTTTCCCAGAATGGGTGGTATCAAAATTGGAGGTTTTGACAAGTAGCCTTTGATTTGATCTAAACTTTGTTGACAGTCACTATTTCAAATATGGGTAGATCCTTTATGCAGATTTTCATTGAAAGGTTGAGCCTTATCAGCTAATTGAGAGATAAATCTTCTTATGGATTGTAGACATCCTTGCAGACCTCTAAGCTGACTGATAATCTTTGGTGGAGGCATATCCATGATGGCTTGGACCTTTTCAGGGTCAACCTCAATGCCTTTTTCTGAAATGATATAACCTAGAAATTTTCTAGAAGTGACACCAAAGGCACATTTTTTTGGATTTAGCCTAACTTAGAATTGTTCCATACGGTCCAATATCAAACTAAGGTCTTTGAGATGTGTGTCTCATTTCCTTGATTTTTCCAATGTGTCATCAACATAGTCTTCCATGTTTTTATGCATCATATCGTGAAAGATGGTTGTCATTGCTCTTTGATATGTAGCGCCAGCATTTTTAAGCCCAAAAGGCATGACATTCTAGCAAAAGGTACCCCATGCACATGTAAAAGCTATCTTTTCTTGGTCTGTTGGAGCTATCTTGATTTAGTTATACCTAGAAAATCCATCCATGAGTGAGTACATCTCATAAACTGTAGTCATGTCCACTATCATATCGATGTTTGGTAGTGGAAAGTCATCCTTGGGGAACACTTTATTGAGATCTCTAAAATTAGTACAAACTCATACAGATTTTTCATGCTTAGAGACAGGTACAATGTTGAAAATCCACTCTACATAATCAATGGCCCTAATGAAGTTTGCATTCAATAGTTTTTCTAACTCTGTCTTAACCAGTAGGGCCACATGTGGATACATTTTTCTCAACTTCTATTTGATAGGCTTGACATCTAGTGAGATTGATAAGTGATGCATGATGAGATCTGTATCAAGCCCTAGCATATCAGAGTGTGTCCATGCAAAGTTGACCTTCTTGTCTTGAAAGAATTGAGCAAACTGTGTCTTTTCTTTTTCTGACAAAGATTGAGCTACATGGATAATCCGAGGACATTCTTCTATACCCAAGTTGATAGGCTATGTAGGTTCAATGAGAACCGAAGATCTATCTTGTAAATATCTTGGTAGACTACCAAGTACCTCATCCGCAGGTGCCTCAGAGAGGTTTTCACCATTAGATACACCTTTATTTTTACTTTTCTGAGGATTAGACACCGCTACAATGTGGTTTTCACCATCTAATCACTTATTTTTCCTTTTAATTTTTTGACTAAGGTACTTAATATCTGATTTTGTCATGTTAACCACAAGTTTTCTGGCAGAAGAAGTGACAGGTTCAATTGCATTTAGATAACAACCAATCTCATAGTTGTTTTGGAAAGATCATATTTCAAGTCTTTGATTTTGGATAGACCAATCTATGAGATCTGGGTGAATTAGTGAGAGTGACAGGGAAGTTTCAATATGATTGACATGGAAGGAGTCATCTCTAGTGACTTGTGAAGTTGATCCTATAGAAAATTTTGCAAAGGAGTCCAACTCAGGAATAGTCCTGTAGGGACTAGCATGATCCATTGAGACATGTTGTGAGTCAAACTCATCCAACCCTATACTAGATTGTTCGAGTACATTGGGTTGGGTTGTATAGGCATGAATGACATCCACCCCTAGCTCGTAAGATGCATCAGAGAGACTTTCTGACTCATACTCATGAGAATTTGTACTCTGATCCCTAGCTATGAGATGAGTAATATTCTACCTAATTCATCCTCTATTTATGTCCTCAGAAGTAGACCCTTCTTGTTCCTATTGTTGGGAGGTAGAAGCTTCTTCATAATTAGCAGTCACTATTTCAAAGTCTTCATCTTGTGCAGTGGTAGCAATTATGGGAGAGTCATCATCCTTCGATTCACTAGACATGAGCAATCTTTGATCACAGGTTGGTATATCATTGTTTAGCCCAAAGCCTAGACCAGTGGTGTCTCAAGTATCATGACCTTGAGTGCGACTTAAAGGTTGAACTAGAGCATTCTTACAACCAGTTAAGGACCCATGGCCCTGGTAGCCCATTTTTTTAAGAAATTTATAGACCTTTCCATATCTTTTGGGAGAAAAAGGAGTAGTCACTATAACCTCCTCGTCTTCCTCTTCTCTGTAGATCCAGTCCCTAATGGCCTATTCTTCCTTTTCTATTCCTAAAAGGTATGGAAGATTGCACAAAAGTGCCAAAAAGTGTCATAGAAGAAGCAGAAGACTTCTTTGCAATAGTTGGTTTCCCATAGGACCGAGGGGAAATTGGTAAGGCAGCAATAGAGTCCAAAGTGTACTCGCCCATACCAAGGCTCATCATTTTTAGTTTTTGTTCACACTTTGTGAAAGATGGTGTCAACTCATGAGATGAGTGATTATGTGGAACTAGTGTCTCAGTAGCAAATAATGTGTTGATAGACATGGAGTTGTCACCGGGGACAACTACCTCAGTACCATTGAATGGGAACTTGTTGCACTGATGGTACATAGAGGTTACTACTTGCATATCATGAATCCATCGCCATCCCAACAACAAGTTGTATGCAATTGGTATGTCTAAGACTTGGAAAACAACATTCTTCTCAATTGGACCAACTCTGATTGGAAGAACAATTAGACCTTTAGAAGGCCTTTTGACCTCATCATAGGCCTTTATAGTGATCTTGTGCTTAGGATCAATGGCAAATTCAGACATGCCCAACTATTGGAGTACATTGAATGAAATGATATTTAAACCTGCACCATTGTTTATTAGAACTCGGTGGATGCGAGTACGAAAGATTTAAACTTCAACGTGAAGTGCAAGGTTATGGGGATGACTGAGAGCTCAGTCATCTTCTTCAAAAATGGTGAGATAGTGAGGGGAGGAGATGTGGTTCACCATAACTTGGAATTTTTCCACATCAATATCTGTGGGAATGTTGGCAGAACGTAAAGCTTTCTCAAGGATATCCCTGTGCAAAGGAGATAACTCTAGCAATTCAAAAATGGAAATTTGTGCTTGTGTGCGTTGCAGTTGGCTAACAAGATCATAGTTGGAGATCTTGGAAGTAATTGATTGCTTAGATGATGAAGCATTTTTAGGATCATTAGCAACTTTTAGGACAACCTTAGATTGCCCCCTAGTGACAGCGTTAAGTGGTTCACCCTGAGAAGATGAAGACTCATCCACTTGGAGTACCACCTTGGGTGTAGTATCAGTATGATCTTGAGGAGTGGATCATGTCCTTAAGACCACTCTTGGTTGTTCATCTTCAGCATCATAATTTGGCCAGTTGTCATTGTTGGAGCTTGCCATATATATGTATTCAACGGGCTCAAGCATGCCTATAACATTATTAGTATCAGCGTAAGCATAACTAATTTTGGCATCATGATTCTTTTTGGCAGCTACCCTTGAGGTCTCACCCTTTTTGTATTTAGGTAATGGTTTTTGGAAAGCTTTATGATCAGCATTTTTAACAAGGCCATCTATGACAACTTTGCCAACTTCGATGAGCTCTTGAATTACATCTTTGAGTTTAAAGCAATTTTCTATGTTATGTCCTTTACTTCAGTGATAGCTGCAAGTATGATCTTCTCTCCACCATGGAGGTCTAATGGGTGGATCATAAGGATGTGAGTTGTCTGGTAAGGTAACCAATTTGTTTACAATTAATATTTTTAAAACCACTTCATAAGGTTCGACCATAGGTGTGTAAACACATCACTTCCTCGCAAATTTAGAGCCTTTATCAAAGGGTTGTGGCTTTGAACCTTCTTGTTGTTTTGTTGCATAAATGACATTGGAAAAGTTAAATGAAGGCTCCTTAGTCTTAGGAGTGTCCACTACTCCATCATTGACAACATACTTGTTTTTGTTCCAAGGTTTTCCTTTGTCTTTACTGTTTCCATTGTTAACTTTATCCTTGTTTATGGCAATGTCACCTCTTTTGATAGCAACATCCTCAATGCGATATGCACTTTCCACCATGGTGTTGAAGGATGTGAATAACTATTTTCTTAGATCAAATTATAATTCGGGTACAAGCATATTGACAAAAATATCAATTTTTTTAGCCTCAAGCACTTGTCGAGGATACCGAGAGTATAAAGATCTCCATCATTGAAGTTATATTGCAAAAGATTCTCCTAGTTTTTGTTTGATGTTGCATAAGTCTAGCATAGTCACAGGATGTTGAATGCTTTATGAATATTGCTAGATAAAGCATTGTGCAAGTTTGTCAAATGTCTTGAGAGGGGGACTCAATTTGGTAAACCATTCCATGGCTTGTCCTCTCAAACTTCTGGGGAACACACACATAAGAAAGGTGTCTTCATGCATAAAGTCCATGCTAATAGCATAGAAATATCTCACATGGTCGTGAGGGTCACCATTTCCATCATATTTGTCATACTTAGGAACCTCTATATCGTTAGAAAATGGCAGCATGTATAGACTCCTATCAAATGGAAGAGCGCAAATTGATTCAACAAATGATGTTTTAGGTGGCTCTTTTGAAGTTTCCAATTCTGTAAATTGTTTCCTTAGTTCCTGTATTTCTTCCCTTAAGATTTAAGCCTCAGTGGGCTCTCGTTTTGGAATAATATGCTCAACATTAAAACCTTGAGGGAGTTTCCATCCCCTAGCTGCCATGTATCGAAAGTATTGGTCTCCATTTTCCTCTAAATCTCTAAGCATTAGTTTTTGGGCGAAGCCATCTTGTTAAAATTTGATCATGTCTTCGCTAGTTACTTCTTCATCACTATCATGATGAGATGGTTTAGGTGGTGAAGGACATGCGCCAGTAGTAGCTCTAGGAGTCCTTGGAGGCATGTGATTACCATCATTGTTCTCAAAAGGATTTCAAGGACAAGTTCCTTTATATCCTTCATAGCATGCCTAATTGTCAATGTTGACTTGTTGGTTTTCTCTTTCCATAGTGTATATCACCTCCAAAGTCTTTTGGGTTTCACGTGCTTGTTCTTCTAGGCGACGCTTAATTTCATCAGGGTGCACCATAGTGACTATACCACTTGTATCCTTGGGTGTCTTAGAGGGTGTACCAAATGGATTTTCAAAACTATAGAGTGGATTATGCCTAACGTTATCTGTTTGTGTTTGAGTAGACTCGAGATCTTCCACACAAAGTTGTTTACGAGGACATCTAGGTGGTGGTTCCAATTGCTTGAAAATGAAAGGCATGTGGCTACCATTACCAACTTGATATCTAGTCGTGACTAAAATGTAAAGAGTTGTCTTTGTTTAGTAGGACAAGAAAAGCGAGCTGAATTTGAAGCTTTTACAATTAGGACTAGTCACTTGTCAAAATGTGATAGATAGCTTGTCAAACAGTGCTCAAGATCTTACAACACGGGTGACTTGAGCCGAGTGGATGAGTGAGACGCTCAATAGTGGATAGCAAGAACAAAATAATAGCTTAATTTTCACAAGTGATTCATCAAGATTTTTCAAGACTTACATTTGACGAACAAAACCCATCTTTTCAACCTAGGATGAATTCTTCACACAATGATACATAGCTAGGATCAAGGGTGACCAACGTGACGCTCCTTAGACCAAAAAAATCCAACTGTAAACTCTATTTTTGACCCAAAGTGACTCTAGGCGATACTTTCTCAAAAGGAGGGTGACATAAGTTCAGCAAATAGTGTTGCGTGACAGAATTTTAACACAAGTGCGACACTTTTTGTTTAAGCGACATATATTGTAACTGAGTGCAATAGAAGTTTATAGGCAGTGCGACAAAATTTACTACTGACATGCGACAAATTTTTGGGTAAAAATATGTCACATGATATTTCTCATGAGAGCATACAAAAAAGTGCCAATTTTGTGCAAAAAAAGGTCAATTTTTGGTTTGAAGTTCATTTCAATTTGTTAATCAGATAGTTGTTTCAATCAAACAGTGTTTCGTTTCAGTTTGTATTAGTAAATAGTAAGGTTTGCAAATAGTAAGTGTTTTAACATGTCTCAAAACAATTGATCAAGGGTAAAAATAACCTTGTCAATATGCATTTGGGATATTAGAATAGCCTTCCTAACAACTTTTATCGAAATGTTTATGTTGCACGAATGTTAACACTAGTCAAAATATTGAAAACAATAGCTAAGCAATCTAGTTCATTACTCAACAACTTGGCCCACGCTTGATACTCCTTTGCCTCACACCAAGTGGTTTCCCACAATAGATATTGGCTTTGTCATGGAAGTTCCATAAGCACAACCAAGGGAACACATATGGTGAGTGTAAAATCTTGGGGTGATCTGGGTAGTCCACTAGGATCGATCCTTGCACCAAAAAGTTGAGCACTAAAAAGGGTAGTTACTAACTTAGGGTTTTTAGATTGGGCTTCCGTTCATAGTGTTCCTCTTTCTCCCAATCATGGGACACCTCACCTTGTGATGAGTAACCGATCTCGCAACCACAAGAGCACCTTAAGCATTCTTGCCTAGTGATCTCCCTATGGTCAAAATCCCATAAGCGATCACACTAGGCAAAGACAAACACTATGTCTACCAAAGTTTTATGTCCTTGGTAGCCTTGAGTTTATAGTGGGTTGGAAGAGCCAAGTAATTGGCTTGTCCCCACTTGGGCCATTCCTCTTAGGTTGTCCAAGAGCAGGCCCTCTAAAGGATTCTAACTACACAAAGAGTGGATCAACTTTCGCAAGTAAAGATTTCTGATTCACCACAAGGGTGAAGAGCATACTCTCCTATTCCAATCATTTTCTCCCAAACACACCAGGAAGATTTAGTTACCCCTTGCTTTTGAAACCAAATGACAAGTCAAGATTTTTGATTCACCACAAGGGCGAAGAGCATACTCTCCTATTACCAAAAGACTCCAATCACAAGTTTTATGTGCCTATGAAAAATGTACAATTAGTCAATGCCGCACATGAAAACAAAAAAGAAAGAAAGTTTGGGTTTTTATGCTTTGGGCATCCCTACAAACAATTTTAGTAGCCCTTGCGCATTTGAAGCTTTGACATGCATTCTTTTGTATGCAATGTTTTAATTTTTCTTCACAAAGAGGGCAACCTGCAATCACAACCTGTTAGCCCACAAGTTAGCACAAAATAATCACAAAAACTATGAATTAAACCTCTGTAAAACAACCTAGAAATCTACTTAAAAACAACAGTCAGCTAGCTAAGAAGAAATTTGATCAAATCCCTCAAGGAACGAGCGAAAAATTGTCAGGAGATACTTTTTGCTGAACAAATGTTGTGCGATACTTTATAGTATAGCAAGGTGATAGTTTATGTTCAGGCGATACTTTTTCTTTATTTGTGCAAAAAAATTTTGCACAGAGGGTGACAAAATGTAGGCTTCAAGTGTGACACTATTTCCAAAAAAGTGTCGCACAATAGTACTGTGAACTGTCATGCAAAACTGAAAAAATGTCACCCAACACTACGACTATAAAAAAAAAGAATGTAGAATAGTAAAGGAAATGCAAGAAAAATTAAGAAAATGTAGGGTGAAATGTACAGTCTAGCCCCATGGTGGGTGCCAAAAATGTACACTAGAAATGTGTCGCACTCTAAACCATTCTATCCAAACGATTCCATGAGTTGGAATGCTTGGATGCCGGCTTAGAGCTCCCTATCCACGGAGTGCAAGAAGCTAGTATTCAAACATGAAAGCTCTCATCCAAGCCTTAGAAATGTGCTTCTTGCTAGTAAACCATGCAACGGGAGGTTCTTTGAGACAAGAGCAAGAGTGAAAATATCTTCATGGAATCCCTCAAGTATGCAATGCAAGATGGAAGACTAAACTAAAATGGAAATGCAAGATGCAACTATGCTAGAATATGAATGAGAGTGTTACAATACTGTTATTTAAACTATGTGAGATAGATCATTACAAGAAAATAACTAAACTAGCATGTAAGTATGAATCTAAACTAGTGTGTAATGGTAATGAGAGAATGAGACAAGAAATGAGAAGTTCTCCACAAAGCTCTAAAGAAACTTGTTAGAAAACTTGCAGCATAACAATATTCAAAAGATGGATGGATCCTTTGAGGGGGAAAGCTCTCTCCCTTTTAAAGTCATACGGACGATAGAGATCAAGATGAAGATGGTGGATGATCAACGGTAGAATTCAAAAAGAGGAGTGATCCATGTGCACACACAAGTCAACCAATAGAATATAAGTTGACTTGTCACATAAGACAAAAGTCTCACAAGCCTTTTCTTTTAATTGTAAAATAGAAAAAGGACTTTATGTCTGCACTTTAAGTGGATTAGAAGAATGGGGTGTTTTATTTAATTAAAAGGGGACATGTTCTTTTAATCAAATAATGAACTTAGGATAGCATAGTCAAACTATAGGTTATAATCAAATAAATTGATTATTAGCAATTTGGTCTAGATAAATGATTAAATTAATTTAGACAAAATTTTGGGAAGGGGGCTAATAGTCTAGATGACTATTTTTAGGTGATTACATTTTCTCCTCTTTGACTAATGCGTGATCGATTTGGGAACACATTATGTCAAAGAAAATCGAAGCCAAGTAGGCAGTGGTAGATATAGATGTCTGATTCCAAAGAGTGAAATGAAAAAATAGATAGCAAGTCCTAAATGCACAACCTAATAGTGGTAGCACTCAACACTAGGGAGATGATGTTATGATCTGAAAAGAATTCTAACACCTAGCAAAGAAAATAGATCGAGAGCAAGTGATAATGTCAAACAAATGCTCCTAAGAAATAGATAGCTGTAAGAATCAGCAATAGAGTATTTATGCCCCCTCAGGATTGAAATTGAAATGAGGTAAGAGGATGCATAAACTAGCTAATATAGCAATGTCCGATATGACAGATAAATGATTAGAGCCCAAGAATGACTATAAGAAAGTGATAAAATGCCTCGGTTTGACTAGAGTTGACCATGAAGGACACAGTGTAAAATTAGGTCAAATCTAGTAGAAAGATGATTTTAGACATGAAAAGGTTGAATTTTAGTAGATATGATGTATGGAAATGATGAAGACATGAAGAAATGAAGATGCCCCAGCGATGATTTGGAGATTAGACCTCAAAAGGTTAGCGAACTGCTTAGAAGAAGGAAAAAATTTTAAATTCAACTTTTACCATCAAGATGAACCTAAATTTGGATTTCGATCCCAAAAATGGATCTAGGATGTCGAAATTAGCTAGGGGTGAAATTTTTGCGCAATTCTGAGGAGTTTGAAAATTAGGTCAGAATGAGGTTGGAGGCTATAAAAGGGGTCCAAGTGTCATTTTCACTATTCATTTGTCTTTTTTGTGATTTGAGAGATTTTGTGAGTGGTCCACATAGCATCATGGCTCAGGTGAACATTCCTCTTCATTGATACCATTTCAAGAGTACCGATTGCACAACTGGCTAGAACGATATGCGACACTAGTAAGTAATTACTTTTTTGTCACTTTTTCGAGTTTTTTCACATGTTTTAAGTGTTTTTTGAAAAAAGGTCATGCAATACTTTTAAAGTATTGCATGGGCTTTGAAAAACAGTCACGTAACACTTTTTTTCAAAAAAAGTATCGTACCTCTCAATAAAAAATGTCGCTATGGCTATACCCAAATGTCGCACAAAATGGTGGGAAATATCACACAACAGAATTATGTCACATAGCTTCAGAAAAAGAGTTGCACGACACTATTGGAGAAAATTGTGTCACACGTTTTATAAAAAAGTGTCACATAGTTGGTTTGGTTGCTTTTCTTAATGCTTTTTTTTGTCATGTGACTATTACTAATGGTTGCATGTTTTATCTGGACAGGAGGTGTTCTCGGCATTACAGATCAGAGCTCCCAGGGTGGTGGGTTTGTGCATTTTGCAACATTTGAGTGATGAGGAGTAGACTGCGCTAGTGGCTATGGGCTTGCGGTGGGTTATATGGATGTCCTATATTTAGGAAAACCATGGTTTGCTATCTGCGCTAGCAGAGAGGTGGCATAGCGAGCATAACACCTTTCATTTACCGACTGACGAGGCATCTATTACCTTGTAGGATGTATATCGCATTTTGCGAGTGCCATGTCATGGAAAGCTAGTAAGTTTCTTGATTAGTAGTTTGTTGATTTAGCAATTTTGATGTGTGATGCTAGGTGTACTAATGTTAAGTTTGATGATGGCATAGGTGTACTATGATATGACCTCGAGAGAGGGGCGAGCACAAGTTGGAAGAGATTGATGACTGAGTATGGATATGATTATCCTTTGCCTAGCTTGTTATGTTCTTTGGTAGCCCAAACCCTAGTGATAGATCGAGGCTAGAAGGGCTTTCCACTAGGATGGGGATGACTAGTGTATGATTTGATCTCATGACCATGTAGGATGGTATGAGGGCCTACCATATTGGTAGAGATGTACCATGACCTTCATGAGATAGTATACCATGAGGGTGGGTAATGGCATGCGCAACAGTGTTACCATAAATCTGGGATTGGGAGCACATCATTGTGATCCAATCGCGGGTGCAGCCACAAGAGCGCAACTAGCCTTATATTTTTTGTTATAGAGGTTTTATCCCACAGAGACATAGTGGGTATGTGACCTATTATTAGTAGGTACTTGATGAGCTGATGATGTTCACATGGCGGCTGTATCAGGAGTGTTAGTGGTGGTCAGATTTATAGGAGCTAGACTACATGCGATATAATAGACCACTAGTGGGTCAGAGCACAGACATTGTAGACCAGTTTGTGATCAGTTACATATGGTGGCAGTTTGCAGAGTGGCAAGTGGTATCAGTGGAGACCACTACCTATGCCCAGATGTGCATAGATGAGGGATTAGGGTGGCTATCAATGCTAGACTATCAGACTGCAGTTTGAGATACAGAGGCGCTAGTAGCAACTCCCTGAAATTATCACCTAGATGTGGCAGATGCAAGGTTAGATCCAGGGTATCTTTATGAGATGCAAAGACACCCATTCCCTTAGTTCATAGATCCAGATGTGGCACCTGCAGGAGTGGGAGGTGAAGGCGGTGGGAGAGGAGGAGACAAAGTGAGAGGGAGGGAGAGAGGCGGCAGGTAGATGGAGGGGGAGAGCTCCCAAGCAGGGCGGAGGAGGATGGGAGCGTAGATGATGTAGGAGGAAGAGGAGTCATCAGAGTCTAATGATGATGATGGTGGGGAGGAGGAGGTGCCCTTGAGGAGATAGCGAGCGGTGAGGGTAGAGGCACCTGTAGAACAACTAACAAGAGGATTTTTTGTACTTGATTAGAGGAACATGGTCTACAAATTGAACAAAGTGTTATATGGATTGAAGCAAGAACTGAGAGCCTGGTATGAAATGTTATATTCATAGTTGATTAAAATTGGATTTTCTAGAACTAGTGAAAATAATAATTTGTACTTGAAGTGTGAAGTAGAAAACATGATATTGATTGCTGAATTTTTTATTGATGATATTATATTTGGTGGTAATAATTTTCTATGTAAATCATTTGTTCATCAAATGAGAGAAGAGTTTGGAAATCTATGTTTGGTGAGGTCAAATTTTTCATTTTCTTACAAGCTCATCAAAAAAATAATGGTATATATGTGACTCATTCTAAGTACATAAAGGAGATCTTGAAAACTTTTGGCATGGATGAGTCAAGGCTAGATGGTACAATGATAGTGACTGGATCCAAATTATCAAAAGAGGATACTACAACAGAGGTAAATGAGACATAGTACAAATCAATGATTGGAAAGCTATAATATTTTATGCCTAGTAGACTAGATATTGCATATGTAGTTAGAATCATTGCAAGGTTTTCCTCTAATTCTAAGGAAATACACATGACTGATGTTAAGAGGATATTCAAATATCTTGAAGGGATTAAAGATTTAGATTATGGTATAAACAAGATGGATATTTTGAACTCAAGGTTTACACCAATGTTGATTGTGACAGTAATGTGGATGAGAGAAAGATTACAAGTGATGGAGCTTTCTTCTTAGATAAAATATTAATAACATGGTTGAGCAAGAAACAGAGCTATATTTCACAATCTAACATTGAAGTTGATTATGTTGTTGATGCAATTAATTGTTCTAATATTGTGTGGATTAAGAAAAAATTGGAAGGAATATAATAAGAAGTTACTTAGTCTATTACTATCTATTATAACAACACTAGTGCAATAAATATATCAAAGAATCTAGTGGTGCATGCAAAACCAAAGCATATATCTATCAAGTATCACTATTTGAAATAGAAAGTACAAGAAAAGTAAGGCTTGAATATGTGAAGTCTAAAGATCAAATTATAAACAAATTTACCATGACATTGCTTAAGGATTCTTTTGAATATATAAGAGGTAAGTTAGGGTGCTTCCCCTATCCAAGATTTACTAAGTAAAGATGCATGATGCATCAATTCATGGATGATCAAATATATCTTTGTGGAGTTTATGCAAGAGTTCATACTATAGGAACAATTTTGAAGTTATGAAAATATTTTGTGATGAGACTAATGTAAATAGTAAATATGAAAGGTACAAGGTATAATTACAAGGTTTTATAAGTTTTACATTGAAATTCATAGATACCTTTGGCATTGTTGTAAAAGGGGGAGAGAATGAGAGAACTAAAGAGAGAGAAGATGAATAAAAGAAAGAGAGAATATGAGTAAGAAAATGGAACAAATATGAAAAATAAAGCATATCTAAAGGGGGAAACATGTTGAAGTTGAAGATGATGAAGATACATATTGAGTACATATGTTGCAAAGAACCTAAATGATATCAAAGAGATAAAAAGTTGTATTATTGTCAATGCATACATTTTATTATCATATGTATAATATTTTGTAATGTAAATTCTTTTGTTATGTGTTTCCATCAATTCTAAAGGGGGAGATTATTAACCCCAACTGATAATCTAACTAAGAATATTATTATTATATGTAAAAGAGTTATATTAGTTATTATATTTTTATTAATTTCAAGCCTTAGTTGGTTAGATATTATTCTTATCAGTAGAGTGCCATATCATTTGATTGATACAGAGAATTTGATTGATGAAGATGACTTGAAGAAATTATAATGATGACAAAGTTGATAAGTATTAGTACTCAATGGGAACTGGAATGAGTTAGACCCTAAAAGTGTAATGTTGGTTTGATTGTTTTACAATCATCCAAAGTTAAAATGAAGTTCATGTATCCAATGAGCCACACTAATTATACCAAGTGAAACAAGGAATGCAATGTTTCCCAAGCTACTAAAGTATCAACTGAGTGCCTCAAAAAGTAGAGATGGAGTTTATTTTTAACCAAGTAATTCTAGTGTTAACTGAGTATAGTGTTACTCAAGTCAATTTTTAATATTCACAGAGTATGAGCTGGAAGAACAAGTTAAGAAAGATGAGATATGAAGCCAACTTATCATGAAGTTAAAGAATGTTCAAGAAGTTCAAAGGCTAAAGTCAAAGATTATTACAAGATCGAGGGATGAAAAAATAAAATGAAGATTTGATGATTGAGATTTAAGAAAGATTAAGATGACCACAAAGTTCAATGAAGTTCTATTTTCCAAGTGTCTAAATATAATAAATCTAAGATCTACAATTGTATTTAAGCAAAAAAATATGGAAGAATGCGAAAGGATGAAGTTAATTATGTAAGGAGACAATTCAAACTATTTTTGGTTGTTCATTTAATGTTGACTAATTATGAATTAGTGATAAAGTTGAAGAATATAGAAGAACAAATAGAACCAAGCAAAAAAATGGAAGAAAGATCAAGAAAAGGAAGTGCAAGGTAAAAAGAAAGAGTTTTAATCATCTAGAAAAGAGATCATAAGGAAGAAGACTAAGAGAAGTAGAGATTTGGACTAGTACGATACTACTAAACCTAAACAAATCATTTGAATATTACTTTTTTTTCGATTGTAGAAAAGAAAATCTCTTAATCGAGTGGACCAAACAAGTCTATGAAATCCTATATGGTAACATTGATTAGTGGTATTTGTAAGTCCTTTAAAGTAGGCCACTCTTTACAAATGTCAAGGAGTGATAAGATCTAGATGATCTTTAGTTAAAATACTCTAACCATGTTAAACTAAAAATGTACATGTAAACCTTTTACAAGGATGACTCCTAGCAGAACTCACTTCAAAAGAGTGAATTATTTGGGTTTATGTTCCCATGTGGTTTTTCTCTTTACATGGTTTCCATGTCAATAATTATGTGTTCAATTGTGTGATTTCTTATGTGTTTCAAAGTGTATTTCATGTTTTATGTTTTATACTACAACTTGATATAAGCTAAATAATTACTGTAATACTTGGTATAATCATAAACAACAAGTTAATAGTTTGAAGTAAAATGATCATAAGTGTGAAATGAGATGTTGAATGTGGTTACCAAGTTAGTGTTGTGAAAGTTTATGAATTATAATTTTAGGTTGAATTATTATTAAGGCATGTGAGATATTAAGATATAATTGATTCACCCCCCTTAGTTATCTAAAATTATCTTGTGTACTTCCATTGTGTTGTCTTTTTGGGGGCTTGGTCATCTCTTTTACGGTTTCACTTGCCTTGTACTACATCAGATGTTATTAGAATTAGAGGTTGATATTGTTAGAAAATTTTTAGAGATTGAGTGGATCTAATAGTTTCTAATTTGATCTTGGTTAAGATTGGAGAGCTTGTGAAGACTTGGATCCTTGATTGTGTGCTGACAAATTAAAGTTTTGGCTCATAATTATAGATTACTTATTCCAATTTTGTTTGGAATCCCATTATAAAACTATTGATCCTTGCAGTGTACAGATCCTCAAATTTTGAGGTAATCATACTAAGTTGTACTCAATATGCCACGTAGAAGAATGAACCCTAGAAGGCTTGACAATATGTTTGAAGAATTCAAGGTTGGTATGAGGAATGAAACCTAAAATTTCTTGAATGGCTTGAGAAGAAACCCTAAAGATGAAGAAGAATATGTTGAAGCTACTAAATATTTTGAAGTTCCTAAAGAAGAAGAAATATTATTGAAGGCTATGGTACAAGTTAGTAAGAGTCATAAAATGAAAATTTCAAATTATTCTAGTTCTTTATATCCTAAAGAAAAGATAGATTTGATCAATTGACTTGAGGATTATTTTGAGCTTGAAAATATTGTAGAGCCACAGGGAGTTAGGTTAGCACATGCTAAGTTGAAAGGTCATGCTATATATGGTGGAAAAAATTATAAAAGGATAGAGAAGATAATGAAAACCCTAAGATTACTAGATGGGAACCCATTATTTCTAGATTGAAGGCTAAATTCATCCCTCAAGGATATGAACTTGAAGCAGAAATATATGTCTATGAAGGCTTATATTGAAGAACTTTAAAAAATATAAATTAGATTTAGACATCATTAATCTTCTAAGGAAAAGGTTGGAAGGTATGTCAATGGTTTGAAATTCAATTTTCAAGGTAAATTAAGTATATTGATACTTAGTTTGATTGAAGATGCTTATGAGTACACTAAAAGCTAAAGATAAGTTAGGAATAAAGAAAGGTAAGAAAGTTACTAAAGTTGATAAGGGAAAACAATTTTTTTTTTTAAATAAATTTTTTTTTTTATAGATACTTATTTTAAATGTGTTAAGGATGGACACTAAGATTTTGAATGTCCTAATGTAAAAGTTGACAAACAAAACTTGGTAGTACGAGAAGAACAGGAAGTGGAATCATCTGATGTTGATTTGGCTTTATCAAAAGTTTGAGAATATATTTTAATGAGGAGAACCATGTTGCCTAAACATGATGTGGAACCTATTTAGGGGGAAAGAGAGACATAAATAGGGTTGTAGGTTTCTACTTTTTTGGGCTACTAAGCCATTCAAATATGTATGTAAGGGAAAGAGGGGAATTTTCAAATACGATTCCACTTATGATCCAAATTAGATTAGCTAGAACTCAAAGGAAGAAGGGCACCAATATCATATTCATATTATAAAGAGGAATAAAATACAAGGAAATGTAATCTTTAGCCCTTAATAGGATAATGTGTTTGTAAAATTGAACCAATTTCTTAAATAATGTAAATCTAGATGTTATGTGTATACAATTAGCCCAATTAAGATATAGATCTAGGGTAAAGATATGAAAAGAAATAAAATATGAAACAATCACCTTGAAATTCTTAGAGGAAGATGTATTTTATCTCAAAAAAATTTGGATCTAAACTACTTTCTAAATATCTAATTGTGAATCCCACAATGAAATGATAGAAGGATCAAAACCCTAAAATCTCCTAGAAAAAAAAGCATTGAAGGACTAAGTCAACATTGAAGGATGTTATATAACTAGGTTGATGTAGTCTGGAAAATATAGAATAAAATTCTTCATAAATCTCCCAACAAGTAGGTTCTAGATATGTAGGTTCAAACTAATATTTTGTAAATCAACACATAAAAGAAGGGTTTTTGTTGTTGGGTTGGATGAGGGCTTATCTTGGTCAAGCTCTATGTTAAGGAATTAACCATAAATGAAATGTAACTAATAAGGGAAATTATTGCATGTAGTAGATCTAAATAATATCAAATGAAAGATAGAATTAACTTCAAAGATGAAATTGAGTTTGATATGTGATCAAGTATGTAAGTGTACTAGCCTTGACTCAAAGAAACCATAAAGACATCAAAGAAGCCAAAACCTCATTTATGAAAATGTATGTTACATGCCATGGATGAATAATAGAAGATATTGAATGCATTGGAATGATGGATCTTCTGCTTAGAGCCAAACTCCACTACCACCTTGAAGGAAGAATCTTGGTTTAAGAAGGAGATGCTTAGATTTCAGTGCTTGAAGATGCTTGAAGAAGAAAAATACCTTGATTTCTAACTTGTGGATGAGAAAACTTGAGAATGAGTGATATGAGAATGAAGCTCCCAACCCTCCATTTATACTAGTTTTTGGATGGGAAAACAATTCAAGTCGATGGGAGAGTTAATTAAACTAATTAATAAACTTTAGGACTTTTGGGTCCCAAACCCCGCAACCATTGGGGACTAGGTCAAATTAGGTCAACCTTTTACTACACTAGGTCAACTTGGGTAGACCTAGTATATACCATATTGATCTAGGTTGACTTGGTCCTAAAGGATAGGAAAAAAATGCCTCAGAAAGGATCAGAGAGATGTGCAAGTGAAATTGAAAGATAATGAGTTGATCATGAGATATGGTCAAAAAGGTAGCAAAGAGACACCTAAAAGACCATGTTAGAAAATGAGAGATGAATAAAAAGCATGAAATAGAAGGGGAGAGTGTAAAAATATACCAAAATCACACTAAGGAGGGCTAAAGGTCTCAAAATGAAGTGCACCCATTTTAAGATGGTACATTTATCCCCCACTTTAGTGAGAGAATGAGGTAAGTCATACTCTTGGTAAAGGGAGAAGATAAGAGAGAAATTTTCACATCAAGGGATAACATCGCTAACCTTAAGGACATAAGCCTCCAAACTTAGGATCCTAACTCCATTCCTAAACATAAGAGCATGAAAACTAAGAAAAAAAAAAGCCAATGAAAGAAAAAGAAAAATTAAAGCAAAAGAGACACAAAGGGTTTAGTACTAAATGTTGATCTCAAATTGGTTTTTACAAGTGAGTGTCAACACACTTAAGCCATTTACTTAGTTCATGTTGAACTAGTAATACATGTTGAGCACAACATGTAATTATTAGATCATGCTAAGTTGCAATGAGTGTCGAGTCACTCATATGCCAAGTCACTCAAGTGTCGATGATATAGACCATGCTGAGTGATTTAGGAGCCGAGTAAATAATGGATGCTAAGTAGTGTAGATGCCAAGTCTGAAGTAGAAAGATAGTGCATGCTGAGCATCAGAGACTTCATATGTCGAGTGACATAGTTTTGACATTTTTTTTGTAATGGCACAAACAACTATGTAAACTATTTTTAAGCCAACTTAATAATAGATTACGATCTTTTGGAGATAATTAAAAATCTATACTTTGATTCCCTATGCAATTACATGGAGCCAATTAGAAAATGGGAAGGTTTAAGTGCCAATATGGATGAATCTTACCCATATATTCATGCCTAACCCTAAGTCACCTAAGTCTTCTTAAGGAGGAAAAATCCCTAAACTCTTTACTATGGATGGATGGGTGAATGATCAAATTGGAAGAGTGAACAAGATAGTTGCAAAGCATTCAAGGTGACTTAGAAGTAAGAGTGAATTGTAGAATCAATTAGAGAAGAACAAGTGATAAAGAGAAGGATACAACATTGAGACAATAGATCATGAAGGATCAAAAGGTATTATGCAGAGGTGATATATTATTAGGCAAGCAAGTACCAATCATAGGATCTATGTTGAGACATTTTAGCAGGTGATTTTAGTTAAATCTCTTAATAAAGTAGTCCTAATATGATGAATGAAATTGTTTAATAGGGTCCTTACTTAATTGTAAGTTGAAGTCCTCTACCTAGGCACACTTCTAATAGGGTGTTGAAATCCTCTAACAAGGTGAGACCTAATAGTCTTTGTAAGCCTTTAACAAGGCAAACCTTTCATAGGGTAGACCATGATTCATGCTCAAATCATTGTAACCTTCATTAGATACACTTTATTACTGTAGTAGTGAAGATTTGTGAGTGTCATCCCCACCCCAATTTTACCTTCTCACTTGGAGGGTTTTAAGATAATCATATCTAGTGTCATGTTTGTGATTTATTACATGTTTTACATGATTTAGATGCATATTCTTTACATGTTATTTCAGTTTACATATTGAATGTATACAATAAATGAATGGTGAAAGTTTATGGGTCCAAGTTTAAACTCTTGATTCAAACTGCCCCCCCACCCTCAGAAGTTTACTATTCTCACTTGTAATTCCAACATTAAAGCACAAACAAACTAGTAAAAGAGACCTTAGCCATAATGAGGAAGGATTGAATCATCAAATAGGTTTCTGTGCCTAATAGGAAATCCCAAACAAAAATGAAAAAAAAAACTAGGATCAAAAGGTATAATGGGTTTGTGTGTCTGGTAGTGAATCTTGTGCACCCATCAATGACTTATGCATGCACATGTGTGTATCTGTCCACTTGTAGATCAATTTCCTGGTATCACCACGAAGTGAAAATATGTGTGTGTTACCCTAGGAGGGATTTAACAAAAGAATTAAAAAAGTGTGTTTCCTCGGGATGGAAAAGTATCACTCGTACCTATAGAGGATTTAGAAAAAACTAAAAAATAAAAGAATGTATTTCCTTGAGATGGAGAGATGTCACTTATACCTATAGAGGATATAGAAAATGTACATGCATTACCCATATGTATGAGTTTTAGCATATGTGCTTGTGTGTGCAAAAGAGACATGAAGCCACAATGCATAGATTTAAGGATGACCTATGAATCATACCTAGCAAACAAGGATAAAGTACTCCAACCCATACTCAAAATGTATATCTATTCTTCATGGATACTATGTACAAAGTATTGGAAATGTAATCCAAGCTAGGTGACTAAGGGTGGGGGGGTGAATTGGGAACCACTTAAAATTCTTCTGCCTAACCCACTTTGTTAAGTTTTTTAATCTACTTTCATGGAAGAAACATAAATTAGTAAAGCAAAAACACCATAACACAATATTTGGTAACCCCTAAACCCTCCAAGTAGAAGATAAAACTAGGATGGGGATTATACCCACAATGCTTCACTACTGTAGTAATAAAGTTGGCCTGTTAAGGCTTACACATGATCACTTTTTGTGAAAGGATTTATACAATACAATCAAGTATGTATGTTGTTAGGATTTTTTGCAAAGGATGGTTAGGTCCACCTAGTTAAAGGATTTGGGACCGATGCACCTATTAGGATAAATCAGTGGATTGATCTTTGATGTACAACTCTGATTGTTGATGAAGATCCTTTGAATAAAACTAATCACCTGATTGTAATAGATGAGTCACTTGCTTTCCTTGGAATGCTTGAAGCCCTAAAAAAATTTGCTCTTCCATATTTGCTAATGTTCTTTAATTACAATTCTTACATATCATATTTGGATAAACAAAATACTTCATACTTGTATCCATCCAAATAATTCCTTCATAGGTTAGCTACAACATAACCAATTCCAACAAAATTACCAAGTTAGCTTAGTGTTGCAACTTGGGCCCAATGGCTTACTTGGGTGATACTGAAGATACTTGAGTTGGACAACTTTGGAACTTGGCTAATACTAGATAATTGGTTCATATTGATCACTCGGTAGACACTACTAGCTCAATTCACACTTCTCTTCTAGCTTGATCATTATATTGAACAAGAATGCTCTTCTCAACTCAATTCTCACTAGAGCTCGATAGATACTATACTCAATTAACACTGCATCTTGGTGGAAATTATCAACTCAGTTGACACCACTTACTTTCTGCAAGGTTAACATTGATAGCTTGGTTCCTTTATGATCTTGGTTAATACTATAGACTAGTGACTCAATTACTATTGTCTTTCATTATGACTAAGTATTTTGATACTAATTAACAATGTATATTGACATGAGATTAACAATCTCCCCCTTTGGCATTAGTGACAGAAACACTTATCATGCATAAGATTTGAAACTCTATTTTTTATTTTTCAAAATTGTTTTTGTTTTTCTACTTATTACATATCTTTCTTACTATACATAATGTCACCTTGATATGTATATGTATGTACATATACTTCCTTTATATACTTCCCCTTTTGTATACTATACTTTTATCCTTGTATACTTCCCCATTATTTTTGTTACAAATGCCAAAAATTTACAAGGTTATACCAAAATAAGAAGGAAAATCATGGTTTACCTTCAAAATTACAAACAATCTTGTCCTAGTTATCTTGTAGCACCTTCAAGATGTGCAGATCAATCTGAAGCTCTATTGATAACTCAAGCATGTGATTTGCAACTGAAAAATTTGTGTCTTTGAACAATGTTCTTGCACGATCCATTCTCTTTTGCATGGTATCCATGTGGGGATGTATCACACTTTGTATATCAATCAATGTTTCTCTTATTCTAACCTCTTCTCATAGCAGTTCTACCGAAGATCTATCAAAAATCAAGTTTTTGCAAAATGAATGAAACTAGAGCTTGGATTGAGTGCCAACCGATTTGCACTATCCTTCAAGTCCATGTCAAATTTTGGCCATTTTCTCTTTTATTTCCTTGGTAAACCTAGTGGAACCACTTAAGTTTACAAATAAAGATACAACATTATTTACAACAATTTCTAAAGCAAAAAATTAAATTAGATAGTTCTACTTGATCAATTGTTATCTTCTGTGCTACATTTTCTAGCACTTTGTTCTCAAACTTCCTTTTAGCTTTCATAAGAATTTTTTCTTGCTCATCAGTGTCCTCATTGAACTTATGAACAATATCAATTAGTTGATCAATGATAGGGGCTTTATCATTTACCTCTATAGATAGAGCATCCAAAAATATTTATTTGATGTCTTCCAAAACTTTGCTTCTATCTCTTTTAGTCCTTAACATTTGTTGCTTGGCTATTTCCTTCCACAATTCTCCCAAAATATCCATTTTTTTAGTAGATAGATTGGATTGGTCCTAGTTTGGGTTCACAATCTCCTCATCTAGATCAGTCATCAATAGTCTTCTCTTTTCCTTTTCTCTTGACTGCTAATGAAGAAATGATTTATTTACCTTTTTCAACCAAGTCCTTCTATTCTTGTAGGTTGGTTGAGACTATGGGAGCCTGTTGCTCAATTACCTTTGGGAGAGATCTTAGTGAAGGTATAATAGTCTTCACTTCCCTACTAGTTTGAACTATGTTCAAATCAATGGATTGTTTCTTAGGTGTTTCCTTAGGTGGAGTGGTAGGAAGTGATGCCATGACCTTTGTAGCAATCTTCTTAGCATTAGAATCCTCAATTGTCTAAATCTTTGGAAGATCTCCTTCTTCCTTGATATAAAAAATTATTTTGCACATATTTTTTGTGGACTACATGACATCTTCTATCTTATTGGACAATTTGAAAAGTTTTAAATCTAGAAGTATGTCTAATTTCATGATTAGACATTGCCTCCTTTATTTCTTTGTTGGAGAGATTAGGCATCAATTTTCTTAAGGTCATCTCTCTAATTTCTTTTTCTATATTCATTGCATTAACCTAATGATGAGAGATGACCTTTGGTAGGGCTTTAGGATCTCTCCCTTTAAGTTTAGAAGGTTCATATTTCCATTTTTCCATCTTCTCATCATTTCTTCTTGTTTCAAATTTTAGATATCTAAAATCTATCATCTCACGGCCTTCTTTTAGTGTCTTTAGTCTTTTTTCAAAGGTAGGTGGTTGCCTTTTGAGTGATATGATAGGACTATTTTCTTCATCATCATCATCATCAAGCTTCAATTTCTTTCTTTGCCTCCTTGGCTTGGTGGCTAGTAAACATAGGAGTAGACCTTGTTGTTCTCTTTGGTAAAGGTTTTGATGGGGTCTTTACCTTCTTCTTAGGAGATTCATCTACCTCTTCTTTTGCTTCATCTTCACTTTCATCTCATTCTTCATCTTCCTCTTCTATATCATCACCATTTCCTTCAATGAGTTTGAGAGGTGAATCTGATTTGGAAAGTTTCTTTCCTATGTTCTCCAGTCTCTTCTTTCCTCTCTTTAAAATTTGAGGAAACTGAATCTCAAGTGAGATTCTTATCTTGGCTTCCTCATATGTTCCAAAATATGTAGCCTTGGGGTCCATAGGCTCATTTATGAGAGCCTTAATAATGTCTCTTTTATCATCAATATTTACCTCATAGACCAAAGGTTTTACCCATGCAATCCTAAGTCTAATTGTTTGTATATGAAATTTGTGACAGTCAACCAGGAAGCATATATCCTACTCATAATCTTCTACTAACTGCTTAGGGATCCTAAGCCTACTCTACATCCTTTCATTGAAGTTATCAAAGTATGCATCCATGATGATTTCAAAGTTCTCACCCATCTCATTTATGAATTCATTAATCTAATACAATATTCGAGTTTCCTTTCTCCAAAAACTATTTCCTTTTGAAGGAAAAAAATTATGTAAATAAAATAATAAACACACTAAGAGTGAATCGAACTTACATAAATTATTCCTAGAAGCTCGAATATCTCTTTGTTCTTGCTCAACTAGGTGTATTGATGCTTATCAAGGTCAAAGGATAGATTCTTCTTCATGACCTTGTATGCCAGGTCTACAGCTTCACATGGCATGTTGTTCAGATGACTTGAACTATTTATTTTGTGTGCAATGACATGGATGCCAAACTTGATCTCCATGTCAGACACATTATTTAATTTCATACCTCTTCCATCCCATTTAGCTAGGGTTAGCTTTGCTAATTCTACCCATTCTAGGGTTTTGGTAGCCTTTGACTTCTCCAACACAGGATACCCTATTATCCTCTGAATCATCTTCTTTGTGATAGGATAGGTCAAATCCAACCATAATGACATGTTGTGAACTCAACTTAGTATAACCTTGATCCATTTGATTCAAAAATTTCTTGGCATGTGGATGATGTGGGTCAAGCCCTTGACCTCTAGATGCTTATGTTTTGGCTTCAACACATCATTTTCACATAATGCCGCATAGGCCCAATCTAGCTTGAAATTCCCTAATTCTTGGATATAACAATGATAAAACAATCTAACATCATGAATAAGAAATACATTAGGAGGAAGTAACAAATTTTCTCCTTATGGATCCTTCTCCTCAGCAAATGCTAGATATAGCTTGAATTTCAAAATAATATAGTCTTATCTCTTTACCAACATTTTTGAAACCTTTTTTACCTTTACATAGGAAGATGCTACCATACTACTTGGTTGATGAAGGATTTGAAGATGGTGACTTTAGCTGAGATTTTTCTTCAAAAATTTTTCTCTAAATCACTTTGGGGGTTCGAGAAATGTTGTGCTCTTTGAAAACTCTAAATTCATGATGAAAAATGAAACTTTGATTTCTTTCTTTTATCAATTTTCAATTTTAGGGCTCCATTAATACTCTATACTTAGGTAGGTAAATGATGCTCGATTGAGTCAGTGACTTGGTTGAGTCTATCTATGCTTAGTTAGGTCTAAGAGGTAACTCAATTAGGTCTAATAACTCAATTAGGCCTAAGGAGTAACATAGTTAGAACTAACAATTCAGTCATGTTTATGACTTTCTTCTATTGAAGTGCATTTGATATGCTAATCTAAACTTTCATGCTTGGATGACTAGAATTGATGTGGAATATGAATTTGATCATAGCTCTAGTGGTCTCATTTCATGTTCAAGTAGAGATAATTGAATTATCCAATCCATTGTCTTGGGTGTCAATAACCTCACTATTTTCACTTGAATTAGGATTCCTCACCCATTTCCACTTCATTTGAATCTTGATCTTGTCATCCTTTGAATTCTTTTTGTAATGTCTAACCCTAGTTTACTTTTTATGTTTTGTTGTTGAACTCTTTTGGGCCAATTTTATGGTTATGCTTTATGATTAATGGCACTTGGTTACCAGATTTGATTGGATGTTATTTCAAAATTAGTTATTTTATGTGTTCATGATTAGTCTTTGGATGATGATAATGTTGTTGGATACAATTTTTCAATTATGTGTTGTCTTTGATGTCACATAAATGTCATATCAGTCATCAAATAGAGTCTACCAAGCTTAGAATGTCAGCAAGGCAAAGGATAGAGTCCACTAAGCTCAGAAGGTCAGCAAGGAATAGGACAGTGTCTACCAAGCTCAGAAGGTCAACAAGGCAAAGGATAGAGTCTACCAAGCTCAGAAGGTCAGCAAGGCAAAAGGACATAATCTACTGAGCCCAGGAGGTTAGTGAAGAAAACTTGCAGTATCTACCAAGTAAACAATTCTTACTGAGCTAATTTGGTCATCAAAGGAAATGTGGTGGAAACAGATCTTACTGAGCTCACTCGGTCATCAAAGGAAATGTGGCAGAAATAGTTCTTACCGAGTTCACTTGGTCATCAAAGGAAATGTGGCAAAAGCAGTTCTTACCGAGCTCTCATGAAGGAATTTAGTTCTTACCGATTAAACTCGGTAGCCAAAGGATTTTATAGATATTGCAATGTTAACCGAGTCAAGAAGGTTAACTTAGGAAATTTTTGGAAACAGTATTTACCAAGCAGGGTGGGCCAGTAAAGGATTTCATTGTTTTATGAAATATCATTTATTTGTTTAGAGTAATATTTGTACCTGATTGATGTATGGTTTACTAGTAAATGCAAAATGTAAATGGGTCGACTTGACAATCTGAATGGTATAATTAAGATGTCAAGTTGTGAGTTCTAAGTGTGAAGAGGAAGTGTGTGTGGAATTAATGTAATATGAAGACTAATTATTGTGGAAGAAAATTGGAAGGATGATCATAGATCATTGAGGACCAGCAAAGCTATACTTGATCAAGGAGGATCTAATAATGCTAAATAGAGACCTGTAGTTAGAAAATTCAGTTGTATCTTGCTCAGGTCAATTCATTGTTTCTTTCTAACCATTGTAGCAGTGATTTCAAATATCTTAACAAAGTTGGTTTAACATCCCTTTTGTAAATCTTCTAACAAGGTGATAGTTATGTTGAATTGTTCTAAAGACCTCTAGCAAGGCCACTCCTAACAGGTTGATTAAATCCTCTAATAGGGTCACACCTAATAGTGTGTATTGTAACCTTTAATAGGGTTGGCTCCTAACAAGGCTCACTTTAGAAGAGTGAAAAATTGGTGACTAGTTACTTGGTGGTTTTTCCCATATTGGGTTTCCACATTAAATTTAATGTCTCTTGTGTTCATTTTGTTTTCAATTGCATGCATGTTTGCTTGAAGATAAGTAATAGTTTAATTTATCGAGTTACAACATTTTTGTTATGTTTACCGAGTATCAGTAGTAACTAGATCTTTAAGAAATCTAAGGGATTTGTGGATTAATTTTTGTAAGTAATTGATTCACCCCCCCCCCCCTCTTAGTTTCTCTACCTTTAATTCCAACAATTGGTATCAGAGCTTTTGGTGCTTACAGGAAAAGATTTCAAGGATCTAAGCTAAAGATCAAGATATCTTACAAAAGGAAAATTCTAAGACTTAATAGGGACAAATTCTCAGCATGTCAAGGATTGACGAGGCTTCATTTGGCTTCTATTGGTGATACAGGGCTAAAGTACCTCAATGAAAAATATGAAGAACCTTCTAGTACATTATCTATCAATGATATTTCTGAAAAGAAGACTCACAACAACATGATGATAGATATAGCTGTAGACACCTAAATTTGATTACACTGCTTTGGTAATCTAATTTAGCCATCTCTAAAGGCATCATTAATTAAATTCTTATTTAATTAATCCTTTTCCATCCCTAGTTATTAATTTAATTAATCATCTATAGTCCTAATTGATAAATCAAATAACCTATTATTTATCAATTAAATCCTATTCTTCTATCTAATTCCAAAAATCCTCATTTATTAAATAAATCTATTTGATAAATAAAATCTTCAAATCTAAAAACCCTAACCTATCCCTAATCCTCCATTTAGCCTAATCCACCCCATCCACCCATACTAACCTAGCTTAGCCACTAACTCACCCACCCTCATTAATACCATCCACTTGCACATCTCTAACATCTCTAATCTAATCCTAAACCCAAGCCTAATCCACCCCCTAATGTTGTCACATTCCTTAAACAAGTTTAAGACTTTCCTAAACGAAACCAAAGTCTCCCCTCAAAAATCCCAACCACCAAGTCATGAGTGCTCTTACAAACCATAAAAGACTCTTACAAGCCCACTCATGACTCTTACACCCATCTTCCACACTCTTCCCTCTTCCACACTCATTCCTCTTACATCTCTCTTACATACTCAACCCCACTCATCATGCCTTTAACCAACCCTTTACCCTACCCTCTCACACTCATCCTCCTTGTGACAAGTGTCACCTTCCCATTGGTGCTAAACAAGCACAATCCATGTGCTCTCCTTTGAGTGCATCCTAGCCCTCCTTAAGCCTTCATCCATCCTTGCATCTAAGCCCTCCATCCCTCTACCCCTTAGCCTATAAATTGAATCCCATCCCAAGCCATTTAATCACAATCTTGGAGCTAAAGTTATAATGCCCTTTTGAGAGCCAAAAGCCATCAACCATACCCTTATGATGCCAAATTGAGAGCTCACAAAGCTACCAATTTGCCATTACCCATCCACCATTGAAGAAACTTTGAGCATCTTGAGCATACATCCACATCAAAGGACACATCTACAAAATCAAGGAAGCATGGAGTGTTTCCTTTTTTGGGTTTGCATTCCTTAATTGTTTCCTTTGTCTAATCTTATATGTGAATATAGTCTTAGTTTGTGAATGTTTCTCTTATTGCTAATGTTCCTTGCATACTAAGATCTTGTTCTACAATAGCATCTGCTCTAAGTTATGAAGAATTTGATGGCATCAAGGATTTTAAAACTGCCTTTGAAATGTGGAACAAGCTGAAAGAGATCTACAGAGGAGATGATAATGTGACAAGAGCCAAAGCAGAAAGTTTGAGAGGACAATTTGATCAAATGAGGATGAGAGAGGATGAAAACATTGCAAAGTATATTGAAAGAGTTAAAGCATGTGTTAGTTCAATCAAAGCATCTAGAGAAGATATCAATGAAGAGATAGTTATAAGTAAAGTTCTTAGAACTCTACTTCCCATTTATGCAATTAGAGTCTCTGCAATTCAAGAAAGAAGATGTTAGGAAAATCATAAAATAAAATTAGAGGCCATAGTTGGAAGATTGACTATATTTGAGCTAGACAACTATGACAATTATGTTCCATCTATCAAGAACATTGAATCAGCATTTGAAGGAAAACTTTCACTCAAAGAAAATGGGAAAAAGATGAAGGATCCGCAATCAGATAGTGATGAAGAATCAAAACAAAGTTCAGACAGTGATCTTAAGGTGGTTGAAGCTCTACTAGAAAGAAAATATTCAAGAGGCAAAGGGAAATACAAAGGTAAGGTTCCTCTAATATGCTTTTCTTGTGAAGAAATTGGACATATTGCAGCCAGGTGCCCAAATAAGCAGAACAAAGATGAGAAGAAAGGTCACAAGTACAATGGCAAGAAAGACTTCAAATCATTCAAGGATAAAGGTAAGAAAACTTATTTCATGGCTAAAGATTCTAATGATTTTGATGATGAAGAAGAAGATGAAATTGTCTCCATTACTGTGAAAGATGAATCTAATAATGATGAAGAAATAGCACTCATTTCTCATATGAGTAGAAATGATACATGGATCATAGATAGTGGTTGTTCTCATCACATGACTGGTGATAAAACTAAGTTTGAATACTTTGAAGACTATGATGGCGGTAGTGTAAGATTTGGTAACAATGAACCTTGTTGTATAAGAGGAAAAGGAAGAATCTCACTAACCAAGGAACTTGTGTGTGATATTGCATATTGGGTAGAAGGACTAAAGCATAATTTGTTGAGTGTGGCATAGCTACTCAATAATGGATTCAAAGTAGAATTTATGCATGGAAAAGCAAGATTGTTGGATGGCAAAGGAAAGCTGATTGGATTAGTCACTCAAACAAAAGGTAACTTATTTTATCTTGAACTTGGTGAATGTTCATGTTTCATTAATCAAATTGAAGAAATTTGGTTATGGCATAAAAGGTTATGTCATGTAAACTTTGACAACTTGATAAAGATTAGTAAATTCAAAAAAGTAAGAGGTATTCCTAACTTAAAGAAACCTGAGGTTGGTCTATGCAAGAATTGTCAAATTGGTAAAATGGGAAATACTAGTTTTAGAAGCAAGAACTATCAAACTAAAGAAGTTCTAGAAATTGTGCATATTGATTTGTGTGGACCTATTGGCATTGAAAGTTATACTGCTGAAAAAATTTTCATTCTATTTGTTGATGATTATTCAAGAATGATGATTGTCATGCACTTAAGAGAGAAATCAGAAGCATTTGAAAAGTTTAGATGGTATTTGGCCTGAGTAGAAAGGGAAATAGGCAAAAGACTGAAATGCTTCAGATCTAACAGAGGTGGTGAATTTATTTCACATGAGTTCAATAAATTTTGCATTGAAAGGGGAATCAAAAGACAGGTTTCAACACCTAGAACTCATGAGCAAAATGGAATAGTAGAAAGAAAGAACAGATCTATCATGGATTGTGCAAGAACCTTAATGATTGAGAAAGGCATTGCTATCAAATACTGGAAAGAAGCTATCAGCACTGTAGTTCATACTTTGAATCGAGTATAGCTAAAAAAAGACTCATTCAAAACACCCTTTGAGTTGTGGTATGGCTACAAACCCAATGTAAGTTATCTAAAAGTATTTGGAAGAAAATGTTACATTTTGAAAGAATCTAGAAAAGATAAATTTGATGTAAAAAGTGATGAAGGAATATTCTTGGGATACTCTTGCAAAAGCAAAGCATATAGATGTTTGAACTTATCTACTCACAAAGTCATAGAAAGTGCACATGTAAAAGTTGATGAGTTTTCAAAAAGAACAGAAGAAGAAAGCAAAAAGGAACCTGAAGACTATAGAAGATTTGTTTACATGGAACCTAATACAATTCCAAGTATACCTATCAATTAGGAATCCTCAACTCCAGAGTCTTCAATAACCAAGTCACAAGAAGTTCAAATCGAGTCAGTACCTACCGAGCTACAAGAAGTCGAGTTGCAAATAGAAGCTACTAAGTTAGCATCTACCAAGCTCGAACAACCATAATCAAAACCAAAAGTTGAGACACAGAAGGATAACAATGTAAGTCATTCAAAAGGCAAGGAGCCCATGTTAGCCAGGTATGTTAGAAAGCATCATGCACCAAATCAGATCATTGGAGATAAATTAAAAGGAACAATGACAAGAAGTAAGTTGAAAGGCACTTGTTTACTTGTTGATTTTGAACCTAGAAATGTCAAAGATGCACTAGAAAATGAGAGTTGGATTGAAGCTATGAATGAAGAGATATAATAGATAGAGAAAAATAAAACATGAACTCTTGTACCTAGACCCAAAGACCAAAATGTGATTGGAACAAAGTGGGTATTCAGAAACAAACTAAATGAAGATGGTAAGGTATCAAGGAACAAAGTTAGACTAGTTTGCAAAGGATACTCCCCAGAAGAAGATGTTGACTATAGAGAAACTTTTTCTCCTATTGCAAGATTGGAAGGTGTCAGAACCATACTTGCATATGCTGCATTCAAAGGATTCAAATTTTATCAGATGGATGTCAAGTCAGCATTTCTCAATGGCATATTGGATGAAGAGGTTTACATTGAATAGCCTGAAGGTTTTGTTGATCCAGACAAGAAGGACATAGTTTGCAAATTGCATAAAGCATTATATGGTCTAAAACAAGCCCCTAGAGCATTGTATGAAATATTGCATAACTATCTTATTCAAATTGGTTTTCAAAGAACTAATGACAATAGTACTTTGTACATAAAGCAAGGAACAAATAATAAGATTGTTTTGGCAAAAATATTTGTAGATGATACTTTGTTCATAGGAAATGATGATCTTTGCAAAGAATTTTTAGAATGAATGAATAAAGAATTTGAAATGTCAATGTCTAGTGAAATCAAATTCTTTCTTGGTCTTCAAATTCAACAGAGTAAGAATGGCATCTACACCACTCAATCTAAAAACATCAAGGAGATACTGAAAAAGTTTGGTATGGAAAATTGCAAACTAGTTGGGACTCCTATATGTACTGGATTAAAACTTACCAAGGATGATGAATCAAAGGAAGTAGACCAGACATTGTATAGATCTATGATTGGAAAGTTGCAATATGTAGTGTGCACAAGGCCAAACATTGCCCTTGCAGTAGGAAGTGTAGCAAGATTCTCAGCAAAAGAAAAATAAAATCACATGATGGCAATCAAAAGGATCATGAGATACTTAAAAGGAACTGAAGAATATGGATTATGGTATAAACTTGGAGGAGATCTAGATTTAAAGGTGTTCACTGATGCAGATTGGGTAGGAAATATTCATGATAGAAAGAGCACAAGTGGAGGAGCTTTCTTTCTTGGAAAAAGGTTGGTTTCTTAGACAAGCAAAAAGAAAAATTGTACATCTCAATTCACAACAGAGGCTGAATATGTTGCAGCAGTATTAAATTGCTCAACCATTATGTGGTTCAAACAATTATTGGAAGGTATAAAGAAAGAAATCAAAGAACTTGTTGTTATGTTTTGTGATAACACAAGTGCAATTAACATCTCCAAGAATCTAGTGATGCATTAAAAAACCAAGCATATTGCCATAAAGTATCCTTTGTTAGAGAATTGGTGCAAGAAAAGGAAATAAGATTGGAATATTTTCATACAAAGGAACAAATTGCTGACATATTCACAAAACCTTAACCTAAGGATGCATTCTTGTATTTAAGAGGTAATTTAGGGGTCATTCCCCTATCTGAAGCTCACTAAAATATAGTTCTAGTGATGCATCAACAAAAACAAAATTGAAGATCTATCAGTTGATGCAACAAACTAATGAAGACATTGCATATGAATCAATACATCAGGTCACTAGTGCATTTGGGGTCATTTTGCGACCAAGTTTTTTAAATGGGTTGCTTGGTCGCGTTATAAAGAAAATTTTATTTATTTTTTAATAACTAGCTCGTGTTGGTCGCAATTGCGACCAATTATTTTGGTCAGAATTACGACAAACAGGGAAGCATAAAACAAAAAAAAAAGGGGCAAAACATTTCATTTGGCTTTTGCGCGAGGTTCATTTGGCTTTGGTGCGAGTGAGGGTCTCCATCAACATTGGCTCTGCTACAGATCCTTTTCATCTAGCTTTGGCGCAAGGGTCTCCATCAACATTGGCATGAGGGCACATCTTGGCACGAGGGCACGTCTGATTTGGTGCGTTTGATTGTAGAAATTTTGAGGGCACGTCTAAAATTTTGAGGAGTTCCATGTGATTCCAATAGACTAATTTATGAAAACCATTGCAATGTGCCTTTAAAATAATTTATTGGGTGCATTTCATTTCTATTTCCATTTGAAATTGCTTTCAAATAGTCTACTGCATTATGCTTTGACATTAGTTGATGGGTTTATGATAGTTTGCATTCATATTAATTGGTTATTGTATAAAATTAAAGTTGGCACAATGTTTTGATTTGTATAGGCATAACATTCCACTTATTCTCATTTGTGAAGGAACTCTAACCGATCACAGTACCATTTTTATCACTAACCATTTATATCAAATAGTGATAAAAATGGTCAGTGGGTCATTCATAACAACGGCTTTTCAAAGAAACAACTTTTATCTCTGAATTTCCAATATTTTACTTGAATTAGATGGTTTCATAGGCATTTATAGGAAGCCAAACAACATTACATAAATCTTTGAAGAGATTGCTTCTCATAGTATTAGGGAACAAATGAGTTGGGTGGCAGGCCACAACACTCATAGTTGAATGCCATTTACACCGCACATCTTTTTCCAAATCTTTTATTCAACAAGACCACATCACACACCATAATAAAAATGGACCTTCTTGAAACTTATTCAATATCTCAATTATATAGCCCATGCAAGACATTGTTTAACATCACAGTCAAAATGGTCATCATGTGGTCAATCTTTCAACTTATTACCATATACTACAGGTATATCTATTGAGGGAATGATTGGAAAATTGCACAGAAAAATGTAAAAAATTGTATAAAACATGGGTGAATACATAAATCTTAAAATGGTGAAACTAAGGGTAGAGATTTTAGGGAGTCAAAGAGATGTTTAGTGACATGATTAGCTTCTGGCATAGATCAGATTACATAATTAGGGATAAGGATTGTAGTCTGTAACTCTTTTTTGGGGCATCCTTTTTATGATATGCAGTGTATCATCTCATTAGATTCTTCACTCATACTATGCGACTTTCCACGAACTGCCTATTTGGATTATGTTCATGATCTCAACTATTAGGGGAAACTCTGCACACTCTGTCTTCTCTCGACTGTGTAGGGTTCTAGAATTTTGAACATTTTTGATCTCCTTACGACTTGAAGAGCCTTATCTTTATTAGGTCTTATTCCTTTGAAATGGATGTCATCTAAATTGACACTGAGTTTCTTATCAAATGCAATTGGCTACTTTTCATAATTCACACTAATAGAAACAACAACACCAACTACTTGTTACTCTACAAGGAAAAAGTGAGCATCTTTTGCACCCCTTTCACAACTTTCATGCAATCTTTTGTGTCTGTTACAAAGTGCACTCCACATTTAATGATTCATCTTGATAGAAGTCCTCTTCTTGGAAAACAACAAGCTTTTTCATTCTTGAATAGGGCTTGACTACTATTCTATTTATCCCAGGAATGCCATGTAAAACTCTCTGCCATATACTGACATATTCAGGCTATATTGTGTTTTTTAATGGACACTTTTAATGGATTTCTACCAAGTCACTACTTTAATAATATGCTCTCTTTCGTCAAGATTACTTTCTAGGATAGTTACTAAACTTTTTATGTCAATACTTTAGTTAGAAATATGCTTTCTTGTTCAGCAACACAAAATCTTCCTTGTCTTCATAATTTTTATTATAGTAATATTTACTTTAATATATTTTTATTAATATTTACCACAATGTCAATTAATTTTTACTTTAATATATTTTTATTATAGTAATATATTATAAGAAAAAATTAAATCTTTACAAAAAAAAATTAATACCAAAATATTTCTTATGAAAAAGATATAGGCTAGTGTAAATGTAAAAAAAATTAACTAAATTTTTTAGATGTTAAAACTAGCACATATGTGAATTTAAAAGATATTTAAAATTTATCTAGACTCCAAGGAAAAAGCTAAGGAGTGAGCAAACATAAATTTGAGTGGTAAATGGATCCACCTAGGATTCTATTCTAAGCCAAAGTGGATGCCCGTATTGCTGTTCTTTTTACTAAAATAGATTCAAAATTCATAAGCTTGTATTAGATAAAAGGGAAAACTTTATACAAATTGTCAAAAACCTGTGACTGTCAAATACAAGGCCTTTGATCATTTCTACCATAAACATTCAATAGAAAAATCTCTTGTCCATAAGTTTTGGCTTCCTCACACTTACAGACACCTCAATTTTGATTTATATATCTGAATTAAGAATCATGAAAATTAATTATAGTTCATAATTTTTTCTACTTTTTGAGATCTATATAATTCTGATGATGGGTGTGATTTCAAAAATTGATAAAAGCAATTTGAGACAATCAAATTAAATTGTAAATTTTTCATCTTGGAAATCTTAGATTTGAATCTATTGAAACTTAATACATAATAACAAAAACATTTATAACAAAATCTACCTGAGCTTTGAAGACAAGTGGTTCATAGTAAACTGACAAATCCTCAAAATTGAGTATAGAAAGACTTTCAGGCCACTCTCCAGATAGAATCTCTTCCACAATCTCAATCCTCTCCTCTCTTTCCACTTCCACACTTTTACTTGAACTCACATTGAATGCATACCTCACTTGACCTCTTGATTTCCTTCTCTTCTTTTCACACTGAGATACTTGTGTTGGTAATAATGGCAGTGCAGCAAATGCTACACACTTCAATTTCACTGCATTTACCAAAGACATTGGTTGTTCCTCTCTAATTTATTATACTCAATTCAATATCTCTTGCATTTTGACATTTATATAGCAAATTGAATGGGCCATACTGAAATAAATGAAAGCTAAATGGTTTTAGAATTCAGCTTCATTTCGTGCAGATATACATTGAATCTTATCTTATATGTGGGTCCATTTTAAGACACATGTCTATACATTGGCAAATATTTGGAATGCCTTGGCACATTCCTCTGAATTATTGTGTAGTGGATAAGATGGACTAAGCTATTGAAAGAGATTGATGGTAAATTCTATGGACTCTGATTTGCATGAAACAACTGCGTATTACAAGTGGCTTCTATAATGGAGGACAAACTATTTTTGACTCTTGTAAAACAACTGGCTTCTATCATGGAAAGTGGGGAGGATAAATTTTAGGGGCTTCAAATGAAGCCAAATCTTTGAATGAAGGTCCCAAGGGGCTTCACTCGAAGCCTCCATGCCGATATTGGTGTGGGGGCTTTAAATGAATATAAGGGCTTCATTCGAATCTGACATGCAGACCTCGTTCATACTCCTAATAACTGATCAGAAAAGCTTTTAAATCAAACATTTTTTCTTTTTTGTCCCATGGTTTCATGTATGATTTGGTGGACTAGGGCACTAAGAGGGAAGTCAGTAACATCATACCTTGCATCAACATCTTCGTCTATGGTGTAGGAGCACCTAACTCTTATGAAGTACAACTCAACAACTGTTTGATAAGCTTTAGTAGTTGACATGTAATGGGTGATTGGTGTCAGGCTACTGCATATGCATTAATCCTAGTCTTGAATGCAAAAGAAATTGTGAATTCACTAAATAGGGTCAAACTTATTTTTGTTGATTTAATAGATTTGATTTGAGAATGATGGTCTAATAATTTGAGAGAAAGAGTTGAGAGACAGATGGAGAGAGAGATAATACAAGTGATAGAAAGACTCCTAGATAATATTCTTGAGGACAATGTGTATTATAATCCTTACCATGTTTTCCTTTGATCTACCAAAAGGATGGTGGTGTCCTACAAATGGCATGGCTCTTTCTACCACTTGTATTATCTCTCTCTCCATCTGTCTATCCATTCTTTCTCTCAGATCATCTGACCAACATTCCCAAATCAAATCCTGACCCTATTTAGTGGATTCACAACATAAACTTCAAATGCTTCTCCTATCAAATATGTAGATTTCACAATAGCTAAGAAACATAATTGTAGGCATCATGGTCACATTTTTTTGGAAACGTAATTGGGTTGTGTACCCAAGCAATGCAAAGCAACTTCCACACCTTCAATTCCAAGTCGAATTCATCTGTAAGAATGATCACTTGCCAATAGTTGTTGAATACATCTATAGCTCATGAATACAAGGTCCTCCAACAAATGTATTCAACAACTGTTGGCAAGCGATCATTCCTAGCTCATGAATACAAGGTCCTCCAACAAATCTATTTAACAGATATTGGCAAGCGATCATTCCTAGCTGCTTTTGTTTTATAAGGTTTGTCTCAATCCCAATAGGTTGTAGTTTCATTTTCTAGATGTACTTCGTCGCTTGGGTATACAACTCAATTACATTGATTCCAAAAAAATGTGACCATGATGCTTACAATTATATTTCTTAGTTGTTGTGTCCTAAGATCCCATATGACCCTTTACGACCATTTACGATGCCTAAGAATAAATCTTAGAGCTCTTAAAATGTCGTAAAGGGTCATAAGAGACTCCTAGGAGGGGCCATGATGAGCTTCCACCTTCACATGGTTGGCCCTGTTAAGTAGAGAATGCTATAGTTTTCACAAAACAAAGAGAAGCTCAATAATTTAAGGTCTTAGCCAATAGACAAATTAAATTAGACTTATTATCCAAAACACATTAAAAACATGCACATAAACATGGTAGGCACTAAATAGAGATAGTTGGAAGAAAATTAAAAAAAATATTAAGGATTATGTTATTTTAAGAAATATTTAAATAACAATTATAAATTGAGTTAAATCAATAAGTATTCGTTTCTACCTTTTCCAATATAAATTTAAATATTGAATGGTCTCTCCTTTATATCTTAATCCTTCAATACTCATAACTCTTTATTGCATTCATTTTGATCATTCACTAAACTTAATTAAATTATAATTATATTACATGTTATTTTAATTTTTTATATTTTTACTTTTTATTTTTATTATTGAATGTCATGTCAAAAAGGGGACATTATAGTGAGATGCATTACAATATAGCAAAATAACAAGAATATTATTGAAACAAACTGATACAACATTCATATTATAAAATCAGACTACTGCAACAACACAAATTAACCTAACAGAAAGCATAGAATACCATTCCCACAATGACCGAACATTTACCCACTAAACTACACCTCTTCTAAATAATGTAAGATGCTGATAACAAGTTGATACTGCCATCACACATGTCAAATTAGACTGATACACACTAAAAGCCACCCTAATCAATTGTAGCTAACATCTGGATGCACACTTATAATTGATGTCAATCAAAATACTGAAGGTCTAGAATAGGGCATAGTGGCTGCTGATACAGCAGGTACAAACTCATAGAAACCTCACTAGATTCACCAAAGTCTACATAACTAAGACTTAGCATCAAAGGCTCTCCCTAGGCACCTCAAAACCACCAAATATTGGCCCCAAAATAGGAGCCCTTCATCTTCAAGCTCTCACATACTTGCTCCACTTGGTACAACAACCCATAAAGGTCATCTATTCACTTTCAACTTGGACAACCTACAATATGGTCTTTGTATACAATTCATTTTTTGTCATTTCATTATATGGTTTGAACAAGTGTGGAAAAAAATCAGATTTTTATTATGAATTTTCTGTTCACCAATCTATGTTAAACTAATCAGCAAGGTCACTTTCCTAATACTTTATGAACTGGATGCTATTCACAAGGTCAGTTTCCTAACACTCACTATAGTACTTGCTATTCAATTGAGATAGACACGACTCATTAGTTTGTTTGTATTCTCTTTGGATTTTGTTAAAGAAGACAGCTGAATGCTATATGATGAACTAAAAGTTCTGTGGTGTCAACAGGCTTGTGCATTTCTTGAGCCAAATTACCAGCCCCAGTGACATTTGTTGTTGTTCAAAAGTGGCACCATACTAGACTATTTGCAAACAACCATGCAGATAGGCATTCTATAGATAGACTTGGGAACATCTTGCCAAGTCTTCAGTACATAATAAAGCAACTGAATTCCATAAATTATTTTTTTGATAGTTGATTTGTTTAAATATTGCCCATCAAAAATTACTTAGTACATCTCATCTTTTTTCTGCACAGGAGCTTGCAGTTCTGAAGAATCTGATAGCGAAGAATTTGAAGAAGATATTGTAGCAAAGGTATATTTGGTGTTCTTTTTAAAGTGAAAATGTGATTGAAAATTTTGTATATTGTCATATTTCACTTGCAGAAAGGTCAAATTGTAAATAGAGGTGAACTTGTATGGATTTAAGTTTCTTCTTCATTATTTATAATGCTCTCGATTCCTCCTTTGTAACTGTAAAAATACTTTTTTATTTTCACCTTTCCAGATACCCTTTACCAGGTTCTTCAAGATTCCAAAATATCTTGGGCTGACCCCACTCCAGCATGTCCTAACTCCTACTTGGTTCAGAGACCATACTCCTTTTTATATGTGTCTTCCTCTTACTACTCCATGTACAGGTTGCAAACAAATCATCCTTCTTCCACCAACAAGTCATTCCATTCAAGAAAGACCATGTCTGATGATATCAATGCACAAAAAAATAGGGAGGCAATTGCTAGACTGTGGTCTAACTTAAAAAGAAAAGGTGATGGAAAATGTTATTGTCCTTGAAAAATGTGTAAGGGCTTAAAGACTCGAAGATATCTAATCACAACAGTTGAGCAACATTGTAGGCAACATGGTCAGGGAAACGAGTATCGCCCATTGGTATGTATTTTAATAATTTATAAATTACATGAGACATGATTTGATGATGACATCATGTTCATGGTTAATATAAGGTAATCATTTTCATATAGGTCAACATCCCTGAGTTTCATGTTATGGACCATGACAATTCGGAGAATGTGGATTTCCAAAGAAGGGAACATGGAGGTGTGAATATTGAAGTAGAAGGTAATGATACCATGGAAGAAGATCAGGATAATGAAGATCACGATGATCAAAATGATCATGATGATCAAGATGATAATGATGATGATGATGATGATGCTGATGATGATGCTGATGATGATGCAAAGTTTGATCTACCTTTACTTGAGAAGGCAGAGCAGCCCCTATATGAGGGCTCCAAAACAACTCTTCTTGCTGTTGTATTGCTATTGGTGAACTTGAAGGTCATGAATGGTTTATCCAATGTAGCAATGACACGTATGTTAAGGTATGCCATCTTCTTTCATTATTTTACTCGTAGTTCCCTTACAATTAACATTGGGTACGTGTAGCAATTAATATTCTTTAAATTAAGAAATTACATTTTTGGTCGTAGGTTGATAGGTGAGTGTTTGTTACCACCATCAAACATTCTACCTTGCTCGTACCGAGAATTATCTACCATCATGAAAGATATTGGAATGGGGTATCAAACAATAGATGCATGTCCGAATGATCATATTATATATTATAAATAGCATCAATTTGCAACACAATGCCCTACTTGTCATATCAGTAGATATCAATAAGATCGATTAACAAAAAAGGTGCCTCGCAAGGTTCTTTGGCATATTCCCATTATTCCACGTCTGCAACAATTATTCAAGTGCCATAGCTTGGCACAATTTATGGATTACCATGCATGCAATAGAATTCAAGATGAAATTATGCGAATGCCTGTAGATGGTTTGGCATTTAAGAAAATATAGGAAAAATGGCCACACTTTAAAGAAGAACCTCATAATCTCAAGCTTTCATTGGCAGCAGACGGTGTCAATCCTTATGGAGAGATGAGATCTACTTCCTCAGTGTGGCCTATTTTTGTTATCAACAATAACATACCTCCTTGGTTGTCCATAAAGAGAGAGCACATAATGTTGACACTGATTGTTCCAGGTATTTTTTGATTTAGTGGTCATCTAAATTAATTTATTATTACTAATCCATCAAATGGTCAAAATAATTATGTAATGTTTTTGCTCATTCAACTAGGTAAGTACCAAGTCAAAGATATCAACGTTATATTGAACCCCTTATTGATGAGCTGGTGGTGTTATGGAATGGGCTTACTATGTATGACATTTGTAGACCAATAGGACAAAGACAATTTCAATTTCATGCAATGCTTGTATGGACAATACACGATGCCCATGGGCTAACACATTTTTGTGGTATGTTCTCTTCTTGACACCTCTTTTTTGGTATGTCAAAGTTAACACATTTAATCCAATTATACATGATCTTGTAGGTCTTCAGACAAAGGGTAAATTTGCATGTCCAGTTTGTGGTCCAAAGATGAAATCCTGTCATTCAAAAAGTTTAAGAAAGTAGGTGTTTGATGAGAATAGACACTTTCTGCACAGAAATCATAAGTACCGAATTACCAAAAAATATCTTTTCAATGGTCTAGAAGAGAATACATCAAAGCCACAGAGAATGACACGTCACCTATGGAAGTTGGCATACAATAAAATAAATCGTCGAGGTAATGTCATTCCATTTGATGCTTTTTGTTTCAAATTTATATTTCGATATTGTGTTTTGTTTACTGATGATGTGATTGATGGTTGTGAAGGTCATCAAGACATCAATGTCCAACTTCCAAAAGGACTAAAAATTTATCCTACACAATTTACTAGGTTTTCATACTATGAGCAACTCCCAATTGTGCATTTGTTTGATCCTATGCATATTGGAAAGAATGTAGCAGAGACATTATGGAAAATCTTGGATGGAAGGCGTGACAAAGATCAAATTGTCAAAACTTGTAGTGACATTGAAGAATCCAACCATGCAATGAAAAATGGTATTCAACCAAATAACAATGGAGACCGGATTGATACAAGTGCCCTTAGTTGGTTATTGTCAAAGCAGCAGAGCAATGCTATAAAAGAAGTCATAAAAAAAAAATGATTTCCCACAGGATTTGCTGCGAACATAAACAATGTCATATCAAATAAAAGTGAATTTGGGCCAAGGTTAAAAACACATGATTGGCATACATTTATTAAGGTAATTCATGTTATTTTGTATTCACTATATATTTATATACTGCATGTATTTTCAATTGCATTCTTTTATAAAATATTGACAAACTCATTTTACAAATATTACAGTACATTCTACCTCTATCTCTCCCACACCACTTTGCCAACAATGTCAAACAGGTTATATATGATCTTGGAAAATACATGAGGTGGTTGTCATCTAAAGAAATCAATAAAGAAGATATAAAATATTGGAAGAGAAAAATTCCTCTTCTGATGTGTGAAATGCAAAAGTGTCTACCTCGAAGTTTTTTCAATGCACAAGAACACTACCTCATACATCAAGTTGAGGAGATTGAATTGTGTGGACTTGTACCAACCAGGTCAATGTGGGTGGTTGAGAGGCACTTGAAATTTTTGAAAGGCTTGGTTCACTAGAGAGCACATCCTGAGGATTCCATGGTGGAGGGATATATGGTATACCAGACCATGGTGTACATTACTGAATATCTTCCTAAGTTTGCAGCAAACATCCATGTAGATCGTATTTGGAATCCCAACTCAATTAACAAATTCGAAGGGGAGTACTTGATGGGCAAAGGTAGATCGAGAAAAGTGAGAGGTAAATCTAAGATTTTATTGTAGTTAATGAATTCATATAAATCTTCAATATAAGTTATTTTTAATTGGCGTATTTATTTGAAATAGGTGGTCGAGAGTGGGATGCAATACATTTGTATATTTCGAACAATCTTTGATTGGATGACAGAATGGATTGAACGATGTCAACAAAATGGTTGCTCATTAACATGGGAAGGTGTTGGTTCATTGGTTACAGAAGCTCATCATAATGGAAATTCCAATGTTATGCCGATGGTAGTTGATCTAGTAAATGGTTTAAGAGATGGAGAGGTACGTAGAAATTTATTAATGATCATAACTCGACGTATGTTTTGTATCAACTCACGATGCAAATAATTTACACAGACTTCAAAAATTGCAGGTCAACCACCACAAAGCTATGTACTATCATGGCCACAAATTACACATAAAAAGGTTGGATGACACAAAGAAAACTTGTGATTCTGGGATAACTGCAATTTTTGAGGTCACCAATATATCATCTAGAAGCGAAATACATCCTTAACAATCTCAAAATCAATACTATGGAATCTTGGATGATATAATTGAGTGTGAATTTAACACCTTCAAAGTAGTTCTATTTGTCATCAAATGGTACAGGTTACGACTAAATCAAAATGATCCAGATAGAATGGTTATTCAACATGATAATGGATTTACAATGATCAATACAAGGTCATTTGAGCCAGTTGGAGATGAGCCCTATGTTCTTCCAAGCCAATGTGAGCAAGTGTTTTACTCAGAGGTTCCAAATAAATAGGGTTGGTCATTTTTTGTTAGACATGATCCAAGAGGAAGGCCGATAAAGTATAATGTTATGGAAGAAGAAGATATTGAAGATGATGAAGAAGTAGATGATGAAGATCAAGATGATGGTGATGACGATGATGGTGATGGTGATGGTGATGATGATGATGATGATTATGATAATGGCGATGATGATGATGATGGCGATGGTGATGATGGTGATGATGATGGTGATGATGGCGATGATGATGGTGATGATGATGGCGATGATGATGGCAATGATGATGGTGATGATGGCGATGATGATGATGATGATGATGATGATGATGAAGAAGAAGAAGAAGATAATCAATGACTACAAACGTCATCACCCCTTCTGTTGATGATCTTGCATTCCATATATAAGGTAAATTTGTTCATGTTTATGATGTTGCATATTGTTCATGTTGTCTTCTAAGTTATTTGTAGCATACATGTATCATGTAATTTTTAGCGAACTTAAGATAAATTATTAACATATGCAGGAAATTTGATTATATATTTATTGTGTTCATTTCTAATGATTACAACATATGTTATTTATAGTTACCAATGTTTATGTTGTGTCTGATTATGACCCTTTTTGCAAACAGTCAATTGACTACAGGTAGATCGTCACCCCTTCTATTGACATGTTTGCGATGTTGCCTATTGTTCATGTTGTCTTCTAAGTTATTTGTAGCAAACTATATCATGTAATTTTTAGCTAACTTAAGGTAAATGATTAACATATTTAGGAAATTTGATTACATATTTATTGTGTTCATTTCTAATGATTACAACATAGGTTATTTATAATTACCAATGTTTATATTGTGTCTGATTGTCACCCTTTTTGCAAACAGTCAATTGACTACAGGAGATTTGACCCATTTGGCGTGGATTGTGCACAGTGACATGGATCAGCAGGTATAAGTCAATAAATAGACATAATTTTCTTATATTCTTCTTGTTTATCATTGAGCACGTATGTTATAAATAGACATTATATAATCATATAATGTATATATAGACAAAGAAGGTCCGTATAGAAATATAATTGTATAATCACTTTCAACTTACTACATTTTATATATGTCACTTTCACTTTCGATTTGATGGATTGTAGGACCCACCAAATAGGTACTTGTCAAATCTATCTACATCGAATGAGGGAAATGAGTAAATGGTAGATGAAAGCTCTACATGTAGTACGGCTAAAAGAGGGAGATCAACTAGAGGTCAAAAGAATAGAAAAAATTTTGATAAACACATGCAATTTTTCCTTGCTAATGGGGGGTCATGTTCTTATGATGATGAGACCAAAGGCGACATCAAGGTGCCCTTTCGGTACTCACACATTGAGAAAGAATGGATACCCAATGAGCTACCTCCAATTAACACAAATTTTTGTGTTAATGAGAGGATATATCATACTGCTCCATCCTCATTACATGGTTTGGGCCTATTTTCCATGGATGGGATAAAGGTATGTTACAACAAAGTTGTCGAATTGTTCAAGTATGTTGATCCATGTTATAATTACAATGATTGGATGCGGATTGTTCGATATAAAAAAAGTATGCGTAGGTATGGGGTATCAGCTAATTATATACAACGGAAAGAAAATGATCAAAGTAAAAGATTTGCTATGTACATTGATGGGAGGCCAAAAGCAATAGGTAATATTGCAGGTTTTATAAATAGTACGCGACCTGCTTCAACTAGTAAGCAACCCAATTGCATATTTGAGGCGCGTGAGGGGAATAAAGTTTTTGTTTGTGCAATAAAATCAATAAGTGCAGGGGAAGAACTGCTAATTGATTACTATTTAAATCGCATAGATGCAAACAATGTTACTATCATGAGGGCTGTAAGTACTATTTACCATTTTGTTAATAAGTTTTTTTTGCTGTCTATTGCTTTCAGTTAGCTGAATTTTTTATGTTTAATCTTTGTGACAGGATGATATGGATCCGACAGATGATAGAGGTCAGCAGGATGCTACTCCCACCCCTTCTTCAGCGAGGGTAAACCTTTTTGAAATTGTACAAATTAGATAGTTGAAAAATGTTATATTATTATGTTATTTTATTTACGGTTTTTGAGTTTTTATGATAGTTTTACTGATATTCCTCTCACAATTTGATGTTCAGGATAAGGGTAAAGCAGTAGCAGTGACCACCGAGCCACTAGCTATGCATTCTAATGAGGCCGATATTGCTGATACTCCCAATTTTATAAAAATATTGAAAAAAAATTAGGAAAATTAATTTAGAAGCAATGAAAATTTTGGATGAGGCAAATATGGAACCCGAGGAGATGAGGAAGAGGCTATTAGAATTGAAAGCGCAAGCTCAGCGTTATGAAGTAAGCTCCAATGAATATTTAGTTATAACAAAAGTTCAATAAAGATTTATATTTTATAATCTTTTATGTTGTGAAGTAAAATATGTAATATGTGCAAAAATACTTTATTGATGCAATTTTTTTAAAGAGTTGTAAGAAACTTTAACTACTAAATTCTTGTTATACAGGAATTTTTGGGAATTGATCCAGAATGTGGTCAAGGACAACGCGGTGAGGGCAGTAGTAGCAGAGTTCCGGCTGCCACTGGTAAAATAATCTTTTAGTTGACAAGTTAGAAGGAATTTTTTATTTCGAACATTCAAAAATTCTTAACTCTTACTTTTATTATTTTAGAATGTCTTTGCTAACAATGTATTGTTCAAGTCATCTAGTGCAGGAGACTCCTACGAGGTTGACGGATGCCCGTACGAGATTGCCGACTGCAATGTTGGCAACAAGGGGACATCCAACTAGTAAATCCTTGTTTTGCTATATTTGGTTTTGTGTTAATTATGATTTGATAATATGTACTTTAATCTTGGGATGCATCACATAGTGTATTGTTTTTTTTGTAGTAGGAGATGCACTGTCTGGTATGTCGCCAAATGCGGATCATAGTACATCTATTGGTGATAATTCATCGTCATTTCCTAGAGCTACCCATGTTTCTAGCATGGGATCTATGGAGACATCATTGTTGATTGACGATAATGAATTAATGCCTTTGAAATGTCCTAAGCTTCCAGGTACTTTAAATAATTATTTTTTATATTGTAATAAGGATTTTCTTGCAAGATGTAAACATGATAGGAAGTGGTGAATGCAAGGGCTTTTGATGTGGAGTGATGCCTCATGACCTTTAGTGTGTCGTATTGTGCAAGTTGTTTAATTATTCTGGAATTCCTTTTTATTAGGGGTTTGGTAGGATCATCTGAATTATCAATGACCTTTTGTCTATACCAGTAATTCTCTAGTTTAGGAATTTGGTACATTGCAATTTCATGCTTTGAGTAGAAGATACTAACTAATTTTTCTACAGAGAACCAAAAGTGGGAGTCTTCTTTCATATGATTCATTTTAATGGTTTTTACTATTAATTATCCCATGACATTTTTTGTAGGAAATGATACATTTTATAGGAGGCTTTATGACCTCATGCTGTGAAGATTTGGGCCCACCATATGTACTAGGTTGTTGTACATCATAACTGAACTAATTTTATCCCACTATTTTTTTTCATATCATTAATTGGTGCAACATTTTTCCTTTCATTCAAGTCTTTTCTTATACTAGCTATATCTAACAATTTTGTGTTTTTTCTTAAAAGGTGGAACTACCAATCTCAAAAATTAAAAGATGGGCTCATCAAAGATATAGAGCATGAGTTTGGTAGTAATATTTTTGATCGTAATAAATTGTTACAAAAAGTTACCAGACATCTCAAGGTTGTGAGGGACACATATAGAAAGAGCCTCGTCCACAACCCGAAGTACGAGCATCCTCCCTTTGTTTCAGCGAGGGACTAGAATGAGTTCATTTTGGATGCAAAGGAGAAAGGGCAACGTCTGCCAGAAGAAAGTGCACCAGCAAATCCAAAAAGGTATGCAATAGTATTAACTACTAGTACATTAATGAGAAAATTTAGGGTTCAACTTCAGTATCAACAATTTCAACTAGCTCAATTTAATCTATCTATTGATGAAAGGTATGTAAGTCATATGCTGACACAATTGCTTATAAATCTCAATCTCAATTTGGGCATAAATCCTACATAAGATATATTGACAAAATGAAGCCCTTTATTCATATTTAGTGACAAATTTTAGAGCCTATGTCTCATATGGGTTCTTTTCTCAAATTTTATCTTTGCTGAACTCAAACTCTAATTCAACTAAGAAATTCCTACTCAAAGTTGTGACAATCAAATCTTGTGATATGATGTACCATGTTAGATTTTGAGTCATAAAAATAGGCAACGCCTTGACCACTATACTTGTTGACTTTCCCTTTCTTTTACAATAATTGCTCGCTATCTTGAGTTTCCTATCCCCCATTTTCTTTTGTGTCATGTGTGCATCAAATCTGCACTTAATCTGCATGTAAATCCTGATGAAATCCATCATTGAAGATATCAAATCCCATATTCTATAGTATTCTATTAACTATGATAACAGTATATAATGTTGTCATTAGTGATTGTTATTTTATACTGTCATCAATTCCATTTTGTGCTTTGTTGCATATCAAAAAAGAAGTGCATATACACTATACATTAGATTTAAGTGTGAAGCATCACAAAATCTAATCTCCATCTTCAGATAACAATGTAGTCTGAGAATCCTAAAGAATTTAAAGCTGAGCATTTCCACCACATCTAAAATCCATTCTTCTTTTTTAGTATTTTCCATTGCTGCTGAAGCTTTGATCACATGGATTATGTGTCTATACCCAACCAATAGATTATCCTTTTTAGGGAATCCCTGCTTTTTCTCCTATGGAAACTGTAAAGATGGAAACTCATTAAGAGATTTTTCCTGATATCACCCTGCTTCCAATCTTTCTCTTCCGTTCCTTAGCTCTTTGCAAGCTCACAAAAGGCGTATCAGCTTTGGTAACATGTTAATTATTTGTGTGTAGACTAATTCAAACACATATATCAGTGAAGTAAAGAGACAAAGTACCAAGCCTAACACATCTACCTTGAGGGAGCACTCTTAAAATACAACATAATGTACAACAAAATTCATAGTGTGTACAAATGACTTTTCATGTGATTTGAACCTTCACCTGCACCTCTTGTTCCTTCACATTCTCATCCTTTTGAATTCAATATTTCTCACTATGTTGTTTTGTCAAAATCCCTAAAATAGGAGTTATTTCTCTAACATACTACCACGCATAATCCTCAATTTTTCTATTTAAATTTTGTTATTGTAAATATGAAAGGTATGTAATTCATATGCTGACACAATTGCTTATAAATCTCAATCTCAATCTGGGCATAAATCCTACATAAGATATATTGATAAATGAAGCTTCTAATATGTTCTCTCTATGACCAAAGGCACTCACCCTTATAAAACCTTCACCTGTGGGTCCAAACCCACTTCCTGGAGTTGTAACTATATGTGCTTTCTCAAGGATCTCAGTAAAAATATCCCATGAATTTTGACCAGGAAATCGAACTCATACATATGGCGCATTTTTTTCTCCAAAGACATCAAATCCAAGTGAAGTAAATGTTTCCAAAATGATTCTAGTATTCTCTTTATATCATCTAACATATTTCAAACTTTTCATAGGTTGCAGGACACATCAAAGGCAACAAAGGCGAGGCTAGAAAAGGTTGGGCAACACAAACTTGGCTCTGGGGGATATTCGAAAATCAAAGCACACATTGTAAGTAGCAATAAATGAATTGCAAAGAATTTTTTTTTATAAAATGCAAATAATTTTGTTAATTAATAAAAAAATGCAGGGCATTGATTTTAATCTGGAGGCCATAGAAGAACACAAAAAAATTGCCTTCAAGCAAGGCTATGCAGTGATGGCTGAACGCCTACGACAAGCTTCCATTGCCCCAACCGAACAGTCTCCTGCATCATGTGCACAGGTAAATATGCCAAAAAATATATTAGAAATTGAATACTTGAGCAACAATTTATTTGATAATAATGTGCATGACATTGCAATGCAACTTGTTAATCCTGACACAGATCATACGCAGCATCATGAAGCCCCTGATGTGCATCCTACCATTGATGGAGGTGCTCATTTGTTATTTAAAACTAATTATTTAATTATTAATACAATTTAACATCTTTAATTGAACTTGGTATAACCTTTTTGTGTTGAGGATATAGAATCATGTCGTGCTGAACGAGTGCCAGAGGATGTTCAGACTAATCAACAGGTAGATCATGTGGCACATTCAGGTAAAGAAAATCTATGTTTTGTTCTTTTAAATTAATTTTTTGATTTATAGTTCTTTTACTTAAATAAAAACTCGTAATTCACTAATATAAAATGGTGGGAATTTAACCTCATGAAGTACTTGTTATTGCAGCGGACCCCCTTTTGGTGTAGTGGCCTCATGGTGTTCCTGAACGGATGAGGAGGAGACATGTGTTAGAACCAGTAGAGGAGGGGGATCCTAACGAGGACATTGATATTCCTCTTAGAAATTTTATGAAAAAAAGAAATGGAAAGAAAGCAAAAAAGAGATGATTATTCATGAATGACTTACTCTTGAATATTGTTAATGAATATTGTGTTAATGAATTATTCATGAATGACTTACTCTTGAATGTTGCATGTTAATGAATTATTCGTGAATGTTGTGTGTTTATAAATTTTATGTGTTAATGAATGTTATCATGTGATTATAATGATTGAATGTTCTATTTCAAAAATGGATGAATTGAATGTTATTAAATGTTAATGGGGAATTTAGAGTGATGTTGGGGGGGGGGGGCAAATGAGCTTCCACCTTCACGTGGTTGGCCCTGTTAAGTAGAGAATATTTAACTATTCTCGAAACCAAGTGAAGTTCAAACTTTAAAGATAAGCTTATAGTTAATAGTGACAACCAATTAGCAAGTCGAAATGAAGTTCTTCGTTATAGGTACCTTTTTAGTTTTTAAAGCACGATATCATGTTTTAATATTGTATAGTTTTTTTCTCTTAAGTTAAAGTATTCTTTTACTATAACAACATAATTTATGACCATTTTAGTAAGTATTCTAACATCTCTTTATGACAAATCCTGTTTCTCAGATGTTGAGCATGGCTGCAGTTGTGCAATTGGTGTTTCAGAGTATTGGTGTGGTTTATGGGGACATAGGAACATCACCACTTTATGTGTATGTGAGTACTTTTCCTGATGGCATCAAACATCCTGATGATGTTCTTGGGGCTTTGTCTTTGATCATATATTCTCTCACTCTTTTTCCCCTCATCAAATACGTCTTCATTGTATTGTGGGCCAATGATAATGGAGATGGTAGGATTATAATAGCTCTAGTTTAACTTTGTTTTTAGGTCAAAGTTTGATCTTTTTGATGTGAAAACATGTGTTCTAAGTTTAAAGGGATGGTTTCTTTTGCAGGTGGAATGTTTTCTCTTTATTCTTTGATTTTCCGCCATGCAAATGTCAGCATGATACCCAATCACTAGGAAGAAGACATGAAACTCTCCTCATATACACTTGACGTTGCAGGTAGACAGCCCAATAGAGCCATTAGGATAAAGGAAGCTCTTGAAAAAAGTAACTTTGCCAAGAGATGTTTGTTAATACTAGCCCTTGTGGGGACTTGTATGGTTATAGGAGATGGCGTCCTCACCCCTTGCATCTCTGGTACATATTATTATTTTTACAATATGTAATGCTTTTTGTTGTTATTTTTCAATATATTGTATGCTTGTTATATCAATGTTTCAATAGTGTGATCTATTATCATATGTTAAAAATCAAATGATCTTGAAGTCTACTTAATTCACAATAAATCCCTTAGATTGTACAAAATTTGTTAACTTTTCCCTTTCATTTGTTGAAGTAGTTTCACTAACACTTAATTTGTTGATATATTTTAGTTATTTCAACAATGGAGGGAATCAAAAGGGTGGACAAGTTGCTCAACCAAGGTGAGTTTTCGGCATTTGCTCACATTATAATATTTGAGATGGGTAGGAAGGTTATGGTGAGCAAAACACATGAACGCGAAATTAGATTGATAAACTAATGACATTTCATTCTTTGTCCTATTCCTCAATTTCATGCTTGGGTTTTATAACCCCAATTAATCTTCCTTAAAACATTATTCCATTTCTTTTATGAATTCTGAAGTCAGGAATCTCTGAAATTGTAATGACTTTGCAAGGTATCCCAGCAAATCTCAAATTCACATTCTTTTTTTTCTATCTTAAAGTCTTGCCTATAGGAAATTGTGATCTTGTGTTGAATACACATGTTAACCTGTGAATTTATCTAACTTTCTCTTTGGACCTACTTTTGGTGTAATCTTAGAACCCATATTGTTGTACTCAAATTTGGAAGGCGCACTAGAGATGGCATAGCTATGAAATGCTTGTGTTTGGAAAGCTGTTTGGTTTTTATCTTGATTGATGAATAGTTTGCTGTCATTATGTGGATAATGGCTTCAGTTACGGGCATCTTATCTTTCCAAAAGTTGTCATACCTAATGACCTAAGAACATCCTAAAATTTTGACCTGTTATATCTGATTTGGAGGAGGAAGAAGTACAAACGATTCAAAAGGTTTTCTATAATGAGAGAGTAGTGTGCTTCCATAGTTTTCATTTGTCTTATTTTTGTATATTGGAATGACTTGAATATTTTTAAATGCAGGAAGAACTGCGCCAAAAAGAACGTAAAAATCAGGATGAATTTCGAAGATTGCTAAAGGATCATAAAGCAACTGGCCTACTTATAGCAAAGACACACTTCATTTGAAGCAGGCTCTTTGCTTTATGATCCTCCAGTTCTTTGATAAAGCAAAGAATTGGAGGATCATAAAGAAAAGAGCCTGCTTCAAATACATCTGGTTCACCACCCAAGGATTTGTTTGAAGATGTTGTAGAAGGGATGAAAAAGCAGGTAAGAAAGTTGCATATATTTTAATGATTTGATTGCAGGATTTAATTGCACTTTCACAATCAGGCTTGCAATCATTATTACTCAAGGCAATGTATGTTTGATTCCTTTGATGTAACCATTTTTTGAATATGTATCTTTGGTAGTACCAGGAGGACAAATCAAGCATAAAAGATGCTATGGAGTTAGGAAAGGTGTACCTTTTGTGCTTTAAGATTTTCCATTGGATGTAAAATATATTGTAATCTTTTTGATGTAATGATTGCAACTCGTAGTAACAGCAGCATGGACTCTTGACAAGTTCAAAGCCTCCATTGGGGAACTATATGATTTGGTTGCTGCATTTGAAACAAATCTTAAGGTTTGTTCTGGTTACATTTCTAGATTTTTTGTCTCAGCTACAGAAGACTTCACAATAAAAGTATTTGGTATTTGCCTTTGAAAAATGTTGTCACATATTGTTATGTTCCTAGTAACTACTATTTATAAAAACAAGGATCTTATCCTTATGTTCCATATGACTCTGGTTCCTAACTGATTCGATCATTGCATCAACTATATTATGTTTTGACTCATTTGCACTGGTAAGTAGTTGCTGGAAGTGAATCGCTATCACAAATGCATTAGTCTGTTCTCATTAGTGGATAATGGATTTTTATTAGGTTAAACTGAAACAATTGCAAATGTTGAAAGTAATGCAAGTTGTTTTGGGATATATGGTTTTGTTAGGTCTTACTGACATCCTATGTATTGCTTGCATCTTGTGTTTGAAGAAGTGATTGAACAAGTAAAGGAAAAGGAAGAGAAAGAAGCAAAAAGGAGGGAAAGGTTGGCAGATGATTTCATGGCTTTGTTTTATTCTCTAAAGGTTTACATTATTCATTTTGGAAAAAATCCTTCTAATGTAGTCTCTTTTTCCTCTACTACTTTTACACCTGGAGTAAAATTTCACAGAGTTTTGTACATTAAAAATCCTGAATATGAATGAATTTCTATTCTTATCATAAAAAAATTTCTATCTATGTAACGATAAATTAGTTATATATTGTTTTTCCATTTCAGGAAATTGTTGCTTCCTCAGAATGGGAGGATTGCATACCTTTTCTCAAAGATGTGGAAGCATACAGGTAAAAGAGCCACTATCAGGAATTAATCTTATTGTGAGTAATTAAAGGTAGTTATCATGTACCTTACACTAGTAGTAGCTATAAATATATTGGATATGAATATTTAGGGCAATTAGTGATGAAAGCTTCTCTTAGGAGATATCTGATAAGTACATTGCAAATCTTTAGGAAAAGGTTAAGGAAAACAACCGCAAATGAGATGAAGAAGAGGTACATGACCTGATTATCATTTCCACTTTCATATCTAATTTTGTCAAGATCTAATTGTTGTTTAAATACCTTTTGAAAGCATATTTGGGTGAGTGTTGTACTGAGAATGCAAATTAGACCTCCTTATGAAGATAATTGTATTACTAACAAGTTATTTTAACTACTTTTGCAAACTAGCTATTAGAAGTTAAATTGTTGCAAACTAGCCTTTATTAAGATTTGATATGACCTAGATGAGATGAGTTAGGGTTAGTAGACTAACCAACATGAAAAGGCCAAAAGAAATACAAAAGTTGTCAACAACACTCTTGACATTCCTATGTATATCCTAAACAAATGTGCTATCATCAAATGCACTTAACGATGATGTCAACCATTCCAATATGCATGCAACTTTAATGTTAAATGAAGATAATTCTAATGTAACAATCAATCATTCTAGCAATTCTTTTGGCCACAACTTCTTCCAGGCTAAAATCTCTTCCTTTGTAATTAACTTCCGAATGCCTCCATAAAATCCTTCAACCTCACCTTCTGCTTCATGATGACGTTTCCTATTGATTGGAGCACGTCTCCATCGAGAACCAGAGGTATATTGATGAAGAGATATTGAATCTTATTAATATAACAACTAACTTGATAGCATTAATATATATTATGGATGAAGAGATATTGAATCTTATTATGGACCTTATTCTTGGTGGCTATGAAACGACATCTAACTTGATAGCATTAATTTTGAAGTTTCTAACTGAATGCCCTAAGGCATTGGAGCATTATTAAAGAAAACATCAAGGGATGATATTTGAATTGTGGATATTTGTAAATTATGTTGGTTTTAGACAATTATAGTTATAGTTATAGTTATATATGTGCTCTTATGATGATGTGATTGGGACTGTAAGTTTTTTTGTCACGTTTATCTGTTTGAAAAATAGATGAAATTATTGGCTTTCATTCCTGATAAATAATTATTTCCTAATTTTATTCTTCCCTGCAGGAACCAAAATTTAGACGCCCTGTGCCAATTATTGCAAAGCCTTTGCTCTCATAGGAGCCTTCTAAACTCCACAAAATTTGAGTTGTAAAGCATAATTGCTCAGTGGAAACAGGATATCGTGCACATTTCTTCCTCCTTCACATTGTTTTGTATAAAATAAATCATTTGACAAACGAAACAATGGTGTGGAGGAAGAAATGTGCATGATACCTTGACTCTCATGCATCAAGAAATTACGCTTTATAATCAAGTTTTGTGTAGTTTTGAATGCTCCTATGAGAGCAAAGCTTCCAAAAAAAATGGGACAGCGCATCTCAATTGTGACACATTTTGGTCTCAATTGCGACCAATATTCATTGCAATTGAGACACCAAACTGGCAACCTTTTAGGTCGCGAGTATAGCACCGACGTCGAAAGCTAAGCGTCTTTGGTCAGAATTTTGACAAAAAATTGGGCAAGTTTATGTCGGAATTGAGAAAATAACAGTTTACGTTCACTAGAGTACTCGACAAAATTTGTGTCGGTAAATCCACGTTTATGTAGTCAAAATTCTAACGCGAAATGAATGTGGCAAAAAACTAACCAAATTTGTGCAATGACGACTTTGGTCACTTTAGCGACGTACTCTTATCGGAATTGAGACCTTTTTGCGTCACAAATTAAGTCCAAATTTACTAGTGGGTACAATGCTATTCAGTTGTTTTGAGTTATCTTTGGCATGTGTTGTGAAAGAGGGAGGATATAATATATTGTAATATCTTTCTGAAATTTGCAAAATAATAAGAGTTTGTGCAAGAGGGAGAGACTATTATGATAGAGGGAGTTTGTTGTATTTGAAGAAGAAAGTGAAGTATTCTGTCAATAAAAGATTTGTTTTCGAATTTCATTATGCTATGACATGTTGTGTTGCCATCAATGCCAAAGAGGGAGATTGTTGGATACAATTGTTCAATTGTGTGTTGTCTTTGATGGCACACAAATATAATATCAGTCATCAGATAGAGTCTACTGAGCTTAGAAGGTCAGCAAGGAAAAGGATAGAATCTACCAAGCTCAAAAGGTCAGCAAGGCAAAGAACAATGTCTACTGAGCTCAGAAGGTCGACAAGGCAAAGGATAGAGTCTACCAAGCTCAGAAGGTCAGCAAGGAAAATGGACAAAATTTATCGATCCCAGGAGGTTAGTGAAGAAAACTTGCAGTATCTACCGAGTAAACAATTTTTACTGAGCTAATTCAGTCATCAAAGGAAATGTGGCAAAAATAGTTCTTACAGACCTCACTCGGTCATCAAAGAAAATGTGGTAGAAATAGTTCTTACCGAGCTCACTCGATCATCAAAGGAAATGTGGCAAAAGTAGTTCTTACCAAGCTCTCATGAAGGAATTCAATTCTTACTGAGTAAACTCGGCAGCCAAAGGATTTTATGGATATTGCAATGTTAACCGAGTCAAGAAGGTTAACTTAGGAAATTTCTAGAAGCAGTATTTACCAAGCAGGGTCGACCAGTAAAGGATTTCATTATTTTATGAAATAATGTTTATTTGTTTAGAGTAATATTTGTAGCCGACTGATGTATGGTTTATTGGTAAATGCAACATGTAAATGGGCTGACTTGACAATCTGAATGGTATAATTGAGAGGTCAAGTTGCAAATTCTAGTTGTGAAGAGGAAGTGTGTGTGGAATTAATGTAATATGAAGATTGATTATTGTGGAAGTGAATTGGAAGGATGATCAAAGATCATTAAGGAGCAGCAAAGCTATACTTGATCAAGGAGGATCTAATAATGCTGAACGGAGACTTGTAGTCAGCAAATTTAGTTGCATCTTGCTTAGGTCAATTCATTGTTGCTTTCTAACCATTGTAGTAGTGATTTCAAATCTCTTAACAGAGTTGGTTTAACAGCCATTTTGTAAATCCTCTAACAAGGTGACAGTTCTGTTGAATTATTCTAAAGACCTCTAGCAAGGCCACTCCTAATAGGGTGATTAAATCCTCTTATAGGGTCAAACCTAATAGTGTGTATTGTAACCTTTAACAAGGTTGACTCCTAACAGGGCTCACTTCATAAGAGTGAAAAATTGGTGACTAGTTACTTGGTGGTTTTTCCCATACCGGGTTTCCACATTAAATCTGGTGTCTCTTGTGTTCATTTTGTTTTCAATTGCATGCATGTTTGCTTGAAGATAAGTAACAATTTAATTTACTGAGTTACAACATTTTTGTTATGTTTATCGAGTATCAGCAGTAACTAGATCTTTAAGACATCTAAGGGATCTGTGGATTAATTTTTGTAAGTAACTGATTCACCCCCCCCCCACCCCCCTCTCAGTTACTCTACCTTTAATTCCAACAAATGTTCATATACTGATTTCACTTAATTTCATGATGATAGTTAGATGGTTACTTACCCCATACTTGCATGTGTATGGTGTACTTGTATGTTTTACTTTATGTTTGACATTTTTAATGTGGTTGAGGGAGAGAGTCATAGTCACCTACTAGTCAGCATCTACATGATACACCACTTCATGTCATTGCCTATTTATTTTAGATTTATATGTATATGTACATGGTCAATTTTTATGCAAATTGCAAGCACTGGGCATCAACTTCCTTGAATTTCTAGGATGAGCATTCTCTATTGCAATATCTCAATGGTGAAGAGGGGAGATAGTTCTTGAGTCCAAATTTTAACCCTAAGCCAATTGTCCTAGAAAGCAAGACAAGTATCTGAGTCATTTACTCTTTTGAATTCATCAACTAACGTGAATTCGAGATTCTAACTCTTGAGTTTGATTTAATATTGTCTTTCATATGGGTTTCTTTTTGGATTTGTGGGTTTGTTGTGATTTGTAGTTATAATTTAATCAAATTAAAAGAGTATTAAATGATTTAATTTATCAAAAAATTATAAAGAAAATTAAACATTTAATTAACTGAGAAATCAGTAAATAAAATAATTAAATTTAAAAGATTTAATTAAAGTTCTATTTTTGGCATAGTTATATTTAATTTTTTTAGGAGTTTCTTTTAATAATAAAATCTAAATATTATTATTAGTTAAATTAATAAATATATTATTAAAGATGTCTTGTGATTTAATGAGTGAGAGAGAGAGAGAGAGAAAATAAATTAAATAAAGTTTATTTTAATTAAAATGCAAATATTTTGCACATGAAATTAAAATAAAATAAAATAATAAAGAAAAAGTTTTGCGTGATTGTAAAACTGAAACCCTAAAGGGAGAAATCTATTTATTAAGCAAGTAAAGCTCATTTCTCCACACACAAGTTTGGAGGAGCAAATTTCAAGAAAGAGGGTTTTCAAGAAGACAAGAATTTCTTGCAAGCTCTAAGCATTTGTCTAGTTAGCATCAAATTGAGGTAGGATCTTGTTGAGTTTTACACAGTAATTTCCCTTCAAAATTTCTTTTTCTTCTCAGTGTTTTCATGGATCTATTTTCTGAATTTATTAGGGTTGAATTGCTATCAAATTTACTGTTCTTCATTATTGAAAAATGTCTGTGAATTAAATCAATTTGAAACCCATGTTTGAGTATACTCATTTTGGAAAATGGAATGGATTTAGAAAATTGTAATTTGGGTAGGGTTTGGAAAAGAAAATTATAACTTTATATAAAGAATTTGATCGATTGTATATATTTTTCCTATTAGATCTATTATGGAAACTTATATATATATATATATATATATATAATTACCACAATAATTAATAATTACTATGATAATTATATTATCATATGAAAATGGTAATTTAATTTGGAGGGCTTTATATTTATTTATTTTTAATTATATATATATATATATAGGTTTGAAGGGGGGCGAGGACCAACAAATCCCCACCCACTCGTTGGCTTCTTAAAGCATGTTGCACGGTAGGTTGCTACTACCATAGCAGAAGGTACTATTGTACACCAATATGCTACTGTTGTTGATATAGTGCCACTACCATAGCTTGGCTAAGCCAATCAACAAGCCTTAAACACATGCAAAAAAATGCATTTGACTTTTTAATTATATTAAAATTTATTTAATAAATTTTAAATATAGTTTATTTTCATATATTTAATCAATAATAATAATATTATTATTAATTAAGTAATTATTATATTATTATATTATGTAATTTAATATTTATTATTATTATTAATATAATATAAATATATTATTTATTAATAAGTTAATGAATATTATAATTGATAATTGATAATCATTATTAAATTATGATAATAATGTTTAATTACATCAATTATTTAATATTAGTAATTTAATTGAATCTTTTATTGATTACTTTATTATTAACATGTTTTTATGAAGTAAATTGATAATTGTAATTCAGTTGGGGAAATCGATGGTTTTTAGTTAAACACGGGTTTTGTTTAGATGGTTCAATTTTATATAAAAATGGTTTCAAATACTAAGGAACTTTGGAATAATTGTGAACTTGAAAACCTTAGTTAATATGACACTTGAATAAAAAAATGAAAACTTGAACCCTATTTGTAAACTGAACATGTATGTTTTCAAAACAAATGATTTATGAAACTACTTGATGTGATGTATGGTTTATTGGTGTTGGTTTTGGGTTGGACTTAGTACGTTGACCAGTTAGAATTTTTACTAAAGGCTTGGGGGATTTTTTTCTATGGGGATGTTATGTATATTTTGGTCACAATCTTTTAAAACTTGACCATTGTGATGTATTCATGTATTTCTATGATGAGTTGTGATCAATTACTTGTTAGTGTTTTCTAGTTGCTTGTATAGAACTGAGGTGAATGGTATGATTTTCCTAGTGTAACCTTTGAGTTTTGATCAGTTACCTTTTGATGCTTTCTAGTTTCTTGCATAAGACTAGGGTGATTATTATGACTTTCTTATTGTAACCTTTGAGTTTTTGATTGGTTATCTTTTGGTCCTTTCTAGTTGCTTACGTAGGACTGAGGTGAATATTGTGATTTATCTTTAGGTGCTTTCCAATTGTGTGTATAGGACTAAGGTGAAAATTATAATTTTATGAGTTGTACTTTTCATGAGCCTAGGACAGGTAATCTATGTGTATCTTGGAAAGAGGCTTGCAATGGAGCCAAAACCCTAAAGAGGTTGCCTGGGTAACCCATTGTAAGTTGTTTTAATAAGTGATAGCATTTCTTTAAATGGGTTTAAAATTAATTATTAAGAGTCCATATTTTTTCTCACCCATGCCTTGAGTGCTAGTGCAGGCTAGGATGGGAGTAGAGAGGATGCTTGGTTATGACCTTGCCTCATTGGTATGCCTTGTCTGTATGAAAGGATATTTATGCCACATAGAAACACTAGGGGGCCACAATCCAAAGAGGTTGCCAAGGTAACCTTAGAGATGGCTCATGTGGTGACACTTGCACACTTTCATAGTATATTTATTATGTGTCTTTTTTGCCTCTGGGATTATATGTTACTTGTGTCTTGGTCCCTTTGAAATAGATTGCTATCTTGATTTCCTTTACCTAGATGTTAGTTATGACTTGTGGATTGATATTTGAATATGACTTGAGATTATCTCCTCAGCATGGTGGGAGTGGGTCATTTAGGTGGTAGTATTTCTTATACCATTGAGATCCGACAGCTAGAAGTCATTGCTGGATGTACTTGTGTAGTTGTTCCTTTCATTATGATCTTGTGTTTCTGATGGATGGTTGTATTATATTGTACTATACTTGAGTATCAGAGATCGTATGAGATGATATATTTATTCATGATGTATATTCTTTGAGCTTTTCATACCATTTGACTTGTATAGCATGTTGGTTCCCAAATTTGCAGATTGGGTTTCCTATGGAATGATGATCCATTAGTTATGAGAATTCCTAATAGCAATTTTCCAACTAACAAGTTCCACTCTGACTGAATGTGAACCTCTACAATTATGGCTCTGTAGAATGAAGGCTAGTAAGCCTATACCTAGCACCCTAGAGGATTTTTAGAGTAGATAACTTGGGGGACATGGTTGTTTTGAAGGATTTTAAAAGTTGGTAAATATTTGTGGGTGTAATATATATTTTTTGACCTTTGTTACTTGGATGTATGTCCTTTCTTCAATCATCATGAAGACTCAAATCAATAATTAATAGACTTGTGCTTTAACTGATGGTTTCTTTATCATTCTTTTATCAATCATTCAAAATGTTTAATGTAACCCTTAAAGACAACCAATAAATCCCTTTTCAATGAATTATTGTCACTTTAATGGTGTATGAATTGTTGAATATGTAAGCAAAATCTAATGCTTTAGTCTTACTAAATTTAACTCCCCTAAAGAGCCCAATAATAGAGCAATGAAGATTGATTTATCAATACAATATTATTGTTTTACAAACAATGAAATCACTTATTGCATTCAATCAGTTGGATAGTCAATTGAAGAAAATTTAAAATTTGATCTGAGGAAACAAAAGAAATGAGATAGAAATGATATCACTAGATCAATCAAGCACATGAATCCTTGAATTGAATTTGAAATGCTTTTGCCACAAATACATGTGTTGCTGGTGCATACAGATAACACAATCCGAAGTGAACAATAGGATGGACTTTCTAAAAAATGTATATAAAAAATATATCTGGTAATGAATACTATAAAAGTTATGATGTTCTTGGTATCTTTTATAAAAGTTCAAAGGATGCATACAAGCTTTGGATCATCATGAGGCTTCCTAACAAAAACCTAAAATGCAACTGAACATTTTATTTACAATATAAAGGTTTTAATAAAATATTTTATCCATAATCCATTTCTATTGAAAAGCCACATCCCTTGGATTTAAAAGAGTAATTAAGTCTTCAATGCCCCTTCAATCTCTCTTTTGGTTCTTTTGATGAATAAACCCTACACACACAAAATAATTTAATGAGAGACCTTAATGAACAAAATAAATTAGAGTCTTACATTTAGTTTAGGTTTTCTCAAAGCTCTTTCTTGTACATAAGTGCTATAAGTGTTGGGTCAAAGTATTTATATTCAAAGAATACAATAAAAGGCACATAAAATGGCTTCATAAATTTGACAAAGTAAACAACCATTTTAGTAAAAAAAAATCCCTAATATATTTACATAAGGTAAAAATAATATTTCTATGCCAAGAAAATATTTCTATAAATATTTCATTTCAAGGAACATACAATTTTACTTTAAAAACTTTCCTTTATATGATAAATGAAGCATAAAATGAAAGCATCTTATATTAAAGATCTAGGGATATATAAATGGTTTTAAAAATTCAATAATGATATTGATACTTTACCAATATATCTCCCTAGAAATAATACTTGGATAAAAAGCAAGAAAAATACATCATAGTAGTCATTTAAATTTAAAATTTATTTATTTTCCTTTTAAAACAGGTATTAATGTAAATAATTTTACTTATCTTAAATAGCACATAAAAAGATTAATTGTGCATTTTATTTACTTGTAAAACAAAAATATTTTAATTATATATTTCCCTTTCAACAACCATTCTCAAGGAACATAATAGAACAATTGGCTAGGGTAGAATAGTTAATTAGGAAAGGAAAGAGGATAGGGTGAAGAGGTTGAGTGTTCAACTCCTTCTCCTCATCCTTTTTTGTAAAAACCATTTGTTTTCAAAAAGGGAACAATTAATCAATGAAATATGAATTATAAATTATAATATTTGACATTTTCAAAAGAATGGACATTTTCCCCTTTTAATGAACTTTACCCTAATAAGAGATTTCATATGCATGACAAGGGTAAACATTGTTTTTTAATTTTTTAATTTTAAAAATATAATAATATAATATCTACAAAATAATCAAACTTTCTAGTACAAAAAGTACTTGCCTTTCAAATTTGACACTTGCAAATTTAGGTGTCAACGGTGATTCTAATTGGGGAGGTGTGTCCATGCCTAGGCATAGCGAGAATCCAACATTCTCTGGAGGAAGAAGACTATGAAGAAAATATACTTCCCTGAATAAATTTTTTACCCTCCTCATATTTCCTTGGTCTTGCAAAAAATAAAAGCTTGGGCCCAACTTGACTTCTCATCGACATAGTAACCATTACCGAAAAAGCTTGAAACATGTTATAGTGATCCCCGATGGATGTGATTGTTATAATAACTTTAGAGTTTATCTTATAAAGGAGAAATTTATAAATGTTTTTGTAATATTTGGATCAATACTTTGTCAAGAAAATATATCCAATAAAATCATACCAAACCTCCATTTAAAGATTTATTATCTCTTAATATTAGATATAAAAAATAATAATTCAATTACAATAAAGATTCTTTATAAAAATAGATAAAATCAAACATTAAAAATACCTACCCTTTGCTCACCTTAAACCTTAACGCTATTGCTACAGAGATCCAGCCTTTTCATATTGCTCATCGCTATATGAAAAATCCTCTTCTGCGATATCTGATGGATGTGATTATCCTTTCGCTATAACACGTAGAGATATGCGAGCTCATCGGTAATCGCTATATCTCTATTACTCCAAATGTGATCTGCGATCATTCCTGGTCCATCACTATAGTATATGGTGATCCCCTTTTAAAAATATTATTACCTTATCGCTGCATGGTATAGAGTTCATCTCCTCCATTGCTCATCGCTATATCTTTGTTTCCCCGATTGTGATCTACGATAGCATTAGGTTTAGGGTTTCATTGTTGGTGCATTAATTTATATCTAAAAGAATCTCCTCACGATCATTCATAAAAGAAGCATTCTGATTCATTTTCCAAGAGAGTAATACGATTTCAATGTGGAGACACCAATTAACCTTCAATGCCATATGTAGTGGCTTGAGACTCCAATGTTCCATGAACAATGATCCTATCGAGTTGTTGAGTGGGTAGAAGCTATGTTCAAGATATATCTTCATGAGACTTTCTCTGTCAGAGTGCTATGAGCATACTATCTTCATCCTAACTATCGATATCGACACTACTTTTTATGAACTTTGAGGGAAGATATGATAATTCAATGCTAAAACTCCATACTCTTCATTACCAGTCTTATCATAGATGTTTTATATCATTCTTTCAATGAGATAACACTTGGCTCATAATGATGTTAACTCCTAGTGCCATGAAATTTCACATGTTGAAAAAGTGCCAGCATGTAAGATTCAAAAATATTAGAAGGTGTTGTCCACATCGAATCATTATTTCTATCTTACCCAAGCTAGAGATTCACATTCTGTTCTGATAACATATTTGAATTCTCATCACATCGTTGAGCCTTGATCCATTTTCAATGTCATGGGGATCCACTTTGGGATCGCCATCTCACAATCTCGTAAAAAAATATATTATTCTCATATTCTCGCATTTCTGAGTTTTGTTTTACAAACAGAACCTGGACATAGATCTCATCAAGTATATTATGAAACAATGACTCCATGCATAAATTAACAGTGCACCAGTAACATATGTCAGCTCTTGTCACTATTATTATAATTTTTCCATTATCGAACTTCCTCTTTGGTTGATATAAAATTTAATACACCAATGTTCATACCCAATGATATATACATGCACATGATTAATATACATTGTTGGTGTATAAAATATTATGCTCCTCCATATATTTGTGGTCAAGCCTATACATCCTATGACCTATGACTCAATCCAATGTGATCACCAACATTCTCGTGGTCAAAGAAAAGTAGAGGAAATTGGGGATGCTTGGAATTTATTTTTATGCTTCCTGCATCAAAATTTTTGCTATATTAGGGATTCGTCTTGTAGCTCTCCCGAGATAGTGATAATATATTATTCCCCATGTCAAAAATATACGATATAAAGATTAAATCTCTTTCATTAATATTTGTATTCAAACATATACTTCAAATGCAAATTAGATATATTTCATCAAATGAATCAATATATGCTCCTCCAAAGAAATGTTTAAATATAGAAACTTGATTGAGGATAACATATTGCTTTAGTTCAATTTCTCTCAATTTCTTATTGTCCAATCATTTATGCATTTAAAAACACCAGGGAAGATCATTTAATGTAGTATCAATTAAAGATTTAAAATCATACATGCATCAAATTATATGTTATTTCAGCCATCAAAATCTTGCAATTTTTATAGATCATATGAGATCATACATAAAAGAAAATTTAGACAAACTTAGCATAAGATCATATACCCTTAAGATTTCATTATGATGCCAATCAATATATGATCTTTCTCATCTCATCTTATGATCACATTATGTGAATAATCAACATAAAAGAGTTATAAAAGAGATTTAGACATAAACAAATTAGGGTTCCAAGAATGCATACCTAATAGATTTTGCATTTTGCAATATGTACTTACCTAGTTTTCAACCATTGATCCTTTGAGAATTGGAGATGAGAAAGAATACTCAATCCAAATTTTATGAAACAATTTTCTTTCTAACCAAGGATTGATACCTAATCTAGTGTAGAACAATAAGGGAGGCCCTGGTCCCCCAAGTGCAAATGTTTGGTTTACCCTCTATCAAAAATCTTATTTTGATCATGCAACATTGATAAAAATTTAAAATAATTATCGTCAGTATCTATCACTTCACTCATTAAATAATTTCTTGGGTATAACTCTTTTGCAAAGTAAAAGGCCTACATCTAAAAAGTAATTTATTCAAAAAAACTCAGCTTCTTATAATAAATCATCATATCATTCATTTGAAGGCTCCCAAGAACTTTATAAGAATCATTATTGATGATACTGGGATCAAATATTTCTTTTCGATATTAATTTTATTTTTCATTTCACATAGTATATATGAGAAAAAATTAAATTTGAAAGTATCAAGAATATTTTCTAAAAGATTTTTAAGAATACTTACCTCAACTTGCTACTAATAACATATACCTGGGTTGAGGATGCCATCAAATTTGTAACCCTTCATAAATGCAACATCCATCATATAAATATCATCTAGTGTGTCATAATGCATACTTTTATTGAAAGTATCCTCCTAATAGCCACTATTTGCCTCATCAACAAGACTCATATCTTCATTGCTACTATCTACTACCATTCTTCCATGTTCACCTACTATATGTAACTCTATTTTATCTCCACATTCTGGATGCATTTCTATTTCACAAAATGGATAAAAAAATGATTCATACTTGGGAAACTTATTTTCACATTCCTTTGGAGCTTCATTACTTGGGAAAATTTCAAAATCATAATAAAATGTTTTATCCTCTTGAGTATTATTTTCTACTTCACCAAATACCTCCTTAATATGCATTGATCCATCAATGTGTTCATCGTGGTGGATTGAGAAAAAACTTGAGCCATTTCTCTCAACATATTTTTTCTATTCCATATCTAGCAAAGCTGATAGGTTTTCTGTACTAAGAGAATCACCCTCCTCATTTTCATACTCATTTTCATCTATTGTCATACACAAATCTTCAGATGCATATTCTTTTTCATAATGTCCAGTATTTTCATCTCCATCCCAATCTGAATCTTTATTTGACTCATATATTGTTTCAGTCATATATTCACTATCCTCTATAGCTTGTTCATTATTAATTTTGAGAAAAGTAAGGAGTTTATGATTACATAAAAGACCTAATTCTTGTATTTTATTGATAATAACAAAGGGTGGAGGTCTAGATTTTGAAGGTATTTCTAGATAGGATTTGAACATCCTTATAAAGAATTGTATTGTAATTCACCCTCTTATTTTTCTAAGTTCCAAAATGCATCCAAAGGAGATATATGATTTGGTTCTTCATCATCTTCATGTAATATTTGAAAAAAAAAATTAATTGGGATCATCTACTAAGATTCCCAATTCACTAAATCTCCTTGCAAATTCCTTGGATGAAGGCATGCTACTTGAAGGTGCTTCCTAAAAAATATTGGCCATCCTTATAATCAAATGTGTTGAGGATTCTCCTTCATATCTTTTCAAATTTAAAAATACATCCCAAAGGTGTTTGTGTTCTTCCTTCATGGTGTAATATAGACCTTGTTCCATATCATAGCATAATTTAAACCATTTCCTTTTGAGTCTTCTTCCTTAGTAGAGCTACCAACTGGAATTATTTTAAGTAGAGTCACCACCTCTTTTATAGAGGAATATATCAATTTTTTGATCATAAGAGTTTTGCTTCCAACAGAGTGCACACACTCCTCACTCTATATTTCTAATCTTCTAAAACCTAATATTTTCTGGGTTACTTCATAATCCCTGATTGTGTAGACAACTCCCCAGTGCAGTCACAAATTTTTTGGTGCCCAAATTAGCAGATTAGGTTTCCTATGGAATGATGATCTAATTATGAGAATTCCTAATAGAAATTTTCCAACTAACAAGTTCCACTTTGATTGAATGCAAACCTCTACAATTCTAGCTTTGCAAAACCAAGGCTGGTAGGCATATACCTCGCACCTTATAGGATTTTAGAGAAAATAACTTGGGGGACATGTGTTGGAAATATAAGAGGAGTAACTAAGAGGGGATGGGTGAATCAGTTACTACTAAAATAAATCCCAGATCCCTTAGATGTTAGTACAAAAATGTAAATTGAAGACTAAATACTACTGAAGCTCGGTAAACACACATAAAATGTTGTAACTCGATAATAACTGAATTATCTCGATAAATGCTTAATGTATAGACTTTAGAAGTTATTTGTGATTATCATTGCTTTAACCGAGTTGCAAACATATAAAATAAAATAACATGAACACATTTGACACCAAGCTTTAACGTGGAAACCCAATTTGGGAAATACCACCAATTGCAACTAGTTACCATTTTTCACTCTTTTGAAGTGAGCCTTGTTAGGAGCCAACCTTGTTAAAGGTTACAAAACACATTTTTAGGTGTGACCCTGTTAAAGGATTTAATCACCCTATTAGGAGTGGCCTTGTTACAGGTCTTGAGACAATTCAATAGAACTGCCACCTTATTAGAGGATTTGCAAATAGTTGTTAAGACAACTTTGTCAAGAGATTTAGATTACTACTACAATGGTTAGAGAGTAATAATGAGATGACCTAATTAGAATGCAACTAATTTTCTAATTACATATGTCTATTCTAGCTTGTACTTGATCCTTCTTGATCGAATAAGCTTTACTGCTCCACAAGGATATTCTACTTATTATTCAAATTTGATTCCTCTTCTTATCATTAAATGTTCAATAACATCTTCATACTTTATTGCACACACACTTTGAAATCATAACTTGACCTTATACTTATATCTTCCACTTTATCTAGTCAGCTCAAATACAACTTAGAATAATTAATATTCATCACCTCTGTTGGCTAGAATCAATAGATAAATAAATTAAGCTTAATATGCCAGAATAAGAAAATCCTTCATTAGCTAATCTAGCTTGGTAGAAACTAACTCAAAAATGATTTCCTTTGTTAACCAATAGGAGCTCGGTTAACACTGCAAACTCACAAAAATCCTTTGGACAACTGAGTGATCTTAGTTAGCACTGATTCCATCCAAATTTCCTTCATTAACCAAGTGAGCTTGGTTAACACTCATCTTCTGCATACTTTGATGTCCGAGTGAACTCGATAGACACTGCCTTCTGAACTAGGAAAACACAAGAATTCTCAATAGACACAGATAACTATCTTCACTGCTCAAGTGAGCTTGGCATATACTGACTGATAATGTTTATGATATTTGTGTAACATTAAAGACAATACAAAATTAATCAATTGTATCCAACAACATGGGTGTTTTGAAGGATTTTAAAATTTGGTAAATGTTAGTGAGTTTAATATATAAATTTATAATAGATTTGTCAACATTTGTTACTTGGATGTATGTCATTTCTACAATCAACGTGAAGACTCAAATCAACAATCAATAGACCAATGCCTTAACCGATGGATATTTTCCCCTTTTAATGAACTTTACCCTAATAAGAGATTTCATATCATGACAAGGGTAAACATTATTTTTTTATTTTTTTATTTTTAAAATATAAGAATATAATTTCTATGAAGTATTCAAACTTTCTAGTACAAAAAGTACTTTCCTTTCAAATTTGACACCTACAAATTTAGGTGTCAACACAGCAAATGATTATGTATTTTGGTTATGCCATGTGGCATCTTATGTAATTGTGTATTATTTAATTGGATTCATACTTGTGGTTATTCTATGATGTGGATTATTTTATATATCAGATTTAGTATTAAGAAAACTTATGTATTGGATTCAATGTCCGGAGACCCTTAAGAGATGTAATATGTTTACGGATTGTTTGTATGAATGTGAGTTATCGCTTTCACTATGTTATCTCTTATTGTTTTAATCTTTAAAAAAAATCTTTGCCAAACTTAGTGAGACTTTAAGTTAATTTTTTTTGGGTTCCCTAGCAAGACATTACACTTTTCATCTTCAACTTTACCTCTATTCATACAATTATTTGCTAGATGACTAAGTTCTTTGCATACATAGCATCTTTTGGTAGGATTCCTCTTTCTAGAGTGAGTTTTCATGAAATTAGCTCCTATGCGTCCAAAGTCTCCACATAGATAACATCTATACCAAGCATTGTAGTCCCAAACAAAGATTGCTTTAGCAGGTTGTTCAGTAGGATTCAAATTCTTAGTTATGCACTCTAAAGATTTATGACCTTGTTTGTTGCATGTAAAACATTTTCCTTCAAACTTGGTTGTCTCTATGCATTCACTTTCTCTATGTCTAGGTTTGTTACAACTATAACATTTTCCATTAAACTTTTACTTTCCATTGCTCCAACATTTGTTTGATGTATGGTTTTCCTTTGCACAATGATTAAATGTAGGTCTTTTATTTTTTTGAGCTCCTTGTTGTGATGATTATCCTTGTTCAATGTACCCCAATCCTTCTTTCCCCTTGTGTCTATGTTGAGATAGTTTAGCTTATTGATCCATGCTTGTTTGTAATCTCATCATTCTTTCATTGGTTTCTCTTTCTTCTCTACAATCATTCATAAGTCTTTCATTTCCTATCCTTAGATTGATGACTTCTTGATTTGCATTTTTCAGCTAATATTCCATATCTTCCTGATGTGGTGAGAGTTGGTGGGTTTCATTGTCCTTTTCTTCTATCCCAGTGTTGAGTAATCTTCTGTCTCCTTATGCCATATTTTTGTCATTTTCAGCTTCGTTCTTTTGTTCCATGACTTCACATAGCCTGACTGAATGAATCTATTGTTCTCTTTTCAATTTTCTGACTTCTTGTTGTAGAATAAGGTTTCTCCCAAGTAGATCTTCTATAGTTTCATCTGCTTCATCTGAACTTCTCTCTTTGCAAATATCTTCAATTCTTTCTTCTATGTATAGATTGTCATTCATCTTTTCTGCCAATTCTTTTCTTCTTTTTATAGATTGATAGAGTTGATCCTTCAGTTTCTTGATTTTTTCCATGGCCAAATGTAGATCCAACTTTTCATTTTCAATTTCTTTCTCTAGCTTGCATACTTTCATTTTCTTTGATCTTTTCTCTCAAGCTGGTAGACTTCTGAGAAGAGAACCTTGTTCTAATACCAATCATTGGAAAGATAATGCAAGATAGGTGACTGAGAGGTGGGGGAGGTGGAGGGCATGAATTAGGAACTTAAACTACTTAACCCACTTTGTTAAGTTATCTAATCTACTTGCATGCAAGAAATATAAAGCAATAAAGTAAAAACACCATAACACAATATTTAGTAACCCATAAACCCTCCAAGTTGAAGGTAAAATTAGGGTGGGGATGACACCCACAATGCTTCACTAATGTAGTAATAAAGTTGGTATGTTAAGGTTTTTAAATTATTTAGTTGGTTAAGAGTAATAAGGACTATTATGTCCACCTTGTGAAAGGATTTATAGAATACAATCAAGTATGTACTGTGTTAGGAGTTTCTATAAAGGATGGTTAGGCCTACCTAGTTAAAGGATTTGGGATTAATATACCTGTTAGGATGAATCAATGGATTGATCTTTGATGTACAAATTTGATTGCTAATAAAGATCCTTTGAAGTAAACTGATCACCTGACTATGATAGATTAGTCTCTTCCTTTCCTTAAAATGCTCATAGCCTTCAAATAATCTGCTCTTCCATATTCACTAATGTTCTTCAGTTACAATTCTTACATATCATATTTGGATTAAAAAAAATACTTCATACTTGTATCCATCCAAATAATTCCTTCATAGGTTGGCTACAACATAAATAATTCCAAAAATAATTACCAAGTCTGCTTAGCATTGTGACTTAGGTCCAATGGCTTACTTGGGTGATGTTGAAGATACTTAGGCAACACTATCACCTTGGCTAACTCTAGCACTTAGCTAATACTGGATGCTTGGTTCATACTAATCACTTCGTAGACACTGTTGATTCAGTTCACACTCCTCTTCTAGCTTGATCATTATATTGGAACAAGAATACTCTTCTTAACTTGGTTCTCACTAGAGCTCAGTGAATACTATCAACTTAGTGGGAACTATCAGCTCAGTTGATACTACTTACTTTTTTCAAGGTTAAAATTGATAGCTTGGTTCCTTTATGAGTATGGTTAACAATGCATATTGGTAACTCAATTACTATTGTCTTTCATTATGACTAAGTGTTTTAACACTAATTGATAGTATATCTTGACATGAGATTAACACAAAGAGGATGTATATATGCCCCCTTCCTTAGGATGACTATGTAGCCATAAACATTGTAATGAAGAGAATCAAGGATAACTAATTCTATCAACAAAGAGATGTCCTTCATTAAAATTATTGATGCAGGAGCATCTTACATCATGAAAAAGGGGGCGTGATCAAAAATTTATTTTAAAAAAAATTGTGGAGGAGAGAGAAAGTGATGAAAATTAGAGGAAAAATATATTAAAAAAATTAAAAAGGGGGAAAAGAGGGAAAAGAGGAATTTCTATTTTCAAGATGCACATGTGGCATAAATAGAAAAATAAGAAAAATAGTTGTCATTCCATTTATCAAGGTGTGTAGGTGGCATCTTAGAAGTTTGTGGAAAGTTCATTAAATTATGCATTTAATATTTGTTGTGATCCACAAAGGAAATGTAATTTCTAATTGGTCCACATGGTGGTGCTTAGTTGTATTTGGGTGGTAATTTAATATTTATTTTTAAGGTAGTTGCATTTACCTTTTATCCCATATTGGTTGTGTTTGTAACATCTTTGATGGTAAGTGCCTATTTAAGCAAGGCTTATGATCATCTGTAATCAAGCTCTTCAAATGTAAGCTCTTCAAGTGTAAGCTCTTCAAATATAAGCTCTTCAAGTGCAAGCTATTCAAGTATAAGCTCTTCAAGTATAAGCTCTTCAAGTGTAAGCTCTTTTAGTGAAGCTCTCATGTTGTAATATCTTGTAAGAAAGCTTGGAGGTGAAAGTTCTCTTGGTGGAAGCTCTTGGTGAAGATCCTAGTGTGAAGACTCTTCTTGTGGAAGCTCTTATTTGGGAGTTATCTTATGTTGAAGCATTTTTAAACTTCTTTTAGAAGAGGTCATATCTATGATGTCATATTGTTGATGTTGTAAGAATTTTCAAGTTTAATAAAAGCATGCTTTGTGAAGTATTTTGTCATCTCTTGTCTCCATATTATTGTGACTTCATTGTGAGTTGGTAAGAGTGGTGTGGCCCTTCATCAAATGATATCAAAGTGTACCTTCATCAAATGGTATTAGAGTAGGAGCTCCTGAGTGTGTCAATAGATCACCAAACGTGAGGCAATTTGCACTAGGACCTTGTGTTGGGTAAAGTTTTTCAGGAAGAAGTTCTTGATTGTGTAGATAGATCATTAGTTTTGAGGCAGTTTTCACAAGGTGTATGTATTACACAAAGTTTTCTTATGAAGACTTGACCATGGAAAAGAGAAAGAAGAAGATGAATTTTGTGATTGGATGGATTTTGCGGATTCCTAGACTTGAGAAAATTAGAGCAATAAATCAAGAGGCATTGCGAGTTGCATTCTTTGATTTATAGAAGAAAGTGAATGAATTAGAAGCTAAGTTGTGGAAGAGAAGAGCACGTCACCAAAAAAGAGATGTTGAAAATTCTTTGGATTCAGAAAAGAAAGAAGATCCATTGGATTATCACACATGTGATACAAAAGAAGAGCAAGAGGATGAAGATGAAAATATTTTTGAACTTGAAGTTGAAGAAGATGAAAGAGAGGAGGAGGAGCATGAAGATGACAAGATTTGTGAGCTTGAGGTAGATGAAGATGATTTCAAGAATGCAACAATGGAGGAAGAGTATAGTACCTTAGTTGGAGGTCAAACAAGTTAAATGGTTACTTGCCTTGTTGAAGACATGGAAGAAGAAATCAAAGATGAAGATGTGAAAGAGGTAAATTTCTATGAATTATGGGATGTTAAATTTGAGATGAATTTGAAAGATAATGATGATGGTTTATATAAGGATCTTATTAGTGATGTGTAGTATACAAAGGAAGATTGGTATGTTGTTGTTCAATTTATTACAAGTGTGTTTAATTCTACAATATTGGAGGAGGATGAGATTTATAATTGGAAAGAGTTCATTGCAGAGGACAATTTTCAACAATAGACACTTGTTCTAGCTAGGTGTTGGAAATGAAGGAAGAAGGAAATATATTGGTAGTGGATACTTGTTCTAGCTATGTTTTGGAAGAAGAGAAAATATATATATCAATAGTGGCTACTTCAATTTGTGAATTTATATCCACAATGTTTTTCCTACCATGGGTGTCTAATGCAGGAGCATCTTGCATCACAAAAAAGGGGGTGATCAAAATTATTATTTTTAAAAATATATATATATTGTGGAGGAGAGAGAAAGTGACAAAAAATAGAGGAATAATAATAATAATAATAATAATAAAGGGGAAAAAGAGGGAAATGAGGAATTTCTATTTTCAAGGTGCATACATGGCATAAATAGAAAAATAAGAAAAATAGTTTTCATTCCATTTATCAAGGTATGTAGGTCTTAGAAGTTTGTGGAAAGTTCCTTAAATCATGCATTTAATATTTGTTGTGATCCACAAAGGAAATGAAATTTTCTAATTGGTCGACATGGTGGTGCTTAGGTGTATTTGGGTGGGAATTTAATATTTATTTTTAAGATAGTTGTATTTATCTTTTATCCCACATTGGTTGTGTTTGTAACATCTTTGATGGTAAGTGCCTATTTAAGAAAGACTTATGATCATTTGTAATCAAGCTCTTCAAAATTTAAGCTCTTCAAGTATAAGCTCTTCAAATGCAATCTATTCAAGTATAAGCTATTCAAGTGTAAGCTCTTGTAGTGAAGCTCTCATGGTGTAATCTCTTGTAAGCAAGCTTGGAGGTGAAAGTTATCTTGGTGGAAGCTCTTGTTGAAGCTCTTGGTGTGAAGACTCTTCTTGTGGAAGCTCTTATTTGGGAGTTCTCTTATGTTGAAGCATTTGTAAACTTCTTTTGGAAGAATTCATATTGTTAATGCCATATTGTTGATGTTGTAGGAATTTTCAAGTTTATTAAAAGCATACTTTGTGAAGTATTTTGTCATCTCTTATCTCCATATTGTTGTGATTTCATTGTGAGTTGGTAAGTATGGTGTGGCCCTTTGTCAATTATATACCATAAACTTAGCAAAGAGAACTAGCACTTATAAGCTAATAATATAGGTAAATTATGAATGGATATGCCACAAATCAGAAGAGACCTTTAAAAGAAGAGATCTTGCATACAAGACATCTACCTTCAAGAGGAGTGTCATGAATAGAGATGCAACTTCTAAGAAGAAAAAGAATGCACCTATTTTAGTCCCCTATTTATATATGAAATAGGGATCCTTGGAAGAAGGATGAGAAACTTCAAAGCAAATAGTAAGGGTAAATGCTAACTATGAACATAGGTTTACAAATAAAGAAGATGTGATGATCAAGGACATACACCTCTTGTAGAAGGATTCATGATAAAAGAACCATTCCTTATAAGAAAGTGATGTCACATAATAAAAAAATGCCACTACACTAAGGAAAGCCAATCCTCCAACAAATAGAGAGAAATAATATACAAAAGACCTTGCCCCCCAATTGTGAGACAAGAAAGAAAGTTTACGGTAAGATTATACCCCAATATCTCATGAGATATAAAATATGTAGCTAAAAACCAATATTTATACATAAATCATCACATATCAACAATAAATATTATAGAATAATGTCATACCATAGAAATATAGAACAAGAAAACATCATAGGATAGCCTACTCTAAGCATCATAAGATGCTAAGAGAAGATATCATGTATGACATAAGCTATAGATGATTACCAAAATGAGAAAGATTAATATATAAGCTATCAAAAGATATTTTTTAGGAAAAAGATACATGATCCTACATGTAGCAAAATATTTTCATATCTAAAGATAAAAATGTACCATAAAATAATACAATCTATAGAGAAATAAGCCAAAAGATAGAGGAGAAGCATGCTATACTTATAATAAGAGATAACATGAAGAAGAAAAAATGAATACATATATCTAAGTGAGATCCCTATAATATAATACAAAGATCACATTGTACAACCAATCAATGCAAACATATTAAAAAATAGATGCCTAAAAAGGATTAAAGGGTAAGGGAAAACATAAGAGGCTATATCGATACCAAATATGAACTTTTCAAGAAAGGATATATAGGTGTCAAATATCCAAAATAGATCCCAAGAATGAATGATCCTTTCCCCCCAGTGAAGGTGAACAAGAAAAATTGCCTATTGTACCACTCCTAAACATATTATGCAAAATAATAGGGAGTGGCAATAATAGGGCTTAGGATTGCTAAGTATTTTGTTGGATAAGAGAATAAATATCATGTGTATAATAAATTTCATCACCTTCAATGTTACCATAGATATAGATGAGAAATTCTATAAAATCATGAAGATAATGTCCATTAGTGTAGCCAAAAGGATGTTAAAATATAGAAATGGAATTCAAAATCAATGGTTAATATTTTAAAGTAGGAGCATGCAAAAGGTGATGATAAGCCCTTAAGGCTAAGGCTTCCCTAGTATCAATAGGAGAAAGGTGTGGAACTGTAAGAAGAAGATGTAAAGGAGGTTGAGGTGGAGGAGAAGAAGAAGGATCACTAGAAGAAGGAATGTGACCAAGATCTTTCTTATGATGTTGTATAGGAGGGTAAATATGGTTCTTAATACCATGCTCATTAATACAAAGACCTAAACCCTTATAACCTTGTTGAGTGCTAATGTTATAAACCATAGTATAAGTATGATAGAGGGTAGAACAAGAGAATTTAGAATTAGGAGATGTATGAGTGAATGTAGTATAAGGAGGAATTATAAGATAAGTGGTGTGAAGAGAAGGTTGAGAAGTAAGAGGAAGTAAAGGAGAAAATGACTCATTTAAAAATTGAGAAATATCAGGATCATGAAGCATACCTTGTATATTTTGAAATGTAGAGGTGGTTTTGTCTTTAGGAAGAATATTATTAGGATTGGGATTGGGATGATCACTAAATAAATCATGAATGTCATCTAAAAGGTAAATGAGAATGCCACATTAAAGTCTAATGATATTCTTGAAACATTCTCTATTTGGAAACCTTGTGTTAGTTAACTGTAAAAGAACAAATCCAAGAAAAACATGTAAAGAGATTAATAACATAAAGTGATAGAAACTAACATCAACATCATAAGTATGATAAAGAAATGCAAGAAGAGTAGTAACCATGAAAATAATGATCGAAAAAAATAATACCATGTTAAAAATCCCTAAATGATTTACCTTAAAATGAAGTAAATGCTTAGTGGAAATAAGAGAGATCTAGCTTCAAGAAAGAAGTTAAGAAAGTTAGGTTAACAGAAAAGGTAAATACCCAAAAAAGTCTAACATAAAAAAAGGGGGAACTTGTCGATTTCACCAAAAGAAGGTAAGAACCAAAAAAAAACAAATAAACAATCTAACTTCAAAGAGAAAGGGGCACAAGTTGGATTCACCAAAATGTTTAGGGGAGAAAGGGAGACACTTTAATAGGGTTTTAGGTCTTCTCTTATTCAAGCCACTAAGACATTCAAATATGTATATGAAGAAAAGAGGGGAATTTCCAAATATGATTCCACTTATGATCCAAATTAGATTAGCTAGAACCCTACAAAAGAAGGGTGTCAATAATAAATTCATATTATAAAGAGGAATGCAATACAAGGTGTTGGTGTAAATAGGTATTTACTATTTACACTTTACTTAAGTTTACTTAGGTTAGTGCATTATTTTATTATTTTGTATTATTTTATTATTTTAATTTATGAGACATTTAGGAGTTTGTGCAGCTTTTTGGGTTGTCATGTTGGCAACACAAAAGTATGCAACTCTAATTATGCACATGGTGTCTACAACATAGGAGTTTGCATCATTTACTAAGTTTTCATGTAGACAACATAGTAATTCGCACTCCTAATTTAGCACATGTTGTCAACAAAATTGGTTTGTGTGTCACACCATTGTAGGCTTATCCTCTCATCATTGCACTTACTTATGTGCTTAATGGAGGATAACCCATATCTAGTGGACGTGTGCCTAGTTGTATGACTTATCATGATGCTGATTCCAAGGCATTCTAGATGCATCTCAGAGGCCTTTATATACAGACACTCCTTGTGTACTTGTACATTGTATTGAATACTATATAGTTATCTTGATCATACTCTAGTCTAATTTGTGCTTGTGTTTTGAGTTTCCTGGTCTTGGGTGAATTTTTCCCTAAGGCAAATTCTTACATGGTATCAAAGCTAAGGGGGATACTCATCACATAGCCATTGGAGACCTCATTGATTCATCTCTCTAAGGGACCCGATTCAGATCAGGAGCATCAACTACAATTGGGAGCATCTAGAGCCGAAGCAAACCTTGCCATTTCCTCTGAAGCTATGATTCAATGAAAATTGACTATAAATTTGCCTATTTTAGGCCATAGTTAATCAGGAGGATAATTTTTTTTGCAAATCAAAACCTAAAGGCCCGATTTGCAAAGCTAGGTATGGTCTTTTATTAGTCTGATTAATTCAATTTCATATCTAATTAATTCTATATTTTTCCTGCATTTTTCAAAAAAATTAATTATTTTTTCTAGCTAGTCGGGCATGCAAGGAAAGTGCACAAAAAAAAAATATTTATAGGTCCAAGTACCGGGAAATCACGTCCTAGCCCTGAGCCTATGAATATTCCATAAGGAATAATCCATATTTTTCAATATATTTAATTTGCAGGTAGCTTCAAAAATATTTTTGGGCAGTTTAGCACAAATACAGCCAAGGTCAAACTAATCGGCTACATCCAACCCACCCTGTAGCCGAGCATTTCCCAACCACGAAAAATGCCTCTTCTATTTTAATTGAGTGAAGCAATTGTTTTTATACAATTTATCACTCCCTATCAGGGGGAATGTGGGACTAAACTTTAAGTCCTTGTCACTTTTCTTAAAAGCCAGTGTCACTTTTTACAAATCTGACATCCGTGCAACATTTGTCGAGCTCTATGCGTTATGTCACACGACGCTCGTGGAAGTCTCCTCCGCTATCAAACTAGGTGCCACATGGCTTAACAACAATCAGCCATGCAATCTACGAATTCTGAAGCATCACTTGACCCATAGCCACTATCACAGTGACATGTGTCGCATTGGTTTTTGCTAGAATTTCGTATACGCAGACTGCCTGCTCAAACCCCTACATAGATGCCAAGTGGAGGCTAATCAGTAGCTGAGTCAATATTTCGTATGCTAGTCAATTACATGTAGATTTTTGCATCAACATAGATGCAGGCATACATGTCAGCTCCTACACACCAATCCATACTTCCACATGCCCCATTTTCATACCATCTATACTATACGGACTGCCAAGTCATCTGACATGTCAATAGAGGGCTCAAATTTTCACTGACATCAACAAATCATGAGCCTAAATTTGATGATCATATAATTGTCATTCCAAGGCATTTCTAAACTATAGCAACAATTATTTGACTGTCAAGTTTAACACAGTGTTTTCCTCTCAAGACCCCTCTTCAGATGTAGTTTTGATTTGGTATCCCAACTTCAAATGGGCATAACTCAATCATCTAGACTCCAAATCAGGTGCAATTTTTTTTTTTTTTGGGTAAAATTTCTTAAGTTTTTTAGTAGTATAGCTATTTTCTAGCTTTGGTGTACGAATTTTTATAATAAGTTTATTTTGGTCACTGTACCTATCTAATCTTGCTTTTTGCAACTTCAAATGTATCGTACGGGCTCATCTGGACTCCTTTTCAAGTTCTTTTTTTTTTGAAAGTGTATATTTTTTCATCTAGTTTCTAGATATATAGTCAAATTGTATTCTTATTTGGACAAAAATACCACTCTTAAAGATAAGTTTTGTTTTGCATTGTATTGCTTCACAATTGTTGTATTTTTGAGCTACATTTTAAAGGTCCAAATTTGTACTCTATATAGAGGTTGCAATAAGAAAAATTAGAAAGTCCGCTTTTTCCATTTTGACAAGTGGCCCATTGTAAACGCACTATATATAAAGTGCCAAAATCATTCATTTGGGGGGGGGGGGGGGGTTGTTTGATTGAGTGAAAAGGGAGGGTGTGTAGTGTGTACTATGTCTCCTTGATCTTGTGTTCTTGCATTATGGGTTCTTTTTCAAAGTTAACTCCACATAATTATGCTACTCAAAAAGAAAACATTAAAGAGCCATTGGTAGAAAAAGTTTTATTGTGGTATGTCTCTGGTGTAGCAAAAAGACCTCCTGTTGATGTTGACTAATCTTAGAAAGAAGATCAGAAATCCAAATAAGAGGTGGCCCTGAGAACCTTGTTAAACAATATCTTTGATCTTGTCAAATTTTACATTAGGAAGCTGAACAATCTGATAGAGGTTTGGGCTAAACTTGAAGCATTGTATGGGACAGTAGATGAAGACATGGCTTACACCATAGAGGATAAAACTTCTCAAGTTGAATCCTAGAAATTTTGACACCATCAAGGACTATCTTACCCAAGTAGAAATGTATAGGGCACAACTGAAGGATTGTGGTGAACCCATCAAGGATGGAAAGATAATCAAACACATCATCACTCATCCTCCACCTAAATATGCTCCTTTTGTTTCTAGCGTTAATACACACAAATTAACAATGGGCAGTGCCTATGTTAAGCCTTCATTTGAGAAATTCTCAGAAATGTTGATCTTAGAACATGACAATCTAGTGAGTATGAAAATTCTAAAGTCTTCCAAGACCAAAGCCTTGGTAGAAAATGAAGGTAAATCAAGTGGTAAAACCTCCAACAAGAAGTAGAAGCAAGGGAAAGCTAAGCCACAAGACAACACACAATAGTCCTCAAAACAACAATTTTTTTCAAATCAATCTTCTTCCACTCAACAGTCTTCTTCACAACAAGGAAAGTATTCTTCCAAAAATAATCAAAAGGTGAACAATTCCAACAAAAAGGAGAAGAAAACTTGTTCCTATTGTAAGAGGAATGGTCATGATGAACATGAGTGCAAGGATAAGCAGATTGATGAATTGGTCAACATTATGAGGAAATACAAAATTGATGTTCCAAATGCATATAAGGATAAGGGATCATCATCCACTTCAAAGGTTAGCGGACAAGCTTTAGTTACAAGTACAAATAATGCAAAGGAATGGGTTCTTGATTTAGGAGCAACACATCATATGGGTGCTTCAAGGGATCAATTTTCCTCTTTAAAACCATCAAATGTACCTTACATCTATGTGGGAAATGATACTCAAGTGGAAGTAAAAGGCGTATATGAGAAATATGTTAGCGAAGGAATACTAATCTATTAAAAGAACAAAGCATTAACTAACAAAATTACTATAACATATAAGAGAGACCAAAAGAGAAACCCTCAAATGAGAATATGAGCCATGGAATGGCTCTCTTAATGAGATTATTCTCTTGATGTATGGATGAGTCTAATGGATTAGTTTGGTAGGATTATGGGATGTATGCTCAAGCTTCAAAATAGCTTCAATGGAGATCTTTGGGATTTTTGGTGTGGATGTCTGAGATTGGTATAAAAATTGGTCTTAAAATGGCATTATAACTTTAGCTCAAAAGTTGTGATGAAATGGCTTGGGAGGGGATTCAATTTATAGGCCAAGGGCTTGAGGGATGGAGGGTCAAGATGCAAGGAGAGATGAAAGCTTAAGGAGGGCTAGGATACACTCAAAGGGGAGCACATGGATTGTGCTTGTTTAGCACCAATCAGGGAGTGACACATGTCACAGGGTCATTGGGTAGAAGAAAGGGCAAGGATGAGTCAACAAAGGTGGCTCAAGGCCTTAAATGGCCCTCATAATGGCTTGTAAGAGCTTTAAAGGGCATGTAAGAGCATTGAAGGCTTATGGTTGGGATAAAGTTTTATGGTCGGGATATTTTGAGGGAGGATACTTTGATTTGGCTTAGGAAAGTCTTAAGCTCACTTAGGGAATGTGACAAGGTTAGGGGAGGGATTAGGCTTGGTTTTAGGATTAGATTAAGGATGTTAGAGATATGCAAGTGGATGGCATTCATGAGGGTGGGTGAGTTAGTAGCTAAGATTGGTTAGTATGGGTGGATGGGGTGGATTAGGCTAAATGGAGGGTTAGGGACAAGTTAGGGGCTTTTAGATTTTAGAGATTTATTTATCAAATAGATTTATTTAATAAATGGGGATTTTGGAATTAGATAGGAGAATAGGATTTAATTGATAAATGATTGATTATTTGATTTATCAATTAGGACTATAGATGATTAATTAAATTAATCAACTAGGGGATGGAAAAGGATTAAATAAATAGCAATTTAATTAATGATGCCTTTAGAGATAACTAAATAGGATTACCAAAGCCGTGTAATCAAATTTAGGTGTCTACAAAAGGGAAAGGAAATTTTGAGTTGGAAAATGGTGTCTTCAAAGATGTACTGCATGTTCCTAACCTTTGCACCAACCTTATCTCCATCTATCAAATCACTCACTATGGACGTGGCAACAAAGTAGAGTTCCTCCCCGATACAGTTATGGTGAAAAATCTCAAAGATGATTCTATGGTGGTTGGAAAGGAAAATCATGAGACAAGACTTTATTCTTTCTCACATTTTGAGCCTAACTCTACTTCTCTCGCCTTGTTGACTCATTCAAACACACAAAGTAAACTATGGCACGAAAGATTTGGACATCTTAATTATCATTACCTTCAACAACTTAGTAAGAAAGAAATGGTCATTGGCCAACCTCAAGTCAAGTTTTCAGAGGGTGTATGTCCAGATTGTGAAGCAGGTAAACATCCCAAAGAGAAATATGACGAGGGGAAGTCTTGGAAGGCAACCGTTGTTCTAGAATTGGTCCATAGTGATGCAATTGGCCCATTTCTAGTACCATCATTTGGTAAGGCCCGCTATGCTCTCACATTTATTCATGGCTTTTCAAGGTACACTTGGGTCTTTTTCCTAGCTCATAAGAGTGAAGTATTTGATAACTTTATCACCTTCAAAGCTCAAGTTGAGAATAAATTTGGGAAAGCCATCAAGATCCTAAGAATAGATAATGGTAGAGAATATGTCAACTCTAGGCTTATAGACTTTTGCATACATGAGGGTATAGATCTTCAACATTTAGTTGCATACACACCACAATAGAATGGTGTAGCTAAAAGAAAGAATAGAATCGTTAAGGAAATGATCACTTGTATACTTCAACACAAGTCTCTAGATCAAGTGTTTTGGCTTGAAGCCATGTGTTGTGCCAACTACATCCAAAATAGAAGTTTGCATAAGGACTTAGATGGAATAACACCTTTTGAGGCATGGTGTGGCTGAAAACCAAGTGTTAAGCACTTCAAAGTTTTTGGTTGTATAGCATGGGCAAGGATACCTCCACAAAAGTGAAAGGCATTACAACCACAAAGCAAACCATGCATATTTTTTGGATATCCTAACCATCTCAAGGCATACAAACTAATGGATCCAGGGATGCATGAAATCTTTTATGAGAGGAGTTTTCACTTTGAAGAAACATGTCCAAGCTTGGCTTCTTCAACTCCTCCTTCCTCCTTCGTGGACAGTGATCATAATGATGACAATGACTTGGAAGATGAGATTCCTGAAACTTTGACTAATAGGACATCACATTTATAGGGTCAAAAAATAGTTGAGGACATTCCTTCTTCTTCTTCCACTAAACCTCATCGGGCACAACAAACTCTTGATGCAGCAGATTCATTGATGCGAAATCCTTCAGACACTTGGAGGACTAGGTCACAACACAAGTCATTTCCACATGCATATATTTCTATTGCTTCAAATCCATAGTCTTTTAACGAAGCATCAGAGATTCTAGAATGGGACAAGGCTAGGGAGGAAGAATATAATTATTTGATGAAAAACAACACTTGGGACTTAGTTCCCCTTCCTAAGGAAAGAAAGGTGGTTCGATGTAAAGTGGATCTATCAAACCAAATTTGCAGTGGATGGAAGTGTGGATAAATATAAGGCTCGACTAGTTGCTAAAGGTTTCTTGTAGGTTCTAGGTATTGACTATACAGAGACTTTTGCACCAATTGACAAGATGAACTCCATTTGCCTGACACTAGTAATTGTTGTAGCTCAAGGTTGGGTTGTACACCAGATGGATGTTAAGAGCACTTTTATGAATGCTGATCTTCATGAGGAAATTTATATGGAGCAGCCACAAGGGTTCATATAGGATTCCACTATGGTTTGTAGAATGAAGAAGTCTATTTATGGTCTAAAGAAGGCTCCTTGGGCTTGGTATGCCAAAATGGATTCCTTCCTCCTCTCAATAGGTTTCACCAGATGCACTCTGATTCGAATGTCTACATTCTTCAGAAAGATGACTCACACTTGATCCTAGTGCTTTATTTCAATGACTTGATCATTACAAGGAGTACCTCATCCATCATTGTGAGTGCCAAGACCTCTCTATAGGATAGTTTTCCATGACAGACTTGAGTTTGTGATGGGGACACAACCCAAGCATAGAATGGACACAACAAGAAAAGGAAAATTGTATTAACTATAAAAATAAGCTAGTACATTCAGTATAGAGAAAATAGACTTCAAAACATGCCCTAAGGGCTTACAAAAGCACAAAACTAGAGATAATTTCTTCTTTTGGTACCTCCTCTCAATTTCCACTCCAAACTGCCTTTTTACAATGCCAAAAATGTCCTTAAATAGACCCCGGAGGGTTAAGGACTAGGAGTACATTCTAGAAAGTGCTAGTAGGCATCCACTGACCAAGTAGAAGGCTCTAGAAGCCGTGTTAGAAGTTGATGCAAATCTAGAAGAATCCAAAAATGGTAATCGAACTTTCAGGAGGCATAACTTTTGAACCGTAGCTCTGATTGATGAACCATTTACATTTTTGAAAAGCTCTCAAAGCGCTCTATAGCCCTATGGACCAGCTTCACTCGTCCCCCATTTTTTGACCCTTTTTGAGGTCATTTAATGCCCCTAACCTGACTTTGAAGCATTCTTAAGAGGTCTCCAAAAATCAAAAAACTGCGATAACTTTCAAACCATGGGGCCTTTTGACCTGATTCTTTTTCTAGAATGCTCTAAATTGCAATTACATTCATCTAGCCAATTTACAACTCATAGTTCACCAAAATGATGGCTCAATTACATAATCCTATTTTTTTGGCATTTATACATGTCCCAAGGTGTTCATATTTTGGTTTTTCTATGAGATGGAAATGTTTGAGAAGGGTGGGATGTCTACAATAGTTAATAGGCGGATAGGTAGATGGTTTGCGAAAAGCTTAAGGAAAATGGGATTCTTTGTGTGCATGTGATAGGATACAAGCTAGTATACAAGATTTGGCATATAATACAAGCTAGAATATGGTACAAGCTTTGGACAAGATTCGGATATACAAGGTATGGTACAAGATTTACAAGCTGTACAGGAGGTATTTACAAGCTTCATCAGATTTTGGATATTTGGTTGGAACACCAAGGGAACAAGAAGGTGTGTTATGGGATGGTGGGTGAATGGATGAGGGATAGGATAGTGATAGATAATGGATTAGTCTTAGTACACAAGGTGCTTGAATTACCAGATTTTCACCAAGGTACCTATCCAAGGCGCCTGAATTGCCAAGTTTTTGCCATTGGATGCTTATTTCTCTTTACTATTTTTTTGTATTTTTCAAAAGCTGGGTATACCGAGGATCTTCAAGCATAGAACTTCTTGAGGTGAATGATGTTAGTATGATCATTCAAGAGTTCTCCTTCCGGTGTAGATAACTGATAGGCTCCGAAGCCAAAGGATGCAGTGACAACATAAGGACCAAGCCATGTAGGTTCAAACTTGCCTTTCTTTTCTCGATCAGTTTAGACTTTCATATTTTCTTTGAGGACCATGTCATCTGGCTGAAAGTGTCATAGGAGCACCTTCTTGTTGAAATTCATTTTGAGATGAGTTTGATAGACTGTGAGATGATCATAGGCTTGTTGTCGCTTCTCATCTAAGAGATCTAGCTGGGTGAGCCGAGCTACTCTATATTCTTCATCTAATATTTTCCCCTACAAAGATATGCACAAGGAGGGAAGTTCAACCTCTATGGGTAGTACCGCTTTGGCACCATAGACTAGGGAGTATGGAGTTGTGCCGATGGATGTACAGAAGGAGGTACGATAGGCCGATAGGGCTGGATTTATTTGTAGGTGCCAATTGTGGCCGAAATCATTAACAACTTTTTTTAGGATTTTAAAGAGGGTTTTGTTAGTTGCCTCTTTCTGGTTGTTACGTTGTGGGAAATATGGGCTAGAAAAGTGGTGATGGATGCGGAGGGAAGTGCATAATTCTTCCATGTTGAGATTTTCAAAGTTACCTTCATGGTGGTGAAGATGGTGGATGGGATGTCGAAGTGGCAAACAATGTTGTACAAGATGAACTTGGAGACCTAAACTCCAGTAGCTGAGACTAGGGGGACTGCTTCCACCCATTTAGTGAAATAGTCTATAGTTGTTATTATCCATTTATGTGCATCAGATGAGAGAGGTGTGATAGTTCCAACTAGATCAAGGCCCCAACAAGCGAAAGGCCAAGGTGGTGCAATAGGCTGTAGATCCTGTGATGGAGAGTGCATAAGATTTGCATGCTGCTGACATGGAAGAAACTTTCTGACAAAGTCATAGGAGTCTTCTTCAATGGTAGGCCAATAGTAGCCTGCTCTAAGGATTTTTTTTGCTAGGACAATACCACTCTTGTGGGCACCGCAAAGTCTAGAATGTACTTCTTTTAATGCCATTGCAGCCTCATTTTCATCTAAACATCGAGAGAGAGTGTCATGATAACCCCAACGATATAGGGTATTGGCTATGATAACATAGCGGGATGATTTTCGAATGAGGTTCTGGCATTGGGTACATGTGAGGTGAGGGGATATGATACCATTGTTAAGGTAAGCGTGAATCTCATGGTACCAAGGGGATTGGGGACCAACCAAGATACAAACATGGTTTGAATCCTCATTCGCATAGGTGGGTGTGAGGAGCTGCTCAACTAAAAACTCATACTGTGTAGCTTCTTGGGGAATTTCCAAGAGCAAGCCAATAGTAGCCATAGCGTCAACTGCTTTGTTTCGCATTCGAGGCACTTGTGTAAACTGAAGCTTTGTAAAATGTTGAGTTAGCTGATCAACTAGCTCTTTGTAGGGTAATAGCTTTTCATCTTTGGTTTGATATTCATTTAGGGCTTGCTTGATGATGAGCTGAGAATCGCCAAAGATTTGTAACTCAGTGATGTTCCATTCTACAGCTATCTTTAATCCTGCTATGAGAGCCTCATATTTAGCTATATTGTTGGTGCTAGGGAATTGTAGCTTGAAGGCTTTTGGAATGTAATCTCCTTGAGGTGTGACTTACAATATTCTTGCCCTTGATCCATGAGATGTGTATGAGCCATCAAAATAAAGTTTCCATGGGGGTTGTTCTTCAATTGACAGATATCCTCATCTAGAAATTATGTGATCAAAGGATATGCATCTATTAGAGGTGCATCAGCTAGGTGATCTGCTATAGCTTGCCCTTTGATTGCCTTTCTATCCACATACTGGATGTCAAATTCGTTGAGCATAACCCATTTGGCCAAATAGCCCGTAACTATTGTTCTAGAGAGCACATACTTGAGAGGGTTGATCTTGGAGACTAGTTGGATGGTATGACTTAGCATGTAGTGGCGAAGATTTTGAGTTGAGAAAACAACTGCCAAACAAGCTTTTTCCATAGGAGCATAATTGAGTTCATAACCAACTAGGGTTCTACTGATGTAGTAGATGGCTTTTTCTCTGCTGTAGTCATCAAGCTGTGCTAGAAGTGCCTCTAGAGCAATAGGCATTTTTGATATGTACAAGATCAAGGGATGACTAGGAACTGGTGGAACCAAGATAGGGGGATTGGTGAGATACTACTTGAGCTGATCGAAGTTGCACTGACATAAAGGATCCCACTTGAAGTTCTCATCCTTCTTTAGTAAATGTGAAAATGGTGTACACTTATCTGCAAGCTAGAGATGAAGCGTCGGACGGATTGAAGCTTTCCTTGAAGAGAGAAAAGATGTCGTAGTGTCTGAGGAGGACGCATGTCTAAGATAGCCTTGACCTTTTTGGGGTTGATCTCTATACCTCGTTTAGCAACTATAAAGCCTAGAAGCTTGCCAGATGTGACCCCAAAGACACATTTCTTGGGATTCAGCATGAGATGATATTTGGCTAACCTATTCAAGACTTTCTCTAGGTTAGCAAGATTATCCATGAAGGTGTGAGATTTAACCAAGATATCATCCACATAATCTTCCAAAATGCTATGGATGAGATCATGAAAAATGGTTGTCATAGCTCTTTGATAGGTAGCCCTTGCATTCTTTAGGCCAAAAGGCATCATGTTGTAACAAAAGGTTCCCCAAGGGGTAGTGAATATTGTATTATGTTGATCCTCTTCTGCAATCTTGATTTGATTATACCCAAAAAAAATCCATCCATGAGGGACAAAATTTCATGTCCAGCTGTAAGATCTACAATCATATATATGTTGGGCAAGGGAAAATCATCTTTTGGACAAGCTTTGTTAAGATCTCTGAAATTAATGTAGATTTTGATGTCACCGAAAGGTTTAGTTACAAGGACCATGTTAGAGATCCACTCTAAGTAGTCGATAGGTCAGATAACCTTAGCAATTAACATTCTTTCTAATTCAACTTTGACCAGTAATGCCACCTTGGGGTGCATTTTTCTAAGCTTTTGTCTGACGGGCTTGATCTTTGGATTGACTGCAAGATGATGAACTACAAGCTTTGGATCAAGTCCTGGCATGTCCTGATATGACCATACAAATCGACCAATGTTCTCTCTTAAAACCTCAAAGAGGAGGTTAGCTTGGTCTTGTGATAGGGATGCAGCAATGTGAACAAGTCTGGGGATCTCTGAAGAACCGATGTTGACTTCTCTAGTATCCTCAATTAGAATAGAAGACACCTCTAGTCAATTACCTTGAGGAGGTAATGCTAAATCCTCATGTTCTGCTTGGCTCTGGATGTTCTTACTGAGGGGTTCTCTTCACTGCCTTACCTAGTCTCGAATTCACCTTAGTTCCAGTTTTGGGTGTATCGAAACTAAGTTGGGGATTTTCTCCAAAATACCCCTTGGGATCTAGCTTATAGATATAGGCAGAATCTAGCTTTGTTTGCTTGTGAGGATCCCATGAATCTTAGAAGTGCTTCCTCTGAAGTGAACTCATCAATGTGTATGACGCTTGGTTGGTCCTAATCTATGAGTTGTGGATGAGCGAGTGGTAGGTCAATGAGGTAGTTTGGGATATCATTGTAGGCTCTCTTTTCAACTTCCTCAGGAATGTCTTCAATTTTGACAAGCTCACAGTGAATGTTTGAAAAAGCGTGACCATCTATATTGGTGCCTCCAGTTGTGGGTATGCCAAAGCCAAGACTTGACTTCGATTCTCACTTGTGTGCATCGATGGGGCACTACATGCCTCTTTCTTCTGGTCCTAGACCACCACCTTGATAGTTCCATTTGTCAGTGATGAGCTTATGTTCTTGGGGATACTTCTGGCTAAAGTGATCAAGGCATGCTTGATTTCTTTGAGGTGCATCCTTATGTAACCATTTGTTGATATCTGGAGTGAACTCCTCATGAAGAGGGATTTTCGAGGATACAAAGGTTGTTGGGCTAAACTGTTTGTATCGAGGAGGTGGAATCTCCTTAGCTTTGTGATATGTCGGTCGTCTATGGGTATGTGGATCAAGTGGGAGTGCCCCGACAGCAAATGCATCTGACAAACTATACTCTCCATAGCCTTTGTTATTGATCTTCACGGTAGATAGGGTGGAGGCAAGGATGGTTTCTGGGTCATTACAAGTGTGGGATGAGATGGCGATGGCTATGCCGATATCAATCCCAGGGCAATGGTTTGTATATGAGGCTTCAATTGCATTTTAGTAAGCAAAGGGTTCTAGATTGGCATGGATGGTTACCTTAGTGCCCTGATGTGAAAATTTGACATACTGATGGTAAGTGGATGGAACCACTTTCATGGCATGAATCCATGGGCGACCGAGGAGGATGTTAAATGGTAGGTTTAGATCAATAACATGGTAGAGTGTCTCTTGGATGACTGGCCCAACCTTGATTGGCAGCAAAATAGTTCCTTCTATGGTTCTTTCCAAGTTGTCATAAGCTTTGATGGTGATAACCTCACTGATGATATCTACCTTAGTATACCTAGCTTGTTTTATGAATTTTAGGGTGCAAATATTCAAGGCTGATCCATTATCTATCGTTACTCTTTTCATGGAAAAATTGGATACCATGATGGCTATGCAAAGCGGAAGGGTGTGATCTAGCTCGACCACAGGTATATCGGTGGGTTTGAATGATAGGGCACATGAGGAGGATAGGTGTCCAACAAGATTACAAAAATTAGTAGCATTGATATCTGAAGGGAATCGAGATTCTATAAGAGCACTGTTAAGGATGTTCTTGTACACAAGACTAGTGCGAAGAAGCTCTAAAATGGAAATTTGGGCTGGCATGTTCCCAAGGTGTTCCAAGATATTGTACTAGCTTTTTGATGGAGCTGATGGTGCTAGTGAAATTGGCGGTCCTACGATGTTAAATCATGCTCTTTGAGTGGTGACTGCACACTCATTGTTTGATCCTTGGATATTGATAAGATTGATAGAAGGCTCTTTCTTAGATATACAACCTATGAGGCTACCATAGTCTATATAAGATGAAGTGTGGTCATTGTTCTTCCCATGCTGTTGGTTTGGTTGGCAGTTGTTGGTGTTGTTGTTGTTTTGGATAGGTGCTTTTCTAGGATTTTGATTGTTGTGAGGAGGAAAAACATTTTGATAGATCTGTAAGCCTACATTGGGAGAGGTTTGGGCACCAATGGTGATTTCTTTCTGATCAATTAGGTCCTACACATAACCTTTTAGTTTCATGCATCTGAGGGTGGTGTGACCTTTTACCCTATGAAATTTGTAGTACTCATTGTCTTTGTACCATGCAGCTTTGGATTGGCTTGGGTCGATTTGCTGGGTAGGAGGAAATTTGATGAGGTTTTCTTTGACTAATTTCTCAAAAATGACATCCAATGGCTCACCAAGGGGTGTATAGTTTCTAGGTGCAGGTTGGAATCTGGGCTTTTTCCCTGTAGCTACATTGATGGCATTAACTTGATTGCTAGAACCTTGGAATTTGGGTCTTAGATTGTGGTTTTGATAGCTTTGGTTATTCTGCTATTGGTAGTTGATAGCTTGTTGATTGTTTGGTTGATATGGTGGGTTGGACTAGTTTTGAGAAGGACCAACAATATTCACATGTCTGGTGTTAGTGACGCCATCTATTGCAACATGCTTGTTTTTGTTCCAATACCTAGACTTGTCATTGGAATGTGATTGACTTTGGTTGGCCTCTTTTGTAAATCTTGACCACACCATCTTTAATGAGTCCTTGCTCAAGGATCATTCCTTTCTCTTTGATATCTTTGTAGGTCTGCAAACAGTTCATGGTCATGTGGTGAGCCAAGCTAAGATGGGCGTTATCAATAAAAATTTTCACCAAATGGAACTCTAGCAAGGTGCAAGATATGTGGGTGGTAAGGGTTTTCCATCTTTGCAGATATTCGAGAAGGCTTTCTCCACCTTTTTGCTTGGTGTGGAAAAGATCAACTACTGATAGCTCTATTTCAAAAAGATGGGCATATTGGGCTACAAATGCCTCAGATAATTAAGAAATTTTTTTAATTATGCCATAGGGGATTCTATAAAACCGTTCAAGAGCTGGTCCAGCCAAGCTTTTGGGAAAGAGATGCAAGAGGAAGACATCAGCATATGCCACTTCTTGGTAGTGCATGTAAAATTCTTTCATATGTGTGGTAGGGTTTCCTTTTCCTCTAAATTTGTCAAACTTGGGTGTCTCAAAATGTTTGGGAAATGGTGTCATGGTAATGGCTCTGTCAAATGGGTAAGGACACACATTCTCAAACTTGAAGGTTTTTGGATCATTTCCCTCTTGGATGTTCTTCAAAGTTGTCTTCATGGCTTCCCATTCTGAATTAATGGGTGATGGCTGGGGTGTCCCCAATGTAGGAGTGTCTTGAAGTAGGTATGTGCTAGATGGGGCAATGGAATATGTATGGCTTTGAGGTATGGGTTGGTAGGGATTGTACATGGCTTGGGCAACTGAATGGTGGATGATGGGTTGCTGAGGTGGAGGAGGCACATATTGCTGCATGTGTTGTGAGGCTTACTGCTAATACTGGATTTGAGGTTGGGATTAAGGAACATAAGCTAGCTGTGGGATAAATGGATTTCTTTGTGGAGGTAAGGTATAAGATGGTTGTGAAGCTTGGGGAAAGGATTGGGGAGCTTGTGGAACTTGACTTTGGATTTGAGGAGTTTGACCAATATATGTGGGTTGTGCCCCCATCTGGGAAGGTGTCTGCATGGTAAAAGAGGCCAAGTAATTGGTGGTTGGTGGTGGTGGTGGATTTCCTCCTAGAAGTGGCATAGAAAAATAGTTGGTGATAGGAGGTAATGGATTAGTTGGTGGTGGAGGTGGTGGGAATTGAAAGCTTGGGAATGGAATTGATGGGGTTTGATAGCTTGGTGGCTAGATTTGAAAGCTTGGTAGAGTGATGGAAGGAGCTTGGGTCACTTGAGAGCTTGGCAGAACATTAGTAGTAGCTTGTGGGGTTTGATAGCTTTGTGGAGTAAGGGTAGTAGCTTGTGGATTTGTGGTTGATGGCATTGAGCTCCAAAGACCTAGTGGAAATGATTGAATTGTGCTCTGAGCTGAGGTAAACAAGCTGGAGGTGATGAAAGGTTGATTACTTGGCCCCATGGGTGGCATCTCGGTTGTATATTGCTGAGGTTGGCCAAAGATGCTAGCACTAATTTGAAAGATGGGTGGATTTGGAAGGCTGGGTTGGGGAGTAGCAGTAGCAATAGTGAAGGGACTGAATGATGAGGTGTTTTGGGCAAAGGGGGTTTGGGATGGAGTGGTATGGACAAATGGTGGAGTGATGGTGCCTGGATTAGCTTGTGGAAGGGAGATTTCAACTTGCATGGAGGTTGGTATGTTTGGGTGTGTTGGATCATATGGACTGGTTTGAGGCTCTTCTTTTGGCACATATTAAGGATAATTCGAATCATAAGAGCCTATGGGTTGTGGGAGTTTCCCAAACAAGGGGTGAGATGGATTTGATAAGGGGGGAGGTCTTCCAAAGTCGAAGGCTCCAATGTTGTCCCTTCAAAAGTTAGCCATGATTATTTCCTTGTTTTTGTCTATAATGGCGTTCACCAATACTGCATTTCCTAGTTGATTCATGAAAGCTTCAATGTCAATAGGTGATGGTATGGTGTTCTCTGGGCTAAAAGATGGTTGACTGCTCAAGGGGAGCGATGTTGTTTGATCTAAATGATAGGGCTCCATTGTTTCCCTCTTCTTCTTGGCTAAGCAAGTGACGAGTGGCACGAAAATGCAGAATGTTCCTAGGGGTGAGATGCAACAATGCTGATGAATGAAAAAGGGGGAAGACTTTTCTATGAAAATGATTTCTTAGGTTGAGGCAAAGCTATATGACAAAACCTAAGGAGGATTGTTTTGGGGATTCTAACTTCAAAGATATGTTGCCAAAGCATGAAAGGTCTGCTTTCCTATGTGTAAGCTTGGTGGTAATTGTGTCAACTTAAGGATAGACTGATGGTCCTTTAGGAAGAACATGAGATTGACCACTTGTGGATCCCAACCTTTAGCTCAAGGTGATGAGGGATAACAAGTGGCAAAGCTAGATTACCCTAGACAAAGCTCTGTCAAAGGGATAACCTTGGTGAGGCTAGTGGATTTGGAAGATGTTAGGAATGGAAAACTTTTGGCAAGGTGACAACAATTTTGAAGGCTTGGATGCGAAGCTTTTGGATTGCTGGCTAGATGGTTTGGTTCTAAATGAGATGGATGAGCTAAAATGCTTAAGGGGATGACTAAGGATGGTTGGCTTACCTACAAGGATGATTCTAAAGTGAATCTTATGCAAGAAGATGTGGGGAAACAAGGGGGTCTAATCATAGAAATCATGCCTAGTTGGTAAGGCATAAGCAGGGTTAACTCCTAGATGTTGGTTAAGTTGGATAGTGCGATCTAACCAAGCATCTTGAAGGGCTTCGTCAACAGCTTTTTCCTCTACTTTGTGGAGTTTTGAAATTCGAGGGCTTGGTGTTAGTTCCTTTCTCTTGGCTGAAAGTTCTTGGTGTGCTTGAGATGGCTTGAGTTTAACTTTGTGAAACTTCTATTTGGGTTTGGGTTGCTCTGACATAAATTCCTAAATTTTCTTAGCTTTGAGTGATCTTGTTTGTTTTGCTTCAACTTGTTCAACTTTTGGAATAGGCAATGACTATGGTAAGTGTGCCCTAAGTTAGGATTGACCAAGTTTGGCAAACATTCATTCAACAAATAAAAAATCAAGCAATAGATAGGAACAACCAGATAGAAGTTTTTGATTCTCAGAATTTGATACTTGCGCCAAGGAGTGTGTATGTTTTACAAATGTTTTGATCAGTCACTTCAAACACATTAACACCCTAGATGGTTTTCTGCAAGGCTTCCAGTTGGTTTAGCTAGGGAGTCCTCGATATACCCAAGGTACATGAGGCCCAAATCCGTAGATGAAACAAAAAAAATGTCACACAGTCGAGAGGAGCGGTAACCCACTTCTCCTCTTTCACTTCTCAAGGGTATAAAGTTCCTTAAGGATTAGCCTGAGTGACAAGATCTTGATTCCAAGACAGGTGTCTTTGGATTCACCTCCCGATCTTTATACTCCGTCGGAATGCTGGAGTTGAGGTCATCCCAAGGGGTGATGAAATCCCTAAGCAGACCCCCTAAAAAGAGAAACAAGGTTTCGGATCTTAATCTTATGCACCCAAGATGGCCTTGAAAGATGACAAGGGGAGAGAAGACTTGGATGACCTTGGGCTAAAAAACATGTTTGTTCTTTTTCCAACTAATGCTTAAGTTTGCTAATCTAGACTTTGAAAACACACATGTTTAGGATGCGATGTTTATTCCAACTTTGAAGCATTTGACAAAAGTAAAATTGATCGAAGAATGAATATAAGAAGAAGAGTTAGGGTCAACAAAAAAGTAAACTCATGCACCTGGAGGCCCTCCATGTCAAGTATTGATTAATTTCTTTTAAGGCATTCAAGAGTTGGTGTGATTTTTTTTTAAGCCCAAAAGCAAGATGTGTGAAATTCGATTTCAAGCGCACACCCAGAGACCCTCCACGTCAAGATTTGTTCGAATTTTAATGCCCAAATGAAGTGTTAGTGAGCTTCATGCACATTCAAGAATTTTTCTAACATAGAAAAACTAATAAAAACTCAAGTGAAGTTTGATCTTTGTGGAGCACTTAACACCCTCTTAGGTGGACCCATCCCCATAAATGGTGCTGAGATTGCAACCAATGGTTAAATTGATGGGTGATTAAAGAGGGTGAGTCCAATAAAAAACTCACTCAAAGAATTTTTTATTTTTTTTATAACTTTGAAAATTACAAAAATGTGGATTTAGTTTCTTTTCATGCCCAAAAAATGAAGTGTGAGATATTGCAATGGTTAATTGATCCTTTGCATTCAAGATTGGATTTTGTTGTTTTTAATCATGCATTCAAGGAAAATTTAATTTTAAACCATGGCATTCAAGATTGATTTAAGCGACATTCATTCAATGAAAATTGTGTTTAAACATGCAAGTTCATTCCAAAAAAAACCTTTAAAAAACATGATTAAGTTTGTTGCTCCAACTTGTAATGAGACAAAAAGAAATTCGATTAGTCACCCAAAATCTTTCAAAATGAAAGCTTAACTATGGAAAAGAAAATTTTAACTTTTTTTGTTATTTTTAATATGCATAAAAATTCTTAGAATGGTCTATTTCCTACGGAACCACTAGAAGTCAAATTTTGATGATGAGAAAACTCGTAGAAAACTAGTTAGAATAAAAATATGCATTAGAAAAAGTTAGAAAATTGAACAAAGCAGCTATCAGAGCGATCCCGCGGGTTAAGAACGTGTTCTCGCAGTCACGAGAATGTGAGTTCCTATTCACAGGAATGACAATCCTGCAGGAGTTCTTGTTCGCGGGAATGATGATCCCGCTGGAGTTCCTGTTCACGGGAATGACGATCTCGCTGGAGTTCCTGTTCGTGGGAATGACGATCGTGCTGGAGTTCCTATTCGTGGGAATGACAATCTTGCCATGAATCTGGATTGCGGGAATGATAGGAAAGACTATTAAGAAAAAATTAAAACTGCAAGCCAAAAACTTGAGAGCTCTTTTTGATAGAGTGATCTCACGGGTTTATGCCCTTACAATGTTCCTGCAAGCAAGAATGATGATCCCACTGACAAAAATATAATACAGTCTCGAGAAGTTTTAGACAAGAAATGGCAAGGCAAGAATGACGATCCCACTGACAAAAATATAATACAGTATCGAGAAGTTTTAGACAAGAAATGGCAAAGCGAGAATGATGATCCTGATGTTTTTGAGGCGCATTCCTGCTAGAGGATTTGTCAACAGGGATGAAGAGGCCGTTTTGTTGATGAAGTGCGAACTCACAGTCGCGGGTTCACATTCTCGCCAGAGAATAGCAACATTTCCACATCAGGAGATCGTGTTCTTGGGGTCGTAGGGATGCAAAAAAAAAAATTCTCAGGGTTGACTGGGTCAAAACTGCTTATAGGGTTGTATGCGCATTCTTGCGACGGTCAATAGTACCCTGCAAGCAAAAACCACAAGACAAAGACACAAAACTTAAAGCACAAAATGTTAGTTTCCCATGGTTAGTAAAAACATGAAAAAGTATGTGAAACTAGTAAAATAGAGATTAAAATGACCCTTGCGGGGTCCCACCGAGCGTGCCAAAATGTATATGAGAAATATGTTAGCAAAGGAATACTAATCTATTAAAAGAACAAAGCATTAACTAACAAAATTACTATAACATATAAGAGAGACCAAAAGAGAAACCCTCAAATGAGAATATGAGCCATGGAATGGCTCTTCAATGAGATTATTCTCTTGATGTATGGATGAGTCTAATGGATTAGTTTGGTAGGATTATGGGATGTATGCTCAAGCTTCAAACTAGCTTCAATGGAGATTTTTGGGATTTTTGGTGTAGATGTATGAGATTGGTATAAAACTTGGTCTTAAAATGGCATTATAACTTTAGCTCAAAAGTTGTGATGAAATGGCTTGGGAGGGGATTCAATTTATAGGCCAAGGGCTTGAGGGATGCAGGGTCAAGATGCAAGGAGAGATGAAAGCTTAAGGAGGGCTAGGATGCACTCAAAGGGGAGCACATGGATTGTGCTTGTTTAGCACCAATCAGGGAATGACACATGTCATAGGATCATTGGGTAGAAGAAAGGGCAAGGATGAGTCAACAAAGGTGGCTCAAGGCCTTAAATGGCCCTCATAATGGCTTGTAAGAGCTTTTAAAGGCATGTAAGAGCATTGAAGGCTTATGGTTGGGATAAAGTTTTATGGTTGGAATATTTTGAGGGAGGAGACTTTGATTTGGCTTAGGAAAGTCTTAAGCTCACTTAGGGAATGTGACAAGGTTAGGGGAGGGATTAGGCTTGGTTTTAGGATTAGATTAAGGATGTTAGAGATATGCAAGTGGATGACATTCATGAGGGTGGGTGAGTTAGTAACTAAGCTTGGTTAGTATGGGTGGATGGGGTGGATTAGGCTAAATGGAGGGCTAGGGATAAGTTAGGGGCTTTAAGATTTTAGAGATTTATTTATCAAATAGATTTATTTAATAAATGGGGATTTTGGAATTAGATAGGAGAATAGGATTTAATTGATAAATGATTGATTATTTGATTTATCAATTAGGACTATAGATGATTAATTAAATTAATCAGCTAGGGGATGGAAAAGGATTAAATAAATAGGAATTTAATTAATGATGCCTTTAGAGATAACTAAATAGGATTACCAAAGCTGTGTAATCAAATTTAGGTGTCTACAAAAGGGAAAGGAAATTTTGAGTTGGAAAATGGTGTCTTCAAAGATGTACTGCATGTTCCTAACCTTAGCACCAACCTTCTCTCCATCTATCAAATCACTCACTATGGACATGGCAACAAAGTAGAGTTCCTCTCCGATATAGTTATGGTGAAAAATCTCAAAGATGATTCTATGGTGGTTGGAAAGGAAAATCATGAGACAAGACTTTATTCTTTCTCACATTTTGTGCCTAACTCTACTTCTCTCGCCTTGTTGACTCATTCAAACACACAAAGTAAACTATGGAATGAAAGATTTGGACATCTTAATTATCATTACCTTCAACAACTTAGTAATAAAGAAATGGTCATTGGTCAACCTCAAGTCAAGTTTTCAGAGGGTGTATGTCCGAGTTGTGAACTAGGTAAACATCCCAAAGAGAAATATGATGAGGGGAAGTCTTGGAAGGCAACTGTTGTTCTAGAATTGGTCCATAGTGATGTAGCTGGCCCATTTCTAGTACCATCATTTGGTAAGGCTTGCTATGCTCTCACATTTATTGATGACTTTTCAAGGTACACTTGGGTCTTTTTCCTAGCTCATACGAGTGAAGTATTTGATAACTTTATCACCTTCAAAGCTCAAGTTGAGAATAAATCTCGGAAAGCCTTCAAGATCCTAAGAATAGATAATGGTAGAGAATATGTCAACTCTAGGCTTATAGACTTTTGCATACATGAGGGTATAGATCTTCAACATTTAGTTGCATACACACCACAATAGATGGTGTAGCTAAAAGAAAGAATAGAATCGTTAAGGAAATGATCACTTGTATACTTCAACACAAGTCTCTAGATCAAGTGTTTTGGCTTGAAGCCATGTGTTGTGCCAACTACATCCAAAATAGAAGTTTGCATAAGGCCTTAGATGGAATAACACCTTTTGAGGCATGGTGTGGCTGAAAACCAAGTGTTAAGCACTTCAAAGTCTTTGGTTGTATAGCATGGGCAAGGATACCTCCACAAAAGTGAAAGGCATTAGAACCACAAAGAAAAAGTTGCATATTTTTTGGATATCCTGACCATCTCAAGGCATACAAACTAATGGATCCAGAGATGCATGAAATCTTTTATGAGAGGAGTTTTCACTTTGAAGAAACATGTCCAAGCTTGGCTTCTTTAACTCCTCCTTCCTCCTTCGTGGACAGTGATCATAATGATGACAATTACTTGGAAGATGAGATTCCTCAAACTTTGACTCATAGGACACCACCTTTATAGGGTCAAAAAATAGTTGAGGACATTCCTTCTTCTTCATTGATGGGAAATCCTTCAGACACTTGGAGGACTAGGTCACAGCACAAGTCATTTCCACATGCATATATTGCAATTGCTTCAAATCCATAGTCTTTTAATGAAGCATCAGCGATTCCAGAATGGGACAAGGCTATGGAGGAAGCATATAATTCTTTGATGAAAAACAACACTTGGGACTTAGTTCCCCTTCCTAAGGAAAGAAAGGTGGTTCGATGTAAAGTGGATCTATCGAACCAAATTTGCAGTGAATGGAAGTGTGGATAAATATAAGGCTCGACTAGTTGCTAAAGGTTTCTAATAGGTTCTAGGTAATGACTATAAAGAGACTTTTGCACCAATTGACAAGATGAACTCCATTTTCCTGACACTAATAATTGTTGTAGCTCAAGGTTGGGTTGTACACCAGATGGATGTTAAGAGCACTTTTTTGAATTGTGATCTTCATGAGAAAATTTATATGGAGCAGCCACAAGGGTTCATATAGGATTCCACTATGGTTTGCAGATTAAAGAAGTCTATTTATGGTCTAAAGAAGACTCCTTGGGCTTGGTATTCCAAAATGGATTCCTTCCTCCTCTCAACAGGTTTCACCAGATGCACTCTAATTCAAATGTCTACATTCTTCATAAAGATGACTCACACTTGATCCTAGTGCTTTATTTCAATGACTTGATCATTAAATAGAACACCTCATCCATCATTGTGAGTGCCAAGACCTCTCTATAGGATAGTTTTCCATGATAGACTTGAGTTTGTGATAGGGACACAACCCAAGCACAGAATGGACACTACAGGAAAAGGGAAATTGTATTAACTGTGAAAATAAGCTAGTATATTCAGTACAAAGAAAATAGACTTCAAAACATGCCCTAAGGGCTTACAATAGCACAAAACTAGAGATAATTTCTCCTTTTGGTACCTCCTCTCAATTTCCACTCTGAACTGCCTTTTTACAATGCCAACAATGTCCTTAAATAGACCTCAGAGGGTTAAGGACTAGGAGTACATTTTAGAAAGTGCTAGTAGGCATCCACTGATTAAGTAGAAGGCTCTAGAAGCCACATTAGAAGTTGGTGCAAATCTAGAAGAATCCAAAAATGGTAATCAAACTTTCGGGAGGCATAACTTTTGAACCGTAGCTCCAATTGACGAACCATTTACATTTTTGAAAAGCTCTCAAAGTGCTCTATAGCCCTATGGACCAGCTTTGCTCATCCCTTCCATCATGCTCTGGCCCTTCCATCATGCTCTCTTCATGGAGGCATCTTCTTAACTCAAACCCACAACCACACAGTCCTGGTGCAAACTGCCTCATAGTTAGTGCTCTATCTACACACTCAAGAAAACCGGCTCTGATACCACTTAATGGGGACACAACCCAAGCATAGAATGGACACAACAGGAAAAGGGAAATTGTATTAACTTTGAAAATAAGCTAGTACATTCAGTATAGAGAAAATAGACTTCAAAACATGCCCTAAGGGCTTACAATAGCACAAAATTGGAGATAATTTCTCCTTTTGGTACCTCCTCTCAATTTTCACTCCAAACTGCCTTTTTACAATGCCAAAAATGTCCTTAAATAGACCCCAGAGGGTTAAGGACTAGGAGTACATTCTAGAAAGTGCTAGTAAGCATCCACTATCCAAGTAGAAGGCTCTAGAAGCCACATTAGAAGTTGGTGCAAATCTAGAAGAATCCAAAAACGGTAATCAAACTTTCGGGAGGCATAACTTTTGAACCGTAGCTCCAATTGACGAACCATTTACATTTTCGAAAAGCTCTCAAAGCGATCTATAGCCCTATGGACCAGCTTTGCTCATCCCCCATTTTTTGGCCCTTTTTGAGGTCAATTAATGCCCCTAACCTGACTTTGAAGCATTCTTAAGAGGTCTCCAAAAATCAAAAAATTGTGATAACTTTCAAACCGTGGGGCCTTTTGACCTGATTCTTTTTCTAGAATGCTCTAAATTGCAATTAAATTCATCTGGCCAATTTAAACTTCCTAGTTCACCAAAATGATGGCTCAATTACATACTCCTACTTTTTTGGGTGACATAAGATTGCCCTTATACCTCTGGATGCTCCTGCATCAGTTTGCTACATTACTTCCTTGGCATTGAGATCACTCAGTCTTCAGTAGTGATATCACTTTCACAATCCAAGTATGCTCTTGACTTGCTTTCTTAGTTTCACATGAGTAACTGCAAGCCTACTCCTACTCCCTTCTTATCAGGTGTCAAACTAGAGGGTAATTGTACCACTCCACTTGTTGATGCTACATTATATAGACAGTTAGTTGGGAGCCTTATCTACTTGACACATACATACCCTGATATTACTTTTGTAGTTGGCATGGTTTCACACTTTATGAAAGAACCACATGAGCTTCATTGGAAGGCTACTAAGGGCATTTTGCATTACATCAAGGGTACATATACACATGGGATACATTATGCAGTAGGTACAAGCTTCAGCTGATTAGACACATAGACTCAGACTATGCAAGGGCCTTAGATTCTTGCAAGTCCACTTTAGGGTACATATTTCACCTTGGTTCCAGTCCTATTTGTTGGCAAAGTAAGAAGCAAAACAATGTTTCTCTTTCTTCCACAGAGGCTGAGTATCGAGGACCTATCAATGTAGCTATAGAGGCTCTTTGGTTACAGCGCATCCTAGAGGAGTTTGGATTTGATCTATCTAAGCCTATAGTTATTCATTGTGACAATTAGAGTGTCATTAAAATCTCTAAGCATTCAATTCAGCATCAACAAACTAAGCCCATTGAGGTTCATATGCACTACATCAGAGAGCTTATATATGAGCAGATCATTGTACTACAGTACTGTCCTATAGTAGAGTAGGTCACTGATATCTTCACCAAACCCTTCACCAAGGTCAAGTATACTCATTTGTGAGATCTCTTGGGGGTGTGAGATGTTGTGGAAAGGGGAGTCCCTTGACTTTTCTCTTCTTCTTCTTTTGGGAGGGATTTTTTCCTCATCTGAGGTCTTCTTCTCTATTGTAATCATCTCTCTTTTTGGAGGAGGGTTTTTCCCATGAGGTTTTCCCTCTTTCTTCACTTTATGAGAGATTGCATTGCATCATTCTATAGCATTGTTTTTGTACATGGGTACCTAACATGGCCTCATAACCAGGACCCATCATGCATTAGTGAGCTTAAGTGAATTCCCCTAAGTTGCACTTAAAGGGGGGTGTTGGTGTAAATAGGTATTTACTATTTACACCTTACTTTAATTAGGTTAGTGCATTATTTTATTATTTTGTAATATTTTATTATTTTAATTTATGAGATAGTTAGGATTTTGCATCATTTACTAAGTTGTCATGTAGACAACATAGTAATTCACACTCCTAATTTAGCACATGTTGTCAACAACACTAATTTTCATGTCACACCATTATAGGCTTATCCTCTCAGCATCACACTTACTTCTGTGCTTAATGGAGGATAACCTATATCTAGTGGACATGTGCCTAGTTGTTTGACTTATCATGATGTTGATTATGAGGCATTCTAGATGCATCTCAGAGGCCTTTATATACAGGCACTCTTTGTGTACTTGTACATTGTATTGAATACTATACAATTATTCTGATCATTTTTTTGGTCTAATTTGTGCTTGTGTTTTGAGTTCCTTGGTCTTGGGTGAATTCTTCCCTAAGGCAGATTCTTACACAAGGAAATGTACTCTTTGGCCCTTAATAGGATAATGTGTATGTAAAATTGAACCAATTTCTTAAATAATATAAATTTGCATGCTATGTGTATAAAATTATCCCAATTAAGATATAGATCTAAGTAAAGTATATGAAAGGAAATAAATTATGAAAGATTCACCTTGAAATTTGTAGCGGAAGATGTATTTTAGCTCCAAAAATCATAGATCTGAACTATTTTTTGAATATTTGACCGTAGATCTCAGAATGAAACAACAAAAGAAATAAAACCCTTAAATCTCTTGAAAAAAGGGCACTGAAGGACTGAGTCAACTTGGAAGGATGTCCTACATCTAGGTTGATTTAGTGTAACAAATTTGCAACAAACTTCTCGAGAAAGCTTCTGAAGAGTAGGGTCTAGATCTATAGGCTCCAACTAATATTCTACAAATCAACATAGAAATAGAAGGGTTTTTATGGTTTGGCTAAATGAGGGCTTGCCTTGGTCAAGACCTAGGTTAAGGAATTAACCATAAATGAAATGTAATTAATAAAGGAAATGATTGAATGTAGTACATCTAAATAATATTAATGATAGATACAACTACCTTTAAAGATGTGATTGACTTTGATATGTGGTCAAGTATGTAAGTGTACTAGCCTTGACTCATTGAAACCATAAAGACATCAAAGAAGCTAAAACCTCATGTATAGAAATGTATGTTACATTCCATGGATGAATAATATAAGATCTTGAATGCATCAGAATGATGGATCTTCTCCTTAGAGCCAAACTCCACTACCACCTTCAAGGAAGAAGATTGATGCAAGAAGGAGATGCTTAGAATTGAATTCTTGAAGATGCTTGAAGAAGAAAAATGCTTTTATTGATTTTTTATGGATTAGATAACTTGAGAATGTGTGATATGAAAATGAAGCCCCCAAGCCTTCTTTTATACTATTTTTTGGGCAAAAAAAAAACTTAGATCGGTAAGGGAGTTAATTAAATTAATTGGTAAACTCAAGGACTTTTCAGCCCTATGTCAACTTGGGTCAACATAGTCTAGATCATGTCCACCTGGGTCAACTTGGTCCTAGAGGACATGATAGGAAGGCCTCAAAAATGCTCAGAGACATGTTTATGGGAAACTGAAAGATAATGAGTTGGTTAAGAGATATGATCAAAAGGGTAGTAAAGAGACACCTAAAATACCATGTCAAAAAATGAGAGATGATGAAGAAGCATGAAATAGAAGGGGAGAGGGAAAAAAGAGACTGAAATCACACTAAGGAGGGCTAAAAGGTGTCAAAATAAAGTGCGTCCATTTTAAGGTGGTACAAAAACAATGCAAATAAGGAACTTATTTCAAACTATTTGTAAGTATGGAGGTAAATGTTGTAAAGTTATTATAAATCAAGGCAGTACTAACATTTTTGTTTCTAAAGAAATGGTTAGGAAACTTGGTTTGCAAAGATCAAAATATTCTACTCCTTTTGGGATTAGTTGGTTTCAATATGATCATTGGGTGTAGGTTAGAGAACAATGACTTGTTGATTTTAGTATTGGACCTTTGAAGGATGATTTTTTTTGTGATGCAATAAACATGAGTTCTTTCACATTTTACTTGGAAGGCCTTGGCAATTTGGTATAGGAGATATTCATAATTGAAGAAAGAATATTGTTATAGTTGAAAAGGATGGTATGAAATCTATTTTGATTCCTTTGAAGGATGAAGAAGTTATCAAAGAAAAGAACCTAAGTGTTTTTAAGACTTCCAATTTGAAGATAGTAGAACCTATGGTTGAGGTTCCTATTATTAAAAGAAAGTTATCTGATCTTGTGATTCAAAGTAAAGTTAAAAGAAAGAAAAAATCCTAATCATGTGAAGGCATGCATTAGGTACGATTCATTTGATCCTAGTAGTTATAGTGGTAATAGTAGTAGAGTTAAGAGTTTTGATGATATAATTAGTAGAAATAATAAGTTTGGAAAGGCTTCTCTCCTGAGATATAGTATATTTTATCATACAAGATGTCTTATGAATCAGTGGGATGTATATGATAAACATTTGATGTAATTGAAGATCTATTGATAACAAAGTGTTTCTTGCAGTTATATCTTATGTACTTCTATTGTGTTGTATTTGCTAGGGGCTTGGTCATCTCTTTTAGGGATTCACTTACCTTGTACTAAATTAGATGTTATTAGAGCAAGAGGTTGATATTATTTACAATTTTTTAGAAATTCAATGGATTTGATAGTTGTTGATTTGATTTTGGTTAAACGTGGAGATCTTGTAAATGTTGATATTTGATTAAAAAGATCATTGTTGAGAGAGATTATTGAAAGAGGGAGATTGTTGAAGAAGACTATGTGTTTTGATGTAGGAGCATCCAGAGGTATAAGGGCAATCCTATGTCACCCAAAAAAAATGTACTTAGACTTAGTTTCTGTTTCATGTCTTTAGATTTTTGGATACCCATTTGGGTCAAATAAAGGTTCCAACTCTCACAGTTCCACTATCATTGTGTTTGAAAATCCCAAAAAAATAGGAGCATGCAATTGGGCCATCATTTTGGTGACCTAGAAGGTGTGAATTGGCTAGATGAATATAATTGTGATTTAGAGCGTTCCAAAAAAAGAATCAAGTCAAAAGGCCCCATGGTTTGAAAGTTATTGCAATTTTTTCGGGTTTTAGAGACCTAAGAATGCTTCAAAGTCAGGTTTGGGGCATTAAATGACCTCTAAAAGGGTCAAAAAATGGGGGACAAGTGAATCTCATCCAGAGGGCTATAGAGCACTTTGAGAGCTTTCCAAAAATGTAAACGGTTTGTCAATCGGAGCTACGGTTCAAAAGTTATGCCTCCCGGAAGTTCGGCTACTGTTTCTGGATTCTTCTAGATTTGCACCGACTTCTAACACAACTTTTGGAACCTTCTATTTGGTCGGTGGATGCCTACTAGCACTTTCTAGAATGTACTCCTAGTCCTTAACCCTCTGGGGTCTATTTAAGGAGATTTCTGGCATTGTAAAAGGCAGTTTGGAGTGGAGTTTGAGAGGAGGTACTGAAAGGAGAAATTATCTTCAGATTTATGCTATTGTAAGCCCTTAGGGCATGTTTTGAATATTATCTTCTTCTACTATTTGTACTAGCTTATTTTCTCAGTTAATATTATGTTCTTGGGTTGTGTCCCCATCAAGTGGTATCAGAGCTAGTTTTCCTGAGTGTGTAGACAGAGCGCCGACTGTGAGGCAGTTTGCACTAGGATTGTGTGGTTGTGGGATCGAGTCAGAAGATGCCTCCATGAAGAGAGCATGGTGGAAGGGCCAGAGCTATTAATCCAGAGGAGGTTAGAGCCCTCCAAAGGTAGGTGCAGGCATTTCAAGAGGAGCTCCGTAGAGGAGCAAATGTTGCCGCAGGTGACGACAGTGAGGATGACAATGAAGCAGAAGTAATTGGACCAGAAGGGGAATTTGATGGGGAAGTTCTAAATCATGCAGAGGAAAGGCTTTTTAGGGCCATTACTAAGTTTGGGAAAAGACCCACAATTGAAGTGGGTGTATTTTCAGGAAATCTGAAACCAGATGAGTTGATTGATTGGATCAATGAATTGGAAGAATACTTTGAGTATGAAGATATAAGGGACCTAGATAGGGTTAAGTTTGCAAAGGCCAAACTAAAAGGCCATGCCAAAATCTGGTGGTAACAGGTTCAATTGGAAAGAAATAGAAGAGGAAAGGAGAAGATCACAAGATGAGATTGCATGGTGGACAAATTGAAGAAGTAGTTCATTCCTGTAGACTATGAGCTTGATTTGTTTAAGAAGATGCATGGGTTAAAGCAAGTAGGAAGATCAGTCCAAGAATATACAGAGGAATTTTACCGACTCTTGATTAGAGCGGGGCATGCAGAAGCAAATAAGGAGAAAGTTTCTCGTTATATTAGTGGGTTGCGACCTAGCATCCAGGAGGAATTAAGTCTGGTAAGAATGACCAGCATTGAAGAGGCATACTAGTTTTCCCTACGAGTTGCAGAGAAGATAAATAAAAGGTTTGAAGGAAGACAAAGAGGGTGTGATTAAGGAGGAAGGGGAAGTGGTAGGTCATCTGGAGGCAGCAATGAAACTCAAAAGAAAAATGAAGATGAGAGTACTAGCAAGAACCAGAGGAATGAGGGTTTCAACCGCTCCCGTGACCAAGACTTTGGAAATTAGAGAGAAAGAGGTAGAGGACGTGGACAAGGAAGAGGAGGCTTCCTTGGTAACTATTTCCATTGCAATGAAGAAGGTCATCATGCCTTTGAATGCCCTCAACAACAAGGAAGGACAGATAGGAGAGCTGAGGGCCAAGCTAGGGTTGCACATGTGGATGAGGATGCACAATCATCACATTCAGAGGATGCAGAAAGAGGAGAGACCTTGGTAAATGAAAGAGTCCTACTAAGTGGTGAGATTGAACCAGGACAACGGAGGAGTTTGTTCCGTACCAGATGCAAGTGTGAGGATAAATGTTGTGACGTGATCATTGATGGTGGTAGCACTGATAACTTGGTATCAGAAGAGATGGTCTCTAAGCTGAAGCTCAAGAGGGAGAAACATCCCCAGCCCTATCAGATTGCTTGGGTAAAAGATGACCATAAGGTCTTGGTAAGTGAACAATGTTTAGTGAAATTCAAAATTGGGAGTTACCATGATGAATTTCTCTGTGATGTTATTTTGATGGATGTTTTCCATCTATTGTTGGGTAGACCATGGCAGTTTGATAAACATGCAGTACATGATGGACATGCAAACACATACTCTCTGAAAAAGGATGGAGTTTGCCATAAATTGAAGCCCATGAAAAAGGAAGCTAAAAAGGTATGTAGCAGTGCTAGGATTTGTCTTATTGATGAAAGGAAGTTTTTAGATGGCATGAAACATCAGCATATGTGCTATGCTTTGATTCCTAGGAAAGATAAAGAAGGTAGTAGTGAAATACCAGTTGAAGTTTTAGATTTACTAGGGGAGTTTGGAGATATCATCTCTGATAATGTTCCAGATGGATTACCACCAGTAAGGCAAATCAGTCATCAGATAGATCTAATTCCAGGAGCTAGTTTGCCGAACAAGGCTGCTCACAGGATGACTCCTACTAAAATAGAGGAGCTAAATAGATAGGTCCAAGAGTTGTTGAGGAAGGGCTTGATTCAAGAGAGCCTGAGTCCATGTGTTATACCTACAGTACTCGCACCAAAGAAGGATGGAGAGTGGAGGATGTGTACAAATTCTCGAGCTATAAATAGGATCACCATCAAGTACCAGTTCCCTTTGCCAAGGATGGATGATATTATGGACTGCTTGAGTGGAGCTTAGTACTCCACAAAGATAGATCTAAAGAGTGGTTATCAGCAGATATGGATTCGAGAAGGAGATGAGTGGAAAATAGCCTTCAAGACCAAGGAGGGTCTTTATGAGTGGTTAGTCATGCCCTTTGGATTTACGAACGGCCCAAGCACCTTCATGCGGCTCATGAATGAGGTACTCAAGAAGTTCTTGGGAAAATTTGTTATTGTTTATTTGGATGATATTTTAATTTTCAGCAAGACTTTGGAAGAACATTTATTGCATATTCGTAGTGTCCTTGAAAGGCTAAGGGAAGAGAAATTGTTAATTAATCTGAAGAAGTGTAACTTTGCAAAAAGGGAGTTTGTCTATTTGGGGTTTGTTATATCACCTGAAGGTCTCAAAATGGATCTGGAGAAGGTAAAAGCCATCTTGGAATGGCCTACTCCAAGGTCTGCTACTGAGGTAAGATTATTTCATGGTCTGGTTAGTTTTTACAGGAAGTTTATTAAGAATTTTAGTGGCATATGTGCACCCCTAACTGATACAATAAGAGGGGATAGAAAAGAGTTCAAATGAACTACAGCAGCTGTGAGAAGTTTTGAATTGCTGAAGAAGAAGGTGACAGAACAGGCTGTATTGGCACTTCCAGATTTTAGAAAGGTTTTCCAGGTGGATTGTGATGCCAGTGGCAGCATTATTGGGGTTGTATTAAGCCAAGAAGTTAATCCTATTGCATATTTTAGTGAAAAATTGAATGATGCAAAGAAGAAGTATTATGTTTATGATCAAGAATTCTATGCAATAGTTCAGGCCTTAAAGAAATGGAGGCATTATTTATTGCCAAAGGAATTTGTTTTGTATACTGATCATCAGGCATTACAGTACCTAAATAGCCAAGGTAAATTGAATCAGAGGCATATGAAGTGGGTAGAGTTCTTGCAGAGTTATACATTTGTGTTAAAGCATAGAAGTGGAAAATCTAATAGGGTTGCAGATGCACTAAGTAGGAGACAGTTGTTGCTTATAGTAATGTAGGTTGAAGTAGTTGGGTTTGATGAACTCAAGAATTTGTACCCCGAGGATCTTGATTTTGCTGAAGCATGGAAAGCTTGTGAAGAGCCTATTGCTATAGATAGAACCAAGTGGTTAGACTATTTGATTCAGGATGGTATGTTGTTTAAGGGTAGTCAATTGTGTATTCCAAGGAGTTCCATGAGGGAAAATTTGATTAAGGAGAAACACAGTGGAGGGATGGCAAGACATTTTGGTCAAGATAAGACCATTGCCATTCTTAGAGAACATTATTTTTGGTCTCAAATTTCATAGGATGTGAAGAATTTTGTATAGAGTTGCCAGGTTTGTCAAGTTGCCAAGGAGTTTAGTCACAATACTAGCCTATATCAGCCATTGCCTATTCTATCAAGGCCATGGGAGGACATAAGTATGGATTTTGTTCTTGGATTGCCAAGGACACAAAGGGGTAATGACTCAGTATTTGTGGTGGTTGATAGGTTCTCCAAAATGGCACATTTCATTCCATGCCACAAAACTCATGATGTTGTCCATATTGCAAACTTGTTTTTCAAAGAGGTGGTAAGACTACATGGTCTTCCAAGGAGTATAGTTTCTGATAGAGACACTAAATTTGTGGGGTATTTCTAGAGGACATTATGGAAAAAGTTGAGAACAGACCTGAAATTCAGTTCCACGCATCACCCACAAATTGACAGCCAAACAGAAGTGGTAAACAGAAGTCTGGGCAATTTGCTGAGATGTTTAGTTGGGGATAAGCCCAAGGGATGGGATTTGATTCTACCACAGGAAACATTTTCTTACAATAACTCTGTAAATAGGAGTACTGAAAAATCACCATTCCAAATTGTATATGGGAATAGCCCGAGGACTGCACCAGAATTGAGGAAGATAGAACAAGGGGAGAGGACAAGTGCTGAAGTTGAAGAATTTGCTGAACATATCAAGCGTCTACATGAGGAGGTTCAAGCACACATTACCAAGATGAATCAAGAGTATAAAGCTAGGGCTGATCAAAGGAGAAGACATAAGGAATTCCAAGTAGGGGATCTAGTCATGGTGCACTTACGAAAAGAAAGATTTCCAGCTGGTACTTACAACAAGCTAAAAAAGAAGAAATTTGGCCCCTGCAAAATTTTGAAGAAACATGACTCAGGAAATGCATATGAAGTGGAGCTGCCAGATGGTATTCACATCTCTCCCATTTTCAACATTGCAGATTTAATAGAGTATCATGATGATGGTGCAGATGAGGAGCTGGTGTTAGAGCCATGTCCAATTCCTGTTTCTAAGAAGGAGGAGATAGAAGACATTCTAGATCATCATGTAGGTAGGAGTACCAAAAATAGGCAGTATGAAGAGTATTTGGTCAAATGGAAAGGATGACCGATTGAGGACTCAACTTGGATTTCAGCAACTGAGGTTTCCCATTTGGGATTTCCTCTACCATTCATAAAGTGACAAGGTCACTTTTCAATGTACCCTGGTTGTCTGATGCAGGAGCATCCAGAGGTATAAGGGCAATCCTGTGTCACCCAAAAAAATGTACTTAGACTTAGTTTTTGTTTCATTTCTTTACATTTTTGGATACCCATTTGGGTCAAATAAAGGTTCCAACTCTCACAGTTCCACTATCAATGTGTTTGAAAATCCCAAAAAAATAGGAGCATGCAATTGGGCCATCATTTTGGTGACCTAGAAGGTGTGAATTGGCCAGATGAATGTAACTGTGATTTAGAGCATTCCAAAAAAAGAATCAGGTCAAAAGGCCCCACGGTTTGAAAAGTTATTGCAATTTTTTGAGTTTTGGAGACCTCCTAAGAATTCTTCAAAGTCAGGTTTGGGGCATTAAATGACCTCAAAAAGGGTCAAAAAATGGGGGATGAGCAAAGTTTTCCATAGGGCTATAGAGTGCTTCGAGAGCTTTCTGAAAATGTAAATGGTTTGCCAATCGAAGCTATGATTCAAAAGTTATGCCTCCCGAAAGTTCGGTTACCGTTTTTGGATTCTTTTAGATTTGCACTGACTTCTAACACAGCTTCTGGAACCTTCTATTTGGTCAGTGGATGCCTACTAGCACTTTCTAGAATGTACTCCTAGTCCTTAACCCTCTGGGGTCTATTTAAGGAGATTTCTGGCATTTTAAAAGGCAGTTGGAAGTGGAGTTTGAGAGGAGGTACTAAAAGGAGAAATTATCTCCAGATTTATGCTATTGTAAGCCCTTAGGGCATGTTTTGAAGATTATTTTCCTGTACTGTTTGTACTAGCTTATTTTCTCAGTTAATACAATTTCCCTTTTCTGTTGTGTCCATTCTGTTCTTGGGTTGTGTCCCCATCATGTTTAAATCATTTTTTTGTCACTTATGTCAAACATGTTATTTGCTAGTAAGACAACTACTTATAAGATTCAAGTACTATCACTTGGTTGATTGATGAAGAGGATTTGATCAAAAGATGTAACAATAGCACCTAGAGGAAAGCTTGAGTTATGATTATGTAATGAAATACAAGGATCAATTATGACAGTGATGACATGATTTATTGATAATCTACTTAAGGTTACAAAGCCTAGTTACACTAAGAAAGTTTAGAAGAACAAGTTACACAAAGTTTATTTTCCAAGCTTGATCAAGTGGATAGTAGGTGTTGAGCAAAGTCGATGCAAGCTGAGCAAAAAATTAGTTGGAGCTGAATGAAAGTTCATTCTAATGTATGTCAAGAAAAATAGTTGATGCCAAGTAAAGTTTAGTTGATGCCAAGCACCAATAAACTTTAGTAGGTGCCAAGTAATTTCATAGTGGATGTTGAGCAATGCAGTATGTGTTGAGCATTAGAAGGTTGATAATGTCAAGCTACTACATTACTTGAAAGATCAAATATTTGATGAATTTGAACCAACAAGTTTGTTTTCTTTGATTTTATGAACCAGGTGGAAGATAAGGTTGATGAGCTGGTGGCACAAAATTTGAGGTAAACCATTTTTAAGAGAATTCAAAATGGATTCTAGGAGAAGTTTCTAGAAGAGATATGATATATGGAGTAGATACATTGTATCCTACCTAATCCATCTGAACCCAAAATTGGATGATGGAGAATGAGTGACAAAATATCTTAATTTCCTATTTATAGGAATGTCTCATCATGAAGCAAAGTTGTCATGTACAAGAACCTAAGGGAGACAAAGGATTCAAGGGCTTTGCTTTGTCAAGTGACCTAACGAAATAGTCTACAGTGGCATTTTAAGCAAGAAGGCTTAAGGAGATGAATGCTTGAAGGGTCAACAAGCTATCAGAGCTAAAAAGTATAAAGGCCAAGAAGAATTGAGGACTGAACAAAGATCTGTAATCTACAAGTGAAGTTGTAAGTTCTATCAGATCAAAGCCTTATTGTTACTCTCTAACAATTGTATCAGTCTAGGGTAGATCCTTTGGATTAAGGTTGACCTAATAGTCATGTGTAAATCCTTTAACTGGGTGGCATTCCAAGTGAATGGTCTAAAGTCCTCTAACAAGGCTCACTCCTAACAAGGTGATTGAAATCCTTTAATAATGCCACATTTAGTAGTGTGTATTGTAACCTTTAATAAGGTTGGCCTTTCATAGGGCATCACTTCAAAAGAGTGAAAAGAGTAGCATGTTACTGGTGGTTTTTCCCAAATTAGGTTTCCACATAAATCATTATGTCACGTGTGTTGATGAATCTATTATGTTTCATACTTTACATTTCTATAAGTTGATTTGATAGTAATCTACAAGTTTTAATGATTGCATAATGTTATGGATGCATGCATGAGTATAAATATTTTATGGGTTCACTAATTATGAAAAGTTTTATTTATACATCTAGACCTTGGATAACTGATTCAACCCACCTCTAAGTTATTCTAAATTATTCCAATAGTAAATACTTGGATCCTAGATTGTGAGGTGGCAGATTGAAGTTATGACTCATAGTTATAGAGGACTTGTTCAAGTTTTATTTGAAATCTTGTTATAGACCTATTGATTATTATGGTGTACAAAACACCAAAAATTGAGGTAGTTACACCTAGTTGTAGTTAGTATGTTGCCTAGAAGAATGAATCCTAGAAGGCTGAAAAATATGTTTGATGAGTTCAAGGTTGAGATGAGGAATGAGATCTGAAATGTCTTGAATGGATTGAGAAGAAACTTTGAAGCCGAAGAAGAATATGTTGAAGCTACTAAGGATCTTTAAGTTCCTAAAGTAGAGATCCATGTGGAAGAAGAAATATTATTGAAGGCTATGGCACAAGTTGGTAAGAGTCATAGAATGGAAGTTTCCAATTATTTAGATCCTAAGGAATCGATAGATTGGATTAATGAACTTGAGGATTATTTTAAGCTTGAAAATATTGTAGATACACAAAGAGTTAGGTTAGCACAGATTAAGTCAAAAGGTCATGCTACTTTATGGTGGAAGGAATTATAGATGGATAGAGAAGATAATGATGAACCTAAGATTATTAGATGGAACCCATGGTTTCTAGATTGAAGGCTAAATTCATACTTGAAATGAACCTAAATTTTTTAAGAACTAAAGAAAAATGTTATGTTTATGAAGTCTTATATTGATGAATTTTATAAAATAAAATCAGATCTAGACATCATGAATCTTCTAAAGAAAAGGTTGCAAGATGTTTTAATGGTTTAATGTTCAGGATGAATTGAATATGTAAAACTTAGTTGAGTTAAAGATACTTATCAATACAAATTAAAAGTTGAGGATAAGTTAGGAAGAAAGTAAGGTAAGCAAGTTACTAAAGTTGATAAGGGTAAACAACTTGTTTCTACAAAGAATTTGTTTTTAGAGGTACTTTTTAAAATGTGGTAAGGATGGACATTGATGGTTTGAATGTCCTAATATGAAATTTAACAAATAGAACTTGGTACTACAGGAAGAATAGAAAGTGGAATCTTCTGATGTTGATTTGGTTTCACCAAAAGTTGGAGAATCTTTTTTAATGGGGAGAACCATGTTGGCTAAACATGATGTGGAACCAATGCAAATAAGGAACTTATTCTAAACTATTTGTAAGTATGAGGTAAATGTTGTAAAGTTATTATGGATGGGGGTAATATCGAAAATATTGTTAATGAAGAAATGGTTAGGAAAAGTGGTTTGCAAAGATTAAACATCCTACTCCTTATGGAATTAGTTTATTTCAAGATGATCATTGGGTGCAGGTTAGAGAATAATGTCTTGTTAATATTAGTATTAAACCTTTTAAGGATGAATTTTTATGTGATGTATTAGACATGAGTGTTTGTCATGTTTTACTTGTCATGAGTGTTTGCAATTTGATGGAGGAGTTATACATGATTACCAAAAGAATACTATTACAATTGAAAAGGATGGTGAGAATTTTTTTTAGATTCCTTTGAAGGATAAAGAAGTTATTAGAGAAGAGAACCTAAGTTTTTGTAAGAATTTTAATTTGAAAATATGAAAACCTATTGAGGTTCCTACCATTGAAAGATAATTAAATGATCTTTTGATTCAAAGTAGGGGTAAAAGAAAGCAAATTCCTAATCTAGTGAAGGCATGCAACATGTATGATTCATTTGATCCTAGTAGTTGTAGTAGAAGTAATAGAGTTGAGATTTTTGATGATATAGTCGGTAGAAACAATAAGTTTAGATAGACTTTTGTGTTGATTGATAAAGAGGATTAATGGATTGAGAATGAGCATGGGATTTATGTACTAGGTTATTTCAGATGTTCATAAGTCCTTATGGAACATCTTTTGTCAACTTGGATGTCTGATGCACAAGCATCCTTGGGTTGTTCATAATCTTACATCATACAAAAATATATTTGTTGTTTTTTTTTTTTTTACAGTTACCTATTTGACAATTTGTTTTGGAAAACACATGTTTGTTATTTACAAATTCCATGAGCTTGGCTTCATATTATGGACTTATAATGGATCATTTCTCTGAGTGTGAAAAATCCTTTGTGAGAAATGGTGGAAGTTATGCATCATCTTCTCAGGTGTTATTTTCCTATGCTACTCTTCATGTGTTGCCTAGTATTTTATTTGGCATGGTTCTATATTAAAGAGTCAGCTTATGTACTCTTGGATCGAGGATGTTGGTTAACACACAAACCTATACATAAGGCTACATAATCTAATATCATGTATTATGTATTTGAAAATTAATTATTTGACTACTAGTCCTATATTGTAATGCACATTTTCTATTATTGGATATTGTGAACTCAAAGTCGGGCAGTGTATCTTGATGGCTATATATTTAATGTTCTTGGGTCTTAGGATATCGATATATGGAGGTAGTATCATTCAAGAGGTACTTAAAGGAAGCCTTGATAGAGAACTATGGTTTGTAATATGGAATGTACATTGGTTGTAACTAGGAAGACCTTACAACTTGACATATAGTATATCTTACAAGTTGTCTTCTAAATTAATGGGATGTATATGGTAAACATTTGATGTAATTGAAGATCCATTGATAAAAAAGTGTTTCTTGCAATTATATCATGTGTACTTCTATTGTGTTGCATTTTTTGGTGGCTTGGTCATCTCTTTTAGGGATTCACCAACCTTGTACTACATCAATAAATAAAGAGGTTGCCATGAATTGTAGCAATTTTGACTAGCCTAATCTACCTCCTATCACTAAAACAAGGACACATATTGAGGGGATTCTTGATGTTTTTCTTGATGAATGAGTGGCTGAGAATGTAGGTGACACATTGGTTGAGAATTATGAAGAAACAAGTTTGGGAAATTATTTAATTCACATAGATCTATTTTTTTTCCCTAACTTGATCAAGAATGAGCAAAATTCAAAAGAGTGTTGTAATGAAGTCTAGAAGTTGTCTTTTATGAAAAAAAAAAAAAGAAATGGTTCTAGAGGTGGATGTATATTTGAATCTCCTTCTAGTGACAAGTATTATTCATCTTTCTAGTTTACTTTTAGTTGTACAAATAACACAACAAAGTATAAATCATCGATTCATGGGCTAGAATGGACTAGGAAGCGAGGTATTTTATGTTTGCAAGTCTTGGATGATTTTTAGTTGATTATTAATTAGCTTAGGGGTATTCATACAACAAAAAAATAATTTGTTAAAATATTATAAACATAGAATCTAGGACATAATAGAGGATTTTTGTGCTTTCAATTTTCTATCCATACCTAGGAATAAAAATAAACATGCTAATAGGTCAGTAATGATAGGTGCACAATATTATATTCCCACTGAAATCAATAATGTAAATCAACAATGTTATGTAAAAGTTATTATCAAGCCATTTGTACCTAAAAATCATGAACATTGGCAAGTTTTTGATAGTGACCAGTAGATAGTTAAATTTCTAAGAGAGGAAGTACAATTTTCTCATGATAATCAAAAGAAACTTGAATAACAATATGAGGATTAGATAATACATCCGTAAACAAATAAGCTTCTGAAGGGCTTGGTTTCTATGGACTTTATATTTCACACTAATGGTTAGATAAGAAAGGAGAAGGTTGGACTTCAAATAAAGGGTAACCAATACCACAGTGTGAAAATATTCAGCATTAAGTTTTATAAGTTGGGAAAGGTATGTACTGTTCATCAACAATAGTCTTCTATGTCTATTTGTCAAGAATTTAAGGATATATTTGCAAGGGAATATTCAAACCTTAGAGGATTTGATCCTACCATTTCCCAACATACCATTGAGATGGAAGCTAATGCTAAACATGTTAGATAGTGATAATGCCCTCTTAATCCTAAGCTAGAATCATCAATGGTTAAGGAATTAAATAAACTAATTGAGAGAAATGTTTTTTTTAAAATTAAGTACACCTCCTGGGTATCCAATTTTGTCCCTATTAGGAAAAAAGAGTGGTAAAATTAGGCTATGTGTTAATTTTAGGGATTTAAATAGAGATTCCCTTAAGGATAGACACCTCTTTCCCTCAATGGAACAAAATTTTCAAGAAGTATCTAGGTCTAAAATGTTCTTTCTATTGGATGACTTTTCAAGATATAATTAGATCCAGGTTAAACTGAAAGATTAGTTTAAAATTTCTTTTACTACCAATTAGGGGGCCATAACATACAAAAATATACCATTTGGGTTATCTAATGTTGGTGTGACATTTCAAAAGGCCATGGATATAGATTTCAAAGATCTGATTTTTAATTTCATGTTAGTTTACTTGGATGATATAATTGTATTCTCAAAAGATTCAGGTGAGCATTTCACACATCTCAGAAAAATATTTGAACATTGTAGGCAATTTGGAGTTTCTCTAATTCTAAAAAGTGTATGTTTGTTGTCCCTGAGGGTATGCTATTGGATTTCCTTTTTTCTGATCATGGTATTAAGATTGACTTAGAAAGGGTGGTTTTTATTTCATCTTTACCTTTATCTCTCACAAGACAGGGTTACAAAGTTTTCTCAGACATATTAACAATGTTTGGAGGTTTATCTTAGATATTGTGGAATTTCTAATACCTTTTATGGCCATACTGAAAAGGGTGTAACTTTTTATTGGACAAAGGATGCTAAATAGACTCCTAAACTTATAAAGGAGTCCCTAATAGCTTCCCTTACACTTCTTAATCCTAATTTCTCAAAGGATTTTAGTTTATATTCTTATGGAAATATTGAAAATATTGTAGCTATGTTGGTACAAGAGAATATATAGGAAAAAGAGAAGCCTTTGACTTTTTTCATCCAAAGTTTCCAGGATTATGAGAACAACTACTCTTTCATGGAAAAATGCATTCTTGTTGTCATAAGGGCACTTAAGAAGTTTAGGCATATGTTATCTAACAAAAAGGTAAAACTGATCATAGCTCATCCTTCAGTCAAGGAGTTTTTATTAAATAAGGATTTGAATAGAAAAAAGAGTTTCCTAGGTTACTTGAGTTATTGAGTATGATGTTGACATAAAGGTCACTAAGTTGGTTTGTGGGAAAGGCATTTTTTAATAGCTCACTAGAAAAGGTAATATCAAATAAAATGAAGAGTTATCTATTGTTTTATCTTTACAAGATCATGTTACTAATACTATTCCAACAAATATTGCAAGTTGGGTGAGTGACATGATACATTTTCTTTTTACTAGTGATTTTTTCTGAATGGTGTTTTGTTCAGGAAAGATTTGAATGGTATCTTATTGAGATGCATTGATTTAGATCAGGTTGATAAGGTTTTGACTGAATTCCATAAGGAATTAGATGGTGGTCATTTTTCAACAAAGGCTATAACTCTGAAAATCATGAGAGGAGGTTATTATTGGCCCATAGTTTTCTACATAGGGGGGTAAGGAAATGCAAAGAATGTGATGTTTTTTAGAAAAAGAGAAGTTGGCAACTATGCCTATATAACCTATTTAAGTTTAACAAAATTTCATGAAGTGAGGGGGTCATATTTCATAGGGCGATAAACCCACCTTCTAGTGTGGGCCATAGGTATACACTTACTATAATATATTATTTTACTAAATGATCTGAGGCTACTACATTAAGGGATGCCAATGCATCAACTATTTTAATTTTTTATGAGGATTTAGTAGCTAGATTTGGGGATCCAGAGTTTATAGTCTTAGATAATGCACTTATATTTGTTGGACCTCACACATATAATCAGGAAGCCAATAATGGAGTTTACTTGAATACCTCTTCCAACTACTACTCACAAGGTAATGGTCAAGTTGAGTCAACTAATAAGAACTTAATCAAAAACATCAAAATTTTGGGCCTAGCAATCAAAGTTGAAGACTAAACTTCATGTTAATATGATAACACCTAATAGGTCTACTCATTTATCTCCCTATGTGTTAGTCTATGGAAAAGTGGCAAGGATGCCCATTTTAGTGCAACTACCAACCTTGGATCTGGTGAAACATTTAGATATGCTAGATGAGGGCCCTTAACAACAACACTTGTTGAACTAATGGAGTTAGAGGAGACAAGACAAGAAGCTATGAAGAGGATTGCGCATCTCTAATCTCAAATGAAGCACATGTTTAACAAAAAGGCTTCTCCTAAGGTGTTTAAAGGAAACATGGTGTTGAAGTGGTATGAACTCAAGGCAAGGTTGGGTAAGAACTCTAAATTTGATGCATTTTGGGCTGGTCCATTTATTGGTAATGAATGTAAATATCATAATTCATTTCGTTTATCTACTCTAGAAAGAGAGGTTGAATCAATTTTGATCAATGGGATACACCTTAAACATTATTTTGAGAACATACATTTATTGAATTATGTGCATGGCACACAAAAGGCAACTTTCTAATTAGTTTTATTTCCTCCATGTGTTTCAAACATAATTATTTTGGTTCTAATTTCCTTTTATAATCATAATATAAGGAGCATGAGGTTGTGCCAATACATCATAATTGAATACGTAAAATAAACAGTACATAGAAAAGGTTGTTTTGATTCATGCATGGTCACTCACCTAATCGCCATACATTAGTGCAATATTTTTCTCAACACCTCTTCTGATTGAAACAATCATGTTGTGATGATAAGAATATAATCACATAATACAAAAGGATGATATATAAGTACAAAACGATCAACCTATTACCATTATAACAAGGTTTCCTTCCCATTTTATTTTAGTTATTCTTTTAGAAGTTCAATTTTTTAGTAGTTTCAGTTCTTCAAATTTCAATAAGGGACTATGTGCCTAATGGATAAGTTAGGTAACTAGTCAAAGTGTTTAGCAGGAAAATACCCATATGATGTTACCAAAGATGCTACAAATTTGATTCAACCTCCTAGGAAGTCTTGTGCTTCACCTTTGTGAGCATCACCTATATCCAATGAGTTCTAAGTGTTCCATTTATTCTCATGAGAGATGGATTGTGTGAATCACTACTCATGAAACATGGGCCAATGAATTTGACTCAAAAAACTATACTATTAATTCTTGATAGTAATATAACAATTTGACTTGCTATGGAAGATATCTCGTATATATCAATTGATGAGATTAAGGAGATTTCTAATGAATGGTTTATAAGGCAAAACACTTGGTGAAGGTTTTGTAAATTGGGTTGCAAGAAGAGTGGGTTTAACCATGGAGGAAACTCCATAGCTAAGCATGCTCATGTTGGAGTTGTACTGGGATGGGTGACCTTCTAGGAAGTCTCGATGCTTCACCTCTATGAGCATCATCTAGATCTAATGAGTGCCAAGTGTTCCATTTATTCTCATGAGATATGGATTTTTATGAATCATTACTCATGAAATATGGGTCACTGAGTTTGAGATAATTCATGATAGCAATATCACAATTTGACTTACTGTAAACAATATCTCCTACTTATCAAAGTTATGTGTTGTTAATAAAAGAAGGAAAAAATTTTAAGTTTTTTAAAACCGTTACATTAATGAAAAATAAAAAGATTAAAAAAAAACAATTTTTTTATTCATGATCAAGTACAGTTTACAATGAGTTTATCACTTTACAAAAAATTGCCAATTTTCTAGAATATGTTTCCGCATAAGCATAAACTTTCCAAAATTAGACGCAAACAAGCTAGGGAAGCTAAATAACATTTCAGATATGATGGAAAATGCCTTAAATGTACAAATATTAAAATAAAAGAGTAGAAGGAAGATGTCCTCCATTGCCTAGTTATGGAGGTTTGCTGCATTGCAATTGATGAAGTTTGGGCCTGCATCAAGAAGAGAGACTACAAAAAAGTTAAAGAGAGGGGTTTACTTACATGAACTGAGCAATAAAGAAGAGATAACAGTCACATGTTATTATTAACAAGTTTGTGTCATGTGTAGGTACATGTCTAGAAGACCAATATGTTGTTGAAGGGACATAATCATGTGGGTCATGAAACATTATGACTGGCAGAGCTGGTTGAAGACTCATGTCAGTGAAGGGATGTTCTCTTTGTGTACAAAATCTTCCAAAATTCATTAATAGCAGATTGACACAATGCTTGGTGTTGAGTCATTAAAGGGACACATTATAATGTGAAATCTTTTAATTCCTCTTTGGAGTGGTGTTCAGACGTAACACTCAACTGTCGAAGGGACATGATAACTTGCCATGAAACCTTTCATCTATGGTTAAGAAGGTTCTTCATTTTGGTGGCCATTCGGTTCCAATGGAGTACAAGTAGTTCATAATAGGGAAGCATGGTGAAACATGAGGTATTCATGGTTCAGTTGTACTGGAAAGAAAGGGATGATAGTTTTTGTTTGCAGAAGAGATGTAAGGGATTTTGTTTCAACAAGAGAAAGGGTTTAAAGATCTACAGGAAGGACAAGTTTTGGAACAGAAGTGGTGCCAAAAGATGACAAAGTGTAATGGAAGAGGTAATTCTTTTACAAGCTAATTTAAATTAGATACAGAATTGTAAAGATGATTTTTGGAAAGGACAACCTATATGTCAAGTGTCACTACACACTGATCTTTAGCTGCAAATAAGGAGCTGTTAGCATGACGTGGTTGGAAAGAAATGTTATTTGAAAGGGGCAATGACAGTCAAAAAAAAAAATCTACATTCTAGTTGCCGAAGGTAAATAATAAAACGAAAAATTATGGAGTACACCAAAATTTACTTTCACAAGTTCATAGATTGATAATAAATTTGGAACACATCATATGTATGAGTATCGTGGATGTCAATTCATTTAGATAACAATAATATTCAATCAAGAAGAGATGTGCAAATTCAACATACATAACATGAAAGTACAATTCAAGCTTCTTCATTTCACAAATATGATGAAGTTAATGACAACTATCTCTATGAATTATGGTGTTCTTGTTTGTGTAGAATTTCATATTAGAATTGATGATCATGACACATAAGAAAAACTTTGTGCATTTATTGATATTGTTTCATCTTTTTTACCAACTAGACATTTTATCATACATGCTTGTAGAGTTTCGTTGAAAGTTATTTCTCCATATGAGAATTGGACCAGTTCTCCTCTAAAGTATGGTTATGTCTTTGGTCTGATACGTGATTTTCCTCATCTAGAGTTCACTGTAAATAGAGGCATTACCAAAACTCCTTGGGTGAAATCAACATTGCATAAGGGAGTATATGGTTTCCAAGTAGAAGAATTTCTTGTAGACAGATTTTACAGGCATATCAGAAATATATAGGTTCAATCATTGGAAAATATGGAATCAATACACTTAGTATAAAATGCTGACTAATCATTCAGGATATGTTTAGTTGAAGTAGTTTTCCTGCAGTTTGATTTTCTCAAATGCCTGAATAGTTTTTTTAGGTTGTATATATTCTCATGTTATTTTAATAAAATTTGCTCGTGTGTGTCTGTGCATTTCATTTCATTTCCTTGGGCCTATTATAGTGGTATCAAAGCCAAGTTGTTGGAGAAAAATAATTTAGATTGAATTGTGATTCCAATGCATTATTTAATTTCAATCATTGGTATAATTCTTTTTGGAAAAGAGAATTATCATGAATGGTTTCGAAAAGTGAAAAATACCCTTATTTTTAATGATTTGTGGGATGATGTTTGTGAAAGAAAAGATGACAAAGAAGACTCAGAGCAGCCTACAAATGCAAAGGAACTCGTCATCTGGAAGGGTAAAGACAAAAAGGCTTATGCTCTCATTGTTGCCTCCATTACTGAAGAGGTAAGTAGACATATAATCTCTTGTAATAGTGCATTTGCAAGATTAAAGAAACTCTAAGATCTGTATGATTCTCATTCAAAACTTGAAATCATTCAATTATTGATGAAGTTATTCAATTTAGAAATGAAAGATAATGATCTAATGAAGTTAGCCTCTGAAATTAAGGCTAAATTTCATAATATTGAAGCCACGGCTGTAAAAGTAGATTTACAACTCATTGCTTTTATTAAAGCTCTTTATCCTACCTATTCACACTATCTTGAATCTCTTCAAGCTAGTGAAAAGATGAAAGATATAACATTTGACAAACTTGTGGAGAAGATTTTAGAGAGGGAAAAAGCATTTGGAAAAAAAGATTCACTTTCAAATGCAAAGACTTTGTGTCTTGCACAGAAACAAAAGGAGCAAACATCCAAAGATGAGCCTTCCAAACATGACAGTAGCAGTAGAGGTTGTGGAAGAAGACAATCTAGAGGCCAGGGGAATAAAAATTATCAAGGTGATAGACAATATTCTTGGCCACAACACCAGCATAGGGATTATCAACAAAATGAAAGGCAATCTATACAATGTTATAGATGTGAAAAAATAGGTCATAGTGCCAATGTTTGTAGAACTCCATGGGAGAAGATTTGTGAAAAGAAGGAGAAGCCACCAGAAAGAGGTAACCCTCCTGAATTTGCACATTATGTTATTGCACATTGCAATGTTGGGATTGAAGAAGTTTTTAGTACTTCAAATTCTTGTTTGAATGATACTTGGTTGTTAGATACTGGAGCCACATGTCATATGACCTTTAGAAGAGATTTTTTTGAGACATTCAATGATCACGTTGATGGAGTAGTATATTTTCCTGATAAATCTGAGATAAAACCTTCAGGCATTGGGTCTATTAGACTTAAATTACCAGGTCTTGCTGATTATATACTTTTTAATGTTCTATATCTTCCACAGTTGAAGAGAAATTTAATATCACTTGTGCATATTAGATAGCAAGGTCATTCAATACATATGTTTGATGGTATTATTGAGATTAGAAGAGATGATGATCATGTGATTGTAAGGAGTGGATTTGAAGATGACAAACTTTTATATTTGAAAGGTACTTCATCAAGTTCTCAGAATTATGCAAATTTCTCACAGCATGGTGGTAATATTTCTTCCAGTTTGTTATGGCATGCAAGATTTGGTCACATTAACTATGATAGTCTCAAAATTTTGAAACAAAATGGAGTTCAAGGACTTCCCACTGTCGTAAAACAAATTTCTCAATGTGATGCTTGCATTTTAGGCAAACACAGTAAACAATCTTTTCATGATTCTATGTTTAGAGCTTCTAGAAAGTTGGGTCTCATTCACTCATATTTGTGTGGGCCTATGCCCTTTCCACCAGCAAATAGAAATAAATACATAATGACTTTTATTTATGACTATACCAGGATGTGTTGGGTTTATTTATTAAAAGAGAAATCTCAAGCTTTTGATACTTTCAAAAATTGTGGATTAAAAATGAGACTCAACTCAACATTGGAACCCTAAGAAGTGATAATGGTGGTGAGTACACTTCTAAAGATTTTGAAAAATATTTTCAGGAAAATGGTATTAAGCATTAGAAAAGTGTTCCATATAACCCACAACAAAATGGTGTAGTAGAACTTTTGAATCGAACACTCTTGAATATGGTAAGATCTATGATGTTTTTCAAAAATGTTAAATTAATGTTTTGGGGAGAAGTAGTTCTCTGTACTGTCTACATAAAGAATAGAAGTTCTTTTGCTGCACTGCAAAGTAAAACCCCCTATGAAATGTGGTACGGCCATCTTCCAAGAGTTAATAATTTTAGGGTTTTTGGTTGCACATGTTATGCTTTAATTCCTACTCACTTGAGAAATAAATTGGAAGCTAGGAATAGAAAGTGTATTTTTTTAGGATATTCTACTACTTCCAAAGCTTACCATCTATATGATGAGGAGATTTAAAAAAATTGTTCTTTCTAGAGATGTTATATTTCTTGAATTTGACAAAGATGCACATAGTGTTGACAAACAACTTTCTCATCTTGATAGATTTCAATCAAAAAAATTCTACCATGAATGGGATAATGAACTTCCAACTCTTGAAGGGGGGATTCCCTTTTTAGGTCAATCTTTGGAAGTTACAAAGAATGAAGAACCTGTTGAAAGAGAAGACATCAGTTCTCAAAAAAATTTAGAATTTGAAATAGTTTGTGACAAAGAAGATAACAATTCCAAAATATCAGGAATCTTTTGTGAAGAACTTGTTGCACAAGAATGTGAACCAGCTTGTGAAGAATCTAATTCAAAGGCTCTGGAGGTTGATAAAACATCAAAGCAATCAATCTATAGATCAATGTGGACCAAGAAAATTCCTCAGAGGTATGAAGATTTTGAATTAAATTTTTCTATTGTTGATGAACCTTCTTCATTTCAAGAAGCAACAACAAGTGATGCATGGAGAAGTGCAATGTAAAGGGAGTATGATGCTCTTATAAAAAATGGAACTTGGAGGTTAGTGGATCCTCCAATTGGTACCAAACCTATTGGCTGTAGGTGGGTATATAAGAACAAATATAAAGTTGATGGTTCACTTGATAAACATAAAGCAAGACTTGTAGCAAAAGGATATGCTCAGAGAGAAGGTGTTGACTACACTAAAACTTTTGCTCCTACAGCCAAGTGGGGAACTATTCAAGCATTGTTTTCTTTGACAGCACAAAAAGGATGGCATATACATCATATGGATGTTAAAACAACCTTTTTAAATGGAGATTTGAAGGAAGATGTCTATATGCTGCAACCTCAAGGTTTTGTTATCAAAGGCTAGGAACAAAAGGTATGTAAATTGGTAAAATCGTTGTATGGTTTGAAGCAAGCACCACGTGCTTGGTATGAAAAATTGACTGAGCACCTCCTAAAATTAGACTACAAGCATTTTAGTCTTGATGATGCAACTCTCTTTGTCAAGAAAATCAGTAGATCAATTGTGTATCTAGTTGTATATGTTGATGATCTTCTCATCATAGGCAATAATGATGGTTATATAGAATCCATTAAGAGAGAGTTGAAAAAATGTTTTGATATGACTGACTTGGGATTACTTCATTATTACCTGGGTATTGAAGTCATTCAAAATCCTAAGATCATTTTTATTTCTCAGAAAAAAAATATTGGAGAGCTATTATATAGATTTGGCATGAAAGATTGTAATTATGTTTCCACTCCAATGGAGCAAAATATGAAGCTTTCATCCAATGAAGGAAATAGTTTTGAAGATCCAACCAAGTACAGGCAGCTTGTTGGAAGTTTGATTTATCTCACCACTACTCACCTTGACATTACCTTTGTAGTAGGAATTTTGTCCAGATTTATGCATAAACCATGTGAGGGGCATTGGATTGCAGCACAATGAGTTTTGAAATATTTAAAAGGAACTCAAACTCTTGCCATAAAATATTCAAGAGTTTAAGACTTCCATCTATGCTGATTCAAATTTTGATGGTGACAAAGAGAATGGGTTATCTACTTTTGGTTATTTGATGACCCTAGGATCAGCTTCTATTACTTGGAGATCAAAGAAACAAACAATTCCTGCAGACTCTATAACTGAAGCGAAATATGTAGCAGCAACTCAAGCTACAATGGAAATTGTGTGGCTAAGGAAAATTCTTGATGACTTGTAGGAGAAACAGACAGCTTCAACAACTTTATTTGTTAATAATAATTCTGCAATAGAATTGGCAAAGAATCCTAAATTTCATGATCGAACCAAGCATATCGATACCAAATATCACTTGATTTGATATCATGTTGAGGCAAAAACTGTACAGCTGAAACATTGTTCCACTGAAGAACAAATTGCTAATATTTTTACTAAAGCACTGGGACGTGTTAAATTTGAACAATTTTGAATGCTACTTGGCATGAAAAACATCCTTTTAGATTAAGGGGGGAATGCTGACTAATCATTCGAGATATGTTTAGTTGAAGTAGTTTTCCAGCAGTTTGATTTCTCAACTGCCCGAACAATTTTTTTAGGTTGTATATATTCTCATGTTATTTTAATAAAGTTTTCTCAAGTGTGTGTGTGCATTTCATTTCATTTCTTTGGTCCTGTTAGATAAAAAATGCAATTAGGCCTTTACTCAATCTATTTCACTCAGAACCTGGGGCTCAAGTTTGGAAACACACAGTGGATGTGGCACTTAACTATTGTCAAAATGCTAATAGAAATTTGACTTTTTTGCCAAAAATGCTCATGTTTTTTTTTTCAATATATAGATACTGTGAAATATAGTCATGTAGTTGGAAGGCATAAAAGATAAATAAGAGTACAAAAATATTTTTGAAAGAGTCAAGAAAAATATTTTAGCAATAATTTTTTCTTAGTAAAAGTAATGGCGTACAACCCATCTCAACATGAGAGCAACAAAAGAAATTTCAAATTGAGCTACATGTACAAGGGGAAACCAAAAAAAATGTGAATCCCTTATTCTTGAAACACAAATATGCTCCAAGAAAAGTGACTGGGCTACCAACAACAATGAATAAGCATCTCACAAGAGCAGATTTGAAAAAAAAAAAAATTTAATTTAAATGTTAAAACCATTAACACTAACAAAGATAATAGTTCAAGATGCATGTTGACATACAAAGTCCACTCAGGAGAGAGAAAATAGGTCTAATTTTATGTACTTAGTTCAAAAGAAGAGATCACAATCAATGGGCTCGTGGTCTACCAGTGAAATTGAAAGGTTTTTATAATGAGCCCATCAAGGATTAAGTCTCGCTGAGTGCATGGCACTAACATTGAAAAGGGATGAGGTCGAGATCACGCCTTTGGTGAATCTAACTGATATCCCTTAGTGCTCTTAGCTAAAGAGGTTAAAAAACATGGAAGCACAAATGCATAACACTAACAAAGGGAATTGTGTCAAGGTTATAGGGCCCATGTCTTGATAAAAGGGATGAGTTTTTAACATAGCAAACAACATGAAAATCAACATAGGAAAGCCCTCTAAATGACTACAAAGATTTAAGGCATAGTGCCAAAAACCAAATCAAGTCTTGAAACCATTAGTTTTTTACAACAACGCCCTAAACCAAAAGGGCAAGTAATGGAAAGAAAAGCAACGACATCTATATCAAACTTTCGAACCCATTTCAACAAGAGGTGCAAGTGCCAAAGTTCTTTTCTTTAGTCTAGTGGGTTTTGGGGTAATATTCAAGTAAAAGCTTCATGATGTATTTAAAATAATATTTTTGAAAGTGAATGAAGACTATCTCCTCTGCCATAGATAGAATGTTCCTGATTTTGAACTAGCTATAGTAGTACAACAGGAATAGAAGGTCTTGTTCCAATATACTTTTTAATTAAATTTTGGTGAAGCTAAATAGCAATAAAAGCTACATGGAACCATTTGAAATATATTCAAAAAGTACACATCACTTTTTGTATAAGAGAGATAAATCATAATAAGATCACAATTATGCAATGTTAGTTACTCAGCATAATTTCATTGATATGTGCACTAGAAGTACTTATTTTCACTAACATTTTTTATAATTTATGGGCATTAGATCAACCACGTGGGCTTCTCCCATCATGTAAAATGCTCTATTTATCTCTTTCAACCACTCTATATTTGTAGAATGTCTAACAGCTCTCCAATTTCTCTGCCTCTCTCATCTGCTGAAATACAGCCATCATGAAATACATAAATGTAATCTTCACAGTTTGATTTAATTCAAAAAATCATGAATATAGATAAAACTCAAAAAAATATGAAATCTTCAGGGTTTGATCAATAGAAATAAAATAAAATAAAGTTTAGGAGAAGAGATTGTACAATTAGAGTTGCTTCTTGGGTTGTAGAGTAAACGTTTTGCACTGCTCTATAAATATAAAAAATACCATAAAATTTGTGTTGTGAATCTACCATGATTCTACTAAACCTGCAATTAGAGAAGAAAACCATTTTCTTTCATCTGCATTAATCTAGAGACCAATTCTAGGAGCTTCTACAAGAAAAGAGATAATAAATGAAGCCTTAGAACTATTAATTATTGTTAGTTGCACAGCTATTATTTCTGACCCAAAAATAGCAGTAGTATTTATGGGTAGCTTGGATAGTTGTTTGTCCTTATCTATGTATAGCAGCATTAGTTATGGGTAGTTTGGACAGCTGTTTGTCCACTTGCCGAGAATTAGTAAATGGTTGTTGCAAGGATAATTATTTACTAATTTTAGTGATTCCCTTTTGGACACCTTGCAACCAATTCTATTACTGGCTATCGAGTTGTCTTAATCTTAGCCATTGGTTTGATTTAATCTCGGTTGTTGGTTTTTCCAATAGGGTAGTATAAAAAGGGGTCATTGGGTCATTTGAATAGACAAGTTTTGGAGAAGCATTTTGCAGTGATAGAAAATTGTCTTGCAGTGTTAGCAAGGGCACAGTGTTAGCATGGGGATAACAGTGGGGAATATCAGCGGGATAAATTAGGAGGTTGTCAAAAATCTACGAGTAAGAGGCAAGGAATTTTTTATCTCTTGATTTGCTGAAGTTTAATATAATTTCTCATCTGTAGAACTGGTTTTCCCTTAGGGGTTTTTCCAAGGACAATTTGTTCAAAAATATTGTGTTCATTGTGTTGCACATTTCTTTTTGTATTTTATAAGTGAAGTTGTAGTTGTTTTATTTTTTGATATTAGCTGGGAATTTATTTTCAGCAGTTTAATAATCATTTATGATAGGAGATTAATAATCAGTGACTGCAATAGTTAAAATTTTCACAAGAACTTTAGTTAAAGTTGAACCTCCATTAAAATAAAAATAAATCTTTGGACTTCAAATGGAGAATTGATTTTTCTCATTGTTTCAGCCAATGAAAATTAAGAAAAAATATTTTTTTAGTCATTGAAAATAAATATTAATAATCAATCATAAAGGCTTTGCTTAGGAGAATTTAATAGGTGAGGGAAAATAATTTTTTTTAAAGCAAACTATTCCATTAATTACTAGGAACTAATAATTGTATTTACATATATGATATAGTAAATAATGGGAAAAATATGCTTGTGCATCTATTTGTTCCTTAGTATATGATTCATTGAAATGTAGCTTTTCATAGTAGATTATTTTTCAACTACTTTTTGCAACTATAAAGTTTTAATATATGTTGCATTTTTAATCATTCAAAAGAAAATTAGGACTTTTAGCTTTTTGTACAAAGCACTCAGAACAATATTTTGAATTTTTTTTGCATTTCACTATGAAGATCAAATAAAATAATAAAAAATGCAACTTGGCAATGATTACAAATATCTTCTAACTAAAAATTGTTTGTCAAAAATATAGAACTCTCCATAATGTTTTCATTTAATGATATAATACATTGTGGAACTCTCTAGAAATTTTATCTTATAAAATTATTACTTTCTATTACTTTTCTCCTCTCAAACATTCTAGAACTTTCCTTTGATTTCTATAAACAAGCCACTCACATTCTCTAGCTTAACATTCTTCAATCTCTAACTTGCGAGATTATGGTTTTCCAAGTTAGTATTTGATTGTATAATTTTTTGCATTTTTGGTTTCCATGTAACATGGGTCAATTGGCTTGGCAAAAACAAATTATGGCCAAAAGTTTTTGGGCTTCATGGCTTTAGCGTTTTTGGTATTTGATCGATAGATTTATATCACTATGACAAATATCTTGTAACTACATATTGTTATCTATGCTAAGGATTCTTTCTATACTTTTTTCCTTAAAATTGTATGAATCTTCATAATGTTTTCTGTTATGTCCATGGAGATGTGGATTTCTTTAACTGTTGAATAGACTACTCTTCCTAAAAAATGACATAAGGGTTTTTGAGCTTTTGTGGTAACTTTGCATATTCAACTCTTGACTAGGTAGTTCCAATTCCATAGTCCTTAGGTGACAAATCTAGGTGTTATATTACTTTTTAGTAGCAAGTCTAGCAAAAAAAAAGAGTTTTAAAGATTTCAATAATATCTAATATCTCTTCTAAAAATTCCAGTCATATCTAATATCCCCATAACTCCATCATAAAGAGTAAATAAGAACATATTTGTAACGCCCCGCCAAGGGATCCAAAAGAACTAACCCCAAGTTTTTCTAAGTTTTCCAAACATTTTTTTTAAAGAATAACATATACAACATTCATAAAGTAGTGGAAGCAATAACATACAATCATATAGAAGCAAACATAATAGATTGCATTCTTTAAGGATCCCAAGACATTGAGTCACATTTAAATTTAATCGATACTAAGTTAAATAAATAACACATCCATATGAAAGAATAATTACAAGTCTAAGTCCATTTAAATTATTTATTTATTTTTGTATGCCACTTGGCAATAAATTTGGAATACACAATCATCTACTGTACATGTCACAGGGTATGAAAGGCTAAAAGAATATACATTTATCAAATAGATTACATCATCCCTTTCAGATCCATGAAACAAGATACAATATAATAAGTAAAATCATCTATCAAATAGATATAACCATCCATCATAATACACAAAGATAGAATGAGAGGAAATGTAGAACAAGGAACTCCAGCCATAGCATCTATGGACGGATCTCAAGGGTAAGAGTAAAAAGCACTACCACCTAACCTCGTGGTAACCAAAAAAAGGTCCACTCCCACTGCACTAAAGAGATAGTCTCTAAGTCCCAAATAGGATCTAGGTCAAGGAAAACGCTAAAAGTAATCTAACTCAAAGGTTCCAAGATAAGTCAACATCTAGACCTAAAGGCAAACAAAGACATGTAGGAAATCTATACTACTAGTGAGCAAGTGTCATCACATGAACCAACTCTAGGGTTACCCAGCTAGTCTTGTAATCCTCTAGCCCCTTAGTGACTCTGTGTGGCACTAGTATCCTTTCATACTAACAAGGCATACTAATGATGCATGGTCACAACCAAGCCTCCTCTCTACTCCCATCCTAGTCTGTACTAGCACTCGAGGCATGGGCAAGGAAAAAAAAGACTCTTATTAGGTTCATTTTACTCTCATTTAGTGTAGTGTTATCACTTATTAACAACTTACAATGGGTTACATTGGCAGCCACTTTGGGCCTTGGCCTTCATTGCAAGCCACTTCCCAACTTAACATATAGATTACCTACCCTAGGCTCAAAAAAGTATAAATCAAATAATCACAAATTTCACCTCAGCCCTATACAAGTGACTTGAAAGCATTAAAAGATAATCCAACATAACACCTCATTTCTCTACAAGCAACTGGAAAGAATCCCAAAAATAATTGATCAAAGACTCAAAATGGTTAAGTCAAATATGACATAAAATTCATCTCATAATTAAGTTACAAGACTAGCTGGGTAACCCTAGAGTTGGTTCATGTGATGACACTTGCTCACTAGTAGTATAGATTTCCTACATGTCTTTCTTTACCTCTAGGTCTAGATGTTGACTTATCTTGGAACCTTTGAGTTAGATTACTTTTAGGGTTCTCCTTGACCTAGATCTTGTTTGGGACTTAGAGACTATCTCTTCAGTGCAGTGGGAGTGGACCTTTTTAGGTTACCATGAGGTTAGGTGGTAGTGCTTTTTACTCTTACCTTTGAGATCCATCCATAGATACTATGGCTGGAGTTCCTTGTTCTACATTTCCTCTCATTCTATCTTTTCATATTATGATGGATGGTTATATCTATTTGATAGATGATTTTACTTATTCCCAGTAGATGTTGCCTCTATAAGCATGACCTAGAAATAGTTAATCACATTTTCATTCACTGCCCCTTTTCCTCTAGAGTTTGGAGTCTTCTAACTTCCAATATGAACTTCTACTGGTGCCCACCAGCCAGTATCCAAGATTTCTTCATACAATGGAGTAGCAACCACAAAGGCCTGAAATCCCAAATTTTGAGTTCCTTGATTATCCCACACTTTTGCTGGGGAATCTGGAAGGAGCACAACAACAGGATATTCAGAGATAGAGAAGCTCCTGAGGGTATTATAGCAGAGAAAATTGATGGCCTCATGAAAGAGAACTATTCCACAACTAGAGATGGAAACATAAAGGATAGAGGGAAAATTAAGACCAAAAAAGAAGACAAGATCAAAAGAAGACAGCAAGCTACTTGGTCCTTCACCCCTGAAAACTAGCATAAAGCCAATTTCGATGGAGTAGCTAAGGGGAACCCTGGTCCTGCCGGATGCGGTGGAATCATAAGAAACAACTTGGGAGGGGGCATTGCTGCTATCTCCTCCCCTATTGGTCACCAAACCAACCATTTGGCTGAAGCTAGTGCAGCTAGACTCACTGTTAAGCTGGCCCTGGACTCAGGGATCAAACAACTGTGGCTTGAAGGAGACTCCCTAAATATAATAAATTATATTTTAGGAGTAACCAAGCCATCATGGACCATTGAAAGCATAATTGAGGACCTAAAAATGGACTTGAGCAAATTTAAAAATTACCACATCAGCCATGTCCATCGTGAAGCTAACGTGGTTGCTGATTGGTTCGCAAACGCAATGGTCACATTCAATTCGGTGATGATGTGGGGAAACAATAATCATTTTTTGGCAGTGGCTATGGAGCTCATCCAAATGGAGCAAATTCAAGGTACCAACTCAAAATCTTTTTATGATGATAACACATGCTAAATCATGTTTTAAAAAGGGAATCACTTGGAGTTATGCGGAACCCCCACCATTTCATAAAAACATGTATGGATTACATGAGCAAAAGAAAGCCAGAGTTAAACCCAATAACACGTGCATTAAAGCTCTTGTCCTTAGCAATTTTTTCATCTTTGAGCTCTGTAATTCTATTAAGGGTTTAGGGTTAGAGAGGCATAATATCGCAATGGTGGGAGAAAGGATTAGAAGAGAGCCATGGGGAGAAATGGAGAGCTAAAAAGAAAAAGGGAAGGTTTGCAAAAAACTTCAGAAGGGCGGCATAACCAGCTTCATGGAGAGGCTCCATGGTTTCGATGTGGGGGTTACCAAGATTATGGTTGAAACCTGGCACAACAAAAAGGTCAAAATTGATGGTCTCTCCCACCAAATCATAGAGGGTCTTATTGTGGAGGTGGCAGGCTTCTCTCAGGAAGGCATGTACTTCTTCAGGGATAAGAAGATGTCTACCAATGCTGTCAATGCTTTCGTCAAGAATGACAAGGAGAAAAGAAAATTGGTAAAGATTGACACCTACTATGACATTGAGTCCATCAAGAAGTTCTGGGGGCTTGTTTTGAGGATCATCATAGAGTATGTCACTTTGGAGCCCAGGTTTGATAGAGTCAGGACCCATTATTTTGTTTTGCTTAATCATTTTAGACATAAAGTGAAAATCTCCTTTCCTTTCTATATTTATACTTCTATGACTAAGAATATAGAGAGTTACAAGAAATGTCCTGTCAAGAACCCCTCCCTTCACGAAGGTCTTCTGCTCCTCATTTTTGAGTTTCTGAAAACCCAGACAAGAGTCAAGTCCATTGGGGTTTCGGGTGGCTCCTCGAAGGACACTGCCAGCTCTGACTCAGGGGAAGTGCGCGTTGTGAAATCTATCAAGTTTGAAACCCCAAAAGCCAATCCCTCTCCCCGCTTCCCTAGTAGGAATAGCCCCAGGTGCCCTCCCCCCGACCCCCCTAACCCTCCTACCCCTCATCCTTAGGAGTCTAGTGATGAGTCGGATATGGAGTCGGAGGAGGCAGATTCGATGGCAGAGAAGGAAAGTGAGTTGGAAGACGACAAGGAGAAAGATAATGACAAGGAGGAGACCCCCTTGGTAAGCTAGGATAACCCCAAGAAAAGAAAATTGGGCTAGACTCCAACCCATGATCATCTCAGTGACCACGCTAATTTCCCCCCAGCCCTACTACGCCCACCTCCCCCCTGGAGGTCCCCATTTTGCCCCCAGAAGAGATGATAGAAATCATGGTTGAAAAGGCGGGGGAGGCCATTAGGAAAAATAAGAGAAGATCCTGGAGAAATTTCAATATGGATAGTGTCAGTTGTAATCACCTAAAAATGGTCATCTAGACTATTAGCCCCCTTCTCAAAATTTTGGCTAAATTAATTTAATCATTTATCTAGACCAAATTGCTAATAATCAATTTATTTGATTATAACCTATAGTTTGACTATGCTATCCTAAGTTCATTATTTGATTAAAAGAAAATGTCCCCTTTTAATTAAATAAAAGATCCCATTCTTCTAACCCACTTAAAGTGCACACATAAAGTCTTTTTTCTATTTTGCAATTAAAAGAAAAGGCTTTGTGACTTTTGTCTTATATGACAAGTCAACTTATATTCTATTGGTTGACTTGTGTGTGCAAATGGATCACTCCTATTTTCGAATTCCACCGTTGATCATCCACCATCTTCATCTTGATCTCTACCGTCTGTACAACTTTAAAAGGGAGAGAGCTTTCCCCCTCGACGAATCCATATTTTGAATATTGTTATGCTGTAGGTTTTCTAACAGGTTTCTTTGGAGCTTTGTGGAGAACTTCTATTTCTTGTCTACATTCTCTCATCCATGGCATCATGGCATTCTAGCTTAGCTTAGCTTTCATTTTTACATGTAGCTTAATCTCACATAGCTTAATAATGGTTTTGTAACACTCTCATCCATGCTTAGAATAGCTGCACTTTTCATATTCATTCTAGTTTAATCTTTAGTTGCATTGCATTCTTGAGGAACTCCTTGGGACATTTGCATTCTTGCATCTTGTCTTTGGAACCTCCCATTGCATGGTTTACTAGCAAGAAGAGTATCTTTAAGGCTCATCTGAGAGCTTTCTTATTCTTGAAATACACTCTCTTGCACTTCGTGGATAGGGAGCTCTAAGCCGGCATCTAAGCATTCCAACTCATGGAATCATTTGGATAGAATGGTTTAGAGTGTGACACAAATCAAGTGTACATTTTTGGCGCCCACCATGGGGCTTGAATCAAGTTTCTAGCTCCATTTGCTTTTATTTTTCATCTTTGGTTTTTTATAGCAGCATATTGGATCTAATCAAATGCTTTTGTAGAATTATCACTTTGGTTTTAAGGCCAACCCATAAGTAAATTGGTTTGAAGGCCAAAACTTTAGTTGGTTTAAACATTTGATCATATATTTTAAACCGCTTGGAGTTTGGTTATGAAATTCTATTTTGCAAGTTGGGTATATGCTCAAAATGTCTCAGTCTAATTTGCAGAGCATTTTGACATGATTTTCGGAAGTTATGAGTTTTTCTTTATTTTTCATGAAAAGCCATTTCTGATCGCAAATCAACGAATTTTTTTAAAAAACTTATATTTTCAGAATTTTTTTTCAATTCTAATGGGGGTTCTTTCTTTGTTTTTTGAATTTTGACATCGTATTAAAGATCAAAAACTCGATTTGATAAATTTGGCCTATTTTGACAAAATTGATCTCTAGAGCGCAAATCAAGAGATTTTTTAAAATTTCTTTCATTTTTGAAAAGCTCTCTGATTTTTAATAGGGGTCTCTTCTTTCCATTTTCATTTTTGGATACAAAATCATAGTAAACAAGTCCAATCTTGTTGACTAGGTCAAAATCAAAGAGTAAAAATGAGAGCATTTCTGAGTAACTTGCACTTTCTTTGCATGCACTTGGTTGGAAGATAAATTAGATTTTTGAGGCAACTCACCACTTTTTATTGCAGATTTTTATGTTATTTCATACTAACTTTTGGTGCTAGCAAGTTGTGATTACAGGTTGCCATCTTTATGAAAAAAAAATTGAAACATTGCATAAAAAGAACGCATGTCAAAGCTTCAAATGCACAAGGGCTACTAACATTGTTTGCAGGGCTGCCCAAAGCATAAAAACTCAAACTTGCTTGATTTTTGTTTCCATGTGTGGCATTGAATAATTGTTCATTTTTTATAGGTACATAAAACTTGTGATTGAAGTCTTTTGGTAATAGGAGAGTATGCTCTTCACTATTGTGGTGAATCAGAAATCTTGACTTGCCATTTGGTTTCAAAAGCAAGGGGTAACTGAATCTTCTTGGCGTGTTTGGGAGAAAACGATTAGAATAGGAGAGTATGCTCTTCACCCTTGTGGTGAACCAGAAATCTGACTTCCAAAAGTTGATCCACTTTGTGTAGTTAGAATCCTTTAGAGGGCCTGCTCTCAGACAACCTGAGAGGAACGACCCAAGTGGGGACAAGCCGATTACCTGGCTCTTCCAACCCACTATAAACTCAAGGCTACCAAGGACACAAAACTTTGGTAGATGTAGTGTTTGTCTTCGCCTAGTGTGATCGCTTATGGGATTTCAACCATAGGGAGATCACTAGGCAAGAATGCTTAAGGTACTCTTGTGATCGCGAGATCGGTTACTCATCGCAAGGTGAGGTGTCCTGTAATTGGGAGCAAGAGGAACACTATGAACGGAAGCCTGATCTAAAAACTCTAAGTTAGTAACTACCCTTTTTAGCCGCTTAACTTCTTGGTGCAAGGATCAATCCTAGTGGACTACTCGGATCACCCCAAGATTTACACTCACCATATGTGTTCCCTTGGTTGTGCTTATGGCACTTCCATGACAAAGCCAATATCTCTTGTGGGAAACCACTTGGTGTGAGGCAAAGGAGCATCAAGTGTGAGCCAAGTTGTTGAGTAATGAACCATGTCCTTTAGGTAGATATTACTGGATGTGTTCTCGAATGTGGTATACCTATGAAAATCTTTTGAACATACACATGACGATAATTCTAGGGATTTCTTTTAAGACCTCACATATGCTTGTATCATGCAAGGTTTCTTTGTCCCTTGCTTGATTGTTTGAAGACTACTCTATGTGTCACTATCTTTCTTGGAAAGAAATTGCTTTTTGAACATCAAACTTGCTATGCTATCAACTATTGTTAAACTTTGTCAACCAAGTCAAAGCATCAAGTCTTAACATTTTTCTTGTGTTGCTTGCTAAGAGGAGTCTCATCATTTGACTTTTCTTTTATATGTCTCTAGTGCTTAAACATGCTTAAAGTGGCTCTTTGGTCTTAGTGCTCTTGGTCTTTCTATCTTCATGGTCTATGTCCACTTGCTAGTTATCTTTTTGCTAAAATGGTTACCTTGATTTCTTGACTACACTCTTGGGTTGGGAAAGTTGCTCACTTGTCACCCTGCTTGCTCTATCTATTTGGCTATTTGGGCATCTTTCCTAGCTATTGACTTGATTCATTCATGTCATAAGTTTCTTGGACATATTGTTTGACAAGTCGCTTTAATCTTTCTCTACTATCTTGGCAAGTGAACACTCTACCTCCTATAGTTTCAACATCAAGTTATCTTCTAGAATATTTTATGCTTGGCTTTGCATCTAAAACTATGGGATCTAAACCTTGTGCTACCAAACTTCAACTGAATCTAGATGATCATGATATCCTCCATGTCACTAAAGAGTTTCAAGATCTATATGCACAATACAAAGAACTAGAAGAGACAAATGATCTTTCTTACCTTAATCTCTCTAAGCCCATGACAGAAATGAAGTCTAAACTTGAGAAAAGGTTAGAGGAGAAGATTGCATCATTACATGAATCTTCCTTAAGGTCTTTACATGCATGTGAGTCACCTTCTTTGAGGTCATCCTCTTCTTCTAGGTCTACATGCTCTACTTCAAGACATCAAATGTCTTCATCTTTTAGATCTAAAGACCTCTTTAGAGAACAAGAAAGTGATACCTCCTTTGAGCCTATGCCAAAATTTCATGATGGACCTATATTTGACCAAGATAATAATGAAGACATGGATGCATTCTATTCACTTGAGAAACAACCAAAGGACTATAGACATACTTCTAATAGAACTTTTGCTCCCTTGGAAGATTCTTATGATGACACTTTGCAAAAACTTCTTGGCAATAAGATCATCATGTTACCTAAGTCTAGCTCATATGGAAACCCATTCTTGGATATCTATTGTTCTTATCATCAACATAATGACCATACTACTTTTGATTGTATAGAGCTTAAACATAAAATCCAAGATCTCATTGATGACGAGATTGTTGATCTTGGAACCTCTAGTGACTCATGTGGTGAAGATACTTCTCTTGAGCAAGATTACGTTGATGAACCTATGTCTAGTAGCGGCTCTATTACATCTTCCACTTCATCCAACACTCATGCATCTCCCAACACTTCAAAGCTTTCCAACATGCCTCCATCAAATAAAGAACCTAATGCTTTCCACATAGACTACGTGTATCCTCAAGGGCTACCTCTAAAAGAAACTCAAGCTAACCTTCACTTGGCTGCAAACCTTTTCCATGCTACTAATCCTAAACATCCTCAACCTTCATGCACTGCTATGCCTAATGCAAACACTACTCCATTCACTCTTCATTCTCCCTTTTCCTTGGAAGTGGCTCCATGTCAAGAGGACTCTCAAAAAGAAAAAGCTATAAATTTCAAGAAAGATCAAGATCAAGCACCCTTTCATCTCTTTCAAGATTTTTCCCCTCCATATCCTATATCTTGTCCACCTCCTAAGTATGATGAAGATACCACTTCCATGATCTCCCTTGAGCTTACTGAAAATTATGAGAAAATTTCTCTTCATATGCTATCCAAAGATACTTGTCAAGATAAAAGCATCCCCTCATGTTCTACTTCTCCACATCCACTTCAAAATTGTGCTCAAGCTTCAAGTGCTTCTATTAAAAATGATGTTCCTATGAAAGGTACTCATGAATCTATTGATGGCTTTGACCATGTTGCTCACTCTAAAGATGTTGATATCCCTTCCCACTATCCCTTTGCATCTTCTAAATCTATCATTGGTCCTTATCCATCTAAGATAAAGCATTCAAACCTTCCATCCATATTGGGGCCTTATGTTCCTACATCTCCTACATTCACTCATAGCTCATTCCCTAGCTCTCCTATAATACCTCAAGATCAACAAAGACACTCATCCTTGATGACTTTTCACCCATCTATACATCTAAACCAGTCATATCATCCTTATTCATCCAAAAATCCCAATTCCTTTGGAAGTGAGAATATACATAAGAATCCATTGAAAAATGAAGATCACTATGTCCCATCTAATCGACATGTGAATTCTAAGAAGGAGAAAGCACAAAAGAGATTGCAAAGGCCCACTATTAAAAAAGCTAAATCAAAGAAAATATGGGTTCCTAAACCCATTATTGAAGAAATGTGTTTTGAAGTATCCAAAGAAAAATCTAAAGCTATATGGATTCCCAAGTCTCTTTTAAAAGACTTGACTATTGAAAATACTTCAAAGTTGACATTCAAGCTTCCAAAGGCTTCCATTCCATCTTTTTCCAAAAATCTTCCTAAAAATATTCCAAAGCCTTCCACTCCACTTTTTTCCAAATCTCTTCTACCACCGCATGCATCTAAAACTCAAGCTATTTCATCCATGATTCCTCCATTGTTCCAATACCCTTCAAGGTGTGTGTCAATGTTGATCTTGTCCAATATTTCAACTACCCTCATGAAATCCTCTAAAGCTTACACCTCCTTTCTATACATGAACTCTTATCCTCCATATATTCTTCCTACTACCATTTCTCTTTCATCACCCTATCAAAATCTTTGAGCATACCTTTCTATGGTCTTGGTTTATCATGACTTATCTTTCCTATAGGAGCACTATCTACATTCAAAAAGCTTGAGCTCTTTCTAAAAATTCAAAAAAAAAAAAAAAATGAAAAAAATGAAAATGTGCCTCGGTGAAAACCACTTCTTGTGGCACCTTGGTAGCAAAAGTAAAGAGAAATAAATTTATCCTATGGTGAAAACTACTTCTTGTGGCACCTTTTATAAGTACTGTGATGAAAATCTGGCAAATAGGCATCATGCGTAATTCTTCCATCATCCATCTATCCCCTCTTCTCTCTTTGATCTTGACAATATTGAGCTATCTTTGCATATTGGCTATCTTATCCATGAGATTTTCTATTGTGCTCTCCCATTCACTCATAGCCTCTATCTTGAGCTTTATTCTTATTGCTCTATCCCATTGCTATACTATCTAGTTGACCCCTTGGTCTTGATCATAATAAATAAAACATGGTTCTCATAGGTCTCTTGAAATGGCTACTCTTTTGGACTACACATTTCATGCTATCTCACTTGTTGGCTTCATTTCTTATCCTACATGCTATCTTTCTCATTACTTCCATTGCTTATCCAAAATATGCTTCATATGACTATTTCACCTCTTTCCCTAGCTTGGATACTCTTGAGGAGTCAGTCCTTGAGGATCACTTTCACTTGCTTCATACTCTTTTTTTTCATCCATCTTTGCTTATCCACTGGCTTGTTGCTCCATCATATCCTATACCTTGCTAGACATTGGGAGAAAATGATGTGATCTTGCTTTAGAACTAGTGATATCTAAAACCTTCTAAAAAATTCCAAAAAAAATCATATATGATCCTGAAAAAAAAATCTTTAAAATTAGAAAATGTCCTGAAAAAAAGATCTTCTTAGTGAAAACCTAGCAATAGGCACTTTGATGTATCACCAAAAAAATCAAAAATACAAAAATACAAAAAAAAAAAAGAAAAAAGTCCTGAAAAAATCTATCAAAAGTGGTGAAAACCTTGAAACAGGCGCTACTTGAAACCCTTGCACCTATGTCTATCAGTCTCAATCATCCACTTCGCTACACATTTCCTAGCTTGGAATTGTTTCTTTTCCAAGGGCATAGTTGCTTAGCCTTTTGAGGTATTCTTGTGCATTAGGGTTTCTTTGACAACTCACAAAATAGTGTTTCTCAACACTTCCCCCACCTTGAAATCTAGTGTTTTTCAACACTTTTCAAATAGTTTACCTACGGTCTCCGATGTTGCGATATTTCTCACTATCAGAATCAAGTCTTGAAGAAATGGCCAAGTGACTTGCACATAGGCACTTTAACACTTAAACGACTGAGCTATGCTGATCTTTATCTACTTTTTGTGCTATCTATGATGATTTCTTTGCCATGTGTTCCCTCCCTAATAGTCTTTCGAGGATGTCATTGACTAGAAGACTGGGGGCATGGGACATATTTTCTTGATTTATGCTTGTGGGTATACTTTTGTTTTTCTATAGTGTTGTAAGCATTTATGCTAGTCCTATTCAACATGTTGACTTACAAATGTATCATCCTTGACTATTTTGCAAGACCGCACTTAGGGTTTATCCTAGCGCTTATGCCTTGATACAGGTGTAATCTTGCTAAATTAAACTTAGGAAATCTAATTGTGTAGTTATCTTGACTTACATGTCTCTAATGCTTAGATTGGATTTCCACATACCTATCTAATATCGATCATATTCATATCCTCATAGTTATACTAGTGATGGTTGTATGATCTTATGATGTCCCTAATAAATGCTCAATGATGAAATTAAGAGTCTAAATGTTATGCACTTCTTGCTGGTAAACCACTTTGCATATTAGCTTGCATTTTAGTTTCATTTTCTAGCTTAGTCTTGCATTCTTGCATATGGGGAGAGCTCTCTCTTCATCTTTTCATAGACATATCAGCTAACTCTTTTCATATATTTCTTTACTTTCTTCTTGTTCATGTCTTTTCACCTTCTTAATCTTTCGCTTCATCTCTTTTCTATCTTATCATCACATTATATAAAGTTTTGACCTATTAAATAATTTCAACATCCTAGATTCATTTTCGGGATCAAAATCCAAATTCGAGTTCATCTTGATGGTCAAAATTATCTTTTAAAATTCTACTTTCTTCTACACATTTAGTTGACCTTTTGAGGTCTAATCTCTGAATCATCACTGGGGCATCTTCATTTCTTCATGTCTTCATCATTTCCATACTTCATATCTACTTAAATTCACTATTTCATGTCTAAAATCACCTTTCTACTCATTTCGACCTTATTTTTATGCTATATCCTTCAAGGTCAACTCTAGTCAAACTAGAGAATTTTATCAATTTTTTTATATAGTCATTCTTGGGTTCTAATCATCTATCTATCATCTTGGACATTGCTATATTCTAATTTTCTCATTTCTAGCCAGTTTTTGCATCCCTTACCTGATTTCAATTTCGATCCCGAGGGGGCAGAAATACTCTATTGCTGATTGTTATACTCTATCACTTCTTAGGAGCATTTGTTTGATCTTCTCACTTGCTCTCACTCTATCTACTTTTCTAGGTGTTAGTATTCTTCTTGAATTCTGACATCATCTCTTCCTAATGTTCAGTACCACTGCTATCAGGCTGTGCATTCAGGACTTGCTATCTATTTCTGCATTTCACTCTTCGGAATTAGATATCTATATCTACCACTGCCTACTTGGCTTTCTATTTTCTTTGACATAATGTGTTCCCAGATCGATCACACATTAGTCAAAGAGGGGCAAATTTAATCACCTAAAAATGGTCATCTAGACTATTAGCCCCCTTCTCAAAATTTTGGCTAAATTAATTTAATCATTTATCTAGACCAAATTGCTAATAATCAATTTATTTGATTATAACCTATAGTTTGACTATGCTATCCTAAGTTCATTATTTTATTAAAAGAACATGTCCCCTTTTAATTAAATAAAAGATCCCATTCTTCTAACCCACTTAAAGTGCACACATAAAGTCCTTTTTCTATTTTGCAATTAAAAGAAAAGGCTTTGTGACTTTTGTCTTATATGACAGTCAACTTATATTCTATTGGTTGACTTGTGTGTGCACATGGATCACTCCTATTTTTGAATTCCACCATTGATCATCCACCATCTTCATCTTGATCTCTATCATCCGTACAACTTTAAAAGGGAGAGAGCTTTCCCCCTCGAAGAATCCATATTTTGAATATTGTTATGTTGCAGGTTTTCTAACAGGTTTCTTAGGAGCTTTGTGGAGAACTTCTATTTCTTGTCTACATTCTCTCATCCATGGAATCATGGCATTCTAGCTTAGCTTAGCTTTCATTTTACATGTAGCTTAATCTCACATAGCTTAATAATGGTTTTGTAACACTCTCTTCCATGCTTAGAATAGCTGCACTTTTCATATTCATTCTAGTTTAATCTTTAGTTGCATTGCATTCTTAAGGAACTCCTTGGGACATTTGCATTCTTGCATCTTGTCTTTGGAACCTCCCATTGCATGGTTTACTAGCAAGAAGAGTATCTTTAAGGCTCATCTAAGAGCTTTCTTATTCTTGAAATACACTCTCTTGCACTCCGTGGATAGGGAGCTCTAAGCTGGCATCTAAGCATTCCAACTCATGGAATCGTTTGGATAGAATGGTTTAGAGTGTGACACAAATAAAGTGTACATCAGTATGGGAATTGTTAGAGAACCTACTAAAATCTAGGTGTTGGGGGATCTCAATAGTAGCACCCACTATGATAAGCTCCTTGACCCGACTCTTCTGGTTCTCTCTGACAATGTTTGTGAAATGAGTTTCAACCTTCTCAACAATGCAAAGAACAACCTGATTGACAATTTTTGCTCCATTAAGTGGCTTTTTTAGGAAATTGAGAGTCTAAAGGATAGGTCCAACCAAACCAACAACAGGGGGGATGTCATGGATCATGAGGCCAGAGGTAGTAAAGACCAGGTGGGCAGCCAGGAAAAAGACAGAAGCTAGGACCCCAGAGACAATCAAGAGGATAGAATCACCTGGCTCAAGCAGAAGGTCCAAAGGTGGATTCAGTCCACCAGGTTGTGACTAAAAAGATTGTGGATACCCTCCATACCTTGAATGAAAACATTGTTAATCTGGGGGACTATCTGACCAATGCCAGTCTTGTGGGAGCAGGTATAGAGGCACTGTCCATTGTGTTTGGGAGAGAGCTATCGAGGGGCAAGGCCATCAGTTGGGATGAGCTGATGCACACGTATGGACTGACACACAGGCTAGCATCTGTGCTCGATAAATTTTTGAGCTGTTTCTTATGTCCTAACAGAGGATAGCATGGTTTGGAGTGCAAGTGGGGAGCCATGCTTTGCAGGATGTTGGAGGCACCCAAGATCTTTGGCTGGGGTCAGTGCATGTTGGCCCATCTTTTCCATGAGATGCACGAGGTTGTCTTCCATGAGAAGAAGATGATGGAAGCTAGAGTGTATGTCCTACAGGTATGGGCATGGGAGCACCTTCCCATAAGCAGGCCCATTTTTGAGGATTCCAGAGAGCCCATGGAGCCCTATATATGCAGATATCGAGGGCATATTACCCAAGTCCACCTAGGTAAGACTAAGCAGTGGAGGATATGCCTTGATGACCTAGTGTTCGTTGTATGGTGACCCTAGCAAGAGATAGAGGACTAGGATGATGCCCCCAGAGAGTTACCATGGATGTTTAGTTCTCGACCTTTGGCGGGCAGGACGACATCAATCATAGAGAGATTTGTGATCTCATGAGTGTGGCGATAGTATGGTTGAGCATAGGACATTTTTGCTGAGTACTACACCTATTCCAGGTTGCAGAAGGATGTTGAGTGGGGATGGCCACTACGGATGGATCTAGGGCAATCCATGATAGATATTCACAGCCTAGCTACAATTCAGTGGGATTACCTGCCAGAGGTAGTAGATACAGGGATGACACCTACGTATCAGGCATTTTTCATTAGCCATCCATTCCCACAGTTTACAGATCCAATGGGTATTGCAGGGCAGGCATAGAGGCATGTGCCCTAGCAGTAGGAGGCATAGCCACAACATCAGTCATGGGTCTAGCACCTTTTAATTAAATAATTTTGTTTAATTAATTAAAAATAGACATATTTATTAATTAAATAAATTTAATTCCATAGTACATTAGCCTTAGGAGATAATTTAATTTTAATTAAAGTTTAAATACTTTAATAATTAAATTAAATCTTAATCAATAAGTTTAATGTGACTAATGTGAGTCAATACTATAGGAATTAAATAAAGAGTGTGATTAATGTAGATTTAGATTTTTTGCATTTGAGAATTAAGTCAAGTAGCAAGTAGCAGAATAAGAATTGCCTAGTGACATAGGACTTTAGGATTGATCAGAAACATACCAAAGTTGGTGATCATGGAAATAAGCCAATTTTGGGGTATTACACCTACAAAGGCTACCTAGGTCATGCAGGAGCTGGAAAGAAAGAAAAAAGATTAGCTCTTTTCTGTCCTTTTGTTTCTAGTTGTTCCATTTTTGTCTAGCTTTTTGTCTTGGTTTATGTCTTTTTTTTTTTTCAAAAAAAAATGTGGCCTTTCCTATGGCCTTTTTTGTTTGGCTGGGCCTAGTGCTTATTATCAACCTTTAGACTTAGTCTTTTTTTGCTAATTATCAACCTTTAGACTTAGTCTTTTTTTGCTAGGCTTTTAACGCTTATCATCAGCTTTGTTTATGTTTTAACTCTTGGGTTTCAGGGTCCTTGTAAAACTTTTTTATATAATCAAAAACATTATTGTTAATATTATTTTAATATCATATAAACAAAAATTGAAGAAATTTCAAAGCCCTAAAAAACATAAACTCTAACCTAAACTCTTTGGCATCCCTTCATGAATAAACAAACCCTACTTTGATTTTATGTTCATTACATTTTTACTTGGAACATTCTAGAAGTTGTTAGTTGCTTGGGTTTGGGGAATCCTAATGTTTTTTATTTCTTGGAAAATTCCTATTGACAGGAACCTATGTTGTCATTTCTCACAGGCTACTCTTATGCATATGTAGTTCTCTCTTAACAAATACATATACATCTTTTCTTTACCAACAAGCTTTCCATTTACTATAAAATTTTATTTGAAGCATAGATTAGTTTTTTCATTAGTATCTTTGTGAATTTCAACTAGTAAAAATGAAGTCTTTTCATTTTGATTAAATGCACAAGCATATTTTTCACATTATTTACTTGAGCATATTTGTAAATGCAATTATTGAAATGGGTTATGAAGTTTGATGTATATGACATTGCTTCTTTTTCCATTACTTTCCCTTTTGGTTTAGGGTGTGACTATAGAAAATTAATGGTCCTAGGACTCAACCTTATGTTTGGAACTATGCCTTGACTCATTTCAACCATTGAGAGGGCTTTCCTCTATTCATATGCATGTCATTTTCTTTATTGAAAACTCTTTCCTTTTATCAAGATGTGGGTCCTAGATCCCTAGCACAACTTCCTTTGTTAGTGTTATGTTCTTGTGGTTACATGTTATACTATGCCATGCACTCTCCTTTTGAACTAAGCACATAAAATTACACCCATTTGCTCCCTCCTCAATGGAGTGTTTATGTCAACATGTATCTTGAAATATTATCTTGGTTAGTGTCAAGAGTTTTAACATATCTATTAAATATAATTTTCTTTTAAATCTACCCTTATGAGATATTCATTATTTGTTGTTGCTAGCTTGGTCACTTTTCCTAGAGCATATTTATGTTTTTAGAATATGGGCTTCACATTTTTTGTTTTCCCTATATATTTAGATCAATCTGAATTTCTTTTCTTGTACTCATGTTGTAGTTTGGTTGTGTGCATTTCATTTTACTAATAAAAAGTTATTGCTGAAATATTTTTCCTTGACTTCTTTGGAAAGACTTTTGTACTCTTTTTTTTTTATATATCTTCCACCTATATGACTCTATTTCACTATATCTTTATAGTGATAAAACTTGAGCTTATTGGGAAATAAAGTCAAGTTTCTATTAGCATTTTTATGAAAATAAAGTATCACATTCACTTTGAATTTCCAAACTCAATCCTCAAGCTTTGAGTTAAACTGATTGAGTAAAGGCTTGATTGCATTTCTGATATTATGTTTATTGATTCCATATTTTTCAATGACTAAACCTACACATTTTGTTGTAAAACCTATTTGTGAGAAAGTCTTCTTCTTGGAAACCATATACTCTACATACTCCCTTATGAAATGTTTATTTCTTCTGGGAGTTTGGGAAATACCACCATTTAGTGTGATATTTGAATGAGAAAAATCACCTATCAGACTAAAGACATAATCATTTTTAAGAGGAGAGATTGTGCAATTCACATTTGGAGAAAGTCCTTTCAAGAGAACTCTAAAAGCATGTATGATAGAATATCTAGCTTGTGAAAAAGATGAAATAGTATAAATGAATGCTCAAAGTTTTTCTTATGTATCATGACCATCGATTTTAATATAATATTTTACAAAGTCTCAATTGTACTTTTATGTTATGTATGTTGAATCTGCACATCTCTTCTTGATTGAATATTGATGTTATCAAAATGAATTAGCATCCACTATACTCATACATATGATATACTCTAAATTTATTAAGTCAATAGGCTTCTTTTCTTGGAGAAACTTCTGTTAGATTGTTTAGACAATCTTGCAATCTTATGTCATATAGTCAAAAAGTAGGGTGTTGAGAAATTTGAGATTTGATAACATAAAAAAGTAGTTTCTTTGAAAATGATAGGCCCACATTTATCACATATTACTTTTAATTCATCTATGCTCTATCATCAACTATGATCCAAAATAGATCTTAGGTTATGTGGACTCTGGCATGACTTTATTGTGAAAGAAGAGAAGTTAGAAACAAGTTTATGTTTTGTGGAAGTACTATATAAGAAGCTATTAAAGAATGTAGAGGAAGAAGATTAATCAATTTCCAATGGTGTGTTCACCATTTTATCCGTCATAGTTGAGAACAAGGAAGGAGTTGAAGCCATTCAATGGTTGGTGCATTTTTGGTCCCTCATAGGACAATATTAAATTTGGAGATTACGTGGAAATACATTTTTGTGGGCTCTGAGTACTTGGATCCATGGGATTTGTTGTTGTCATTAGATCTTACACAAAAGGGTGACTTTGTAGCATGCTTCTAAATATTTTTTAGGCTCCTTTGAGGTGAAAAAGAAACATTTTATTTTATTATGTCTATTCAATTAATAGAAGGGTTAAGCATGCAGATACTCATTGAGGTCATATTTGTAAAAGGGAAATGGAAAAAAAGTGAGAAGAGAAGGCAAGGATTGAATGAGCAACAATATCTGACAAGGCTCATAGATAAATAATAAGAATTGATTGGTTGATGATGCACTGAATATTTTTAGCATCTCAATGTTTCATCTTTAACCTAGTAAATAAATATATCTCATGTTTCCTTATTTGTGTCTTATTCATCTCAACTATAATTATTATATTACAAACATACAAGTTGTTAAATATCTAAGAGGGTGGTGAATCATTTATGTCTAACTTAAAACTTAACTCATACATCCACTTCTTAACAAATTGTTATCAAAGTATTCCTTGCATTACTGGCTATTAGTGTTAGAATGCTTTAGAATGACTAAGAGGGGGGGGGGTTTGTTGAATCAGTTATCCAAGGTCCAAATGTACAAATAAAACTTTTTAGTACTTCAACTTATACTTATGCATGAATGGATCATTCAATATCTTAAATTTTTTCATATTGTTGTCCTAGGTCAAAATAACTTTGCAGAAATGTAAACATAAAATACCACAAAATCAATCACACATTTTGACACAACTTAACATGGAAACCCAATTTTGGAAAAATCAGCAGTAACATGCTACAAATTTTCACTCTTCTGAAGTGAGTCATGTGAGGATCCAACCCTATTAAAGATTACAATGCACACTATTAAATGCGACCTTGATTAAAGGATTTCAAACACCATGTTAGGAGTGAGCCTTGTTAGAGGACTTTAGAACATTCCATTAGAATTTCACCCTATTAAAGAATTTACTTATGTTTATTAGGTCAGCCTTAGTCCAAAGGATTTATCCAAATTGATACAATTATTAGAAAGTAACAACAAGACTTGATTTGATAATAAAACAACTCACTTGCAGATTATAGATCTCACATTCTGCTTGGCATTCATCCTCTTCATCTCTAATTTCTTGTTCACCCTTCAAGCCTTCATCTCCTTAAGCCTTCTTACTTAGTATGCCAATTTTAAACTCTTTCATTTTGCCACCATATGAAGCAACACCCTAGACTTCTTGTCTATCTTAGGTTCATGCTCTTGACAAATTACTTTTGGCCTATTATCTCATTATATAGAGAATTTATATTTTTTCCTGCTTAACCACGATCATCCATTTTAGGATTAGGTTAGATTCATTGAATCTTCCCATCTTTTAATTTTGTTCCTCCTATATACATCCCTTACAATCCTCTTTGAATTTGTCTCAAAATGGTTTATCTTGAATTTTGTGCCACTAGCTCATCATAGTTATCTTCCACATGCTTCACACAATTCAAGAAATCAACTTTGTAGACTTAGATTCATCAAATCTTTGGTCAAACTCATTTTACTATCACTTAGCAATAACTTGTTTGCTCAAAAAACATTGTCTTCTAATGCTTGGTCAATAATGGGTTGTTTGACATACACTAAGTTTTTCTTAGTCACTATTATCATCTTCTAACACTCGTCACATACTAAGATTTCTCTTTTCTTGAGACACATTAAACTTTCTTAATCAGAACTAACTTTCTGCTAAGCCTGAACTAAATTACTTAGCTTCCACTATTTGCTTAGTCAAGCTTGGTAGACACATTTCTTTACTTATCCTTCTTCTAGTCTTTGCTCAAGTATCCTTTTATTATATCCTTAAGTAGATAAACAATACACTATATCATTAAAATCTTTCTTGGTCTTAGTGCTTCTTTTATACACCATATATCTCAACCTTTCTCTAGGTTCTCTTGTTATCCTTTCTTTTGAAATCCACTTCATCAAGCAATCAAATGATAGAATTCAGACCAAAGTAAGAAATTGTCATACCAATAAGTAGCAAGTTTGATATTAGTGAAAAAATAATGATTTTTCCATGATAGGTTTTATCAATATTTCTCATTTCAAGAATCTTCTCTTTAACAATCTCCCTATTTGGCATTGATGGTAGACTAATACCAACAACAATACCAAAAAGAAACTTAATCCTTTTATTGAGATCTCTCCCCCATCTGGTCTTGTCCCTCTATCCTCATTTCAAGAATCTTCCTTTTAACAATCTCCCTCTTTGGCATTGATGGAATACTAATACCAACAACAATACCAAAAAGAAACTTAATCCTTTTATTGAGATCTCTTCCTCATCTAGTCTTATACCTCTTTGACAACAATCTTTCTCCTTTCTTCTCTAATCTATCTCATATCTCCCTCTTTGACAACAATGCCAAAGACTTGTCATCTATACATGCAGATATAATCAATTCAAGATTTCCCTCTGTCACCTTACATGTGACTGTAAATCTTCTATTTTTAGCCCCTTCTTTACTTTATGCAGGTACTAAAGTAAAATCTACTACATCAAATTGTAAAGTATGCCATTCAAATAAATTGACGCAGACACTACTCTTACCTTTTAAGTAGCTTTGGATAGGGGTATTACCCATAGCTCACCTCTAAGATATTCATGTACATCCTTAGGTAGAGCCTTTGTGAATATATCAACTATCTATTTTTTTGTATTCACATATTCCATTCTCACTTCTTTGTCTTGAACCAACCCTCTCAAGTAATAATACTTGATTTCAATGTGCTTTGTCTTTATGTGCATAACAAGATTCTTAGATATGTTTATAGCATGTATATTTTCATTGTAAAGTACTACAAGTTCATTGATTTATTCCTTTATTCCTTTGAGTAACTATTTAATCCATACCAAATTTGTACAATTCACTGCAGCAACCACATATTTAGCTTTAACAGTAGATTGTGAAATACAATTTTGTTTCTTGCTAGTCTAAGAGACTAATCTTTTTCCTAAGAAAAATTCTCCACCACTTGTACTTTTCCTATCATCAATGTTTCTAGCCCAATCAACATCTGTATAGGCTCTCAATTCAAACTTGTCATTTTTCTTGTAGTATAGACCATATTATTCTATCCCTTTCAAGTATCTCATTATCCTTTTAACAAACATTAAGTGACTCACCTTAGGATTTGCATAAAACCTTGCAACAATCCCAACATCTAGTGTAATATCAAGTCTATTGTGAACTACATATTGTGATTTTCCAATCATAGACCTATACAATGTTTGATTTACTTCAACAAAATCATCAGTTTTGAAAAATTTGTGTCCTATTAACATAGGAGTACTAACTAGTTTTGAATTTTCCATACCAAAAGTTTTCAAGATTTCCTTGATATACTTGGACTGAGTGATGTAAATACCATATTTCATTTGATATACTTGCAAGCCAACAAAAAACTTTATTTCTCTAAACATAGACATCTCAAACTCTTTCATCATTTCATTTGGAAATGTCTTACACAATGCATTTTTTCCTCCAAATATGTTATCATCAACAAATCTTTCAGCTAGTACAATTCCTTTACCTGCTTCTGTCTTCAAGTACAGAATGTTATTTTCACCAATCTTCTCAAAACCAATCTTCACAAGATAATTGTGTAGTCTTTCATACCATGCTCTGGGAGCTTTCTTCAAATTATATAAATATTTGTGTAATCTACACACCATGTTTTTGTTGTTTGGACCAAAAATTCCTCTAGGTTGTTCTATGTAAACCTCCTCTTCCAACATACCATTTAGAAATGTTGACTTAACATCCATTTAATAAACTTTAAATCCTATGTAAGCAGAGTAAGATAGCATAGTTCTTACTCCTTCCAATCTTGCAACTGGGGAAATGCCTCTCCATAGTTAATTCCCTCTTCTTGCATATATCCTTTTCAAACAAATATTTCCTTATTCCTTATAAATTCACCACTCTCATCCAACTTTTTTCTTTACACCGACTTGGTTCCAATAACATTCTTGTTCTTAGGTCTAGATACTAGTTTCCACTTTTTGTTCTTCTCAATCTGATCAATTTCTTCTTTCATGGTTTGATTCCAATCTTCATTTTCTAATACATCCTTCACTGACTTAGGCCCATGCATGCTTAGCAAACATGCATCATTTCTCAACCTATTCCTTTTCATTGGTCTATCTTCTTTATCTCTAATGATTTGTTCAATAGGATGATGCCTTCTAACATAGTTTGACAACCTTGGCTCAATTATCCTTTCTACAATAGGCCTTTCACGAAGTTCAATTTTAGATTCACTATGCACTTCTCTATTAGGTAAATTTACATTCCTTTCATGTAAATTGATCTCAGTATTAGAATGTACCTTGTCTTCTAATTGCAACTTGGCTTCTGAATACACCTTGGCATCCATTGTATGTGACTCGATAGTCACTGATTCTTGTTGATTAGAATATTAGTTTGTAGAATTATCAACATTATTAAACATGTCTTCATAGTATTACATAAAGGTTTTGTAATTTTTAGGTTCCTTTTGTAGTTCATCTTCATGCACTTTTGTATATTCATCAAAATTTAAATTTGCATTTTCCACAACTTTGTTAGTGTTAGTATTTAAACATTTATAAGATTCACTTCTTGTGGAATATCTTAGGAATATACCATCTTCACTTTTAGCATCAAGTTTACCATTTATTATGTCCTTAAGAATGTAACAGTTGCTTCCAAATACCTTAAAATGCTTAGAATTGGGTGAATATCCATAACATATTTCAAAAGGTGTGGAATTTGTGCCTTTCTTGACTTGTACTCAGTTCAAGGTAGAGACAGTTGTATTGAAAAATTCTTTCCAACATTTCAAAGAAATATTCTTCTCCATCATTAGTGGTCTAGCATAATTTAGTAAAAATTAGTTCCTCATTTTAGCTATCGCATTTTGTCGAGGGGTCCTAGGTGCAGAAGTTTATCTTTTGTTTCCTCTACCATTGCAAAAAATTTCAAACTCATTTGAGTTAAACTCTCCATCTCTATTAGATTTTAGTTATTTCAATATTTTACTAGTTTCCTTTTCAACTCTTGCCAAATACAGTTTAAACATATGAAAAGCTTTAGATTTTTCTCGTAAAAACATTATTGTCAACATTTGAGAGTAATTATCAACAAATAGGATAATGTACTTGTCACCTTTGTAGCTTTGCACATTAATTGGTCCACATAAATTAGTATGAACTAATTCCAAAATTTCTTTTGAAGTATGAATCTTAATTTTAAAACTAGATTTTATCATCTTGCCTACCTAACATTTTTTGCAAATCACATTATCAGGTTTCTTTAGTTTTGGTAAACCTCTGACTCTTTTCATCTTATTGATACTAACCAAATTTTCAAAAGATACATGACACAACCTTTTGTAGAATATCCACACATCATCAAATTGTACAACAAGACAAGTAGCATCACTCATGTCAACATGAAATAGATTAACTCTAATATGATCTTCACTTTCAATTAGTTTCCCATCAGTATTATAGATCTTAACTTTCATGTTATCAAATTCAACTTTACACCTTGAACTATTCAATTGTGACACACTCAATAGATTATAGTTAAGTCCTTCCACATAGTAGGTATTTTCACACATGATCTTGTTTGACAATATTATTGGTTCTTTTCATCATTACCAAATCTAACACTATTTCCATTGTAATACTTAAGGTTAATGAACTTACATTTGTCTCTAGTCATATGATGACATTAGATATCAATGCAATTGCCTTAGCTTCATTAGAATCATCTCTCATACCAATATAGACAACTTCATCATCATGGTCATCAGACTAATCATTGGATTCTTCTTCAACAATGTAACAAGCCTTCTTTCCCTTGTCCTTATAGCCTTTTTAACTATCATATTTTCTATCTCTATATTTGTCTTCATTCTTGTTATTTGAATTTTTCAGGACATCTTGCTGCAATATGACCAACCTCATTACAATTAAAACATATGATGGGTAACTTACTTTTGATTTTCCTTTACCTCTATGAAATTTCCTAGCCAAAAATGTTTCTAGTTCTTCTAGCTCTTCATCATTCATATCACTATCACTAGCAACATGTTTGACCTTTTTATTTTTCTTACCTTTAGGTTCTTTTAGTGTTACCTTAGCTTTGAAAAAAGATTCAACATTCTCATATTTGAAATTATCAAATTTGAAAGTTCAAAAGTAGTGAGTCTACCAACCAGTCCTTCAAGGGTCAGATTACTACTAGGAGTACACCTCATTTCTTGTATAGTAAAGACTTTAATAGCATATATAGGTAATAGGGTTCTCAATAATTTTTTGATCGTAGCCCCATCTTCAATAGCTCCATCAGATCCTTGAATTGCATTAACAACATCTTTGATTCTTGCACAATACTAGACTATAGTCTCATCTTCTTGCATTCTCATTTCATCAATTTTTTCTCGAAGACTGTCAAATTTGGCTCTTAGCACATTCTTGTCTCTTCTATAGATCTTTTGTAGGGAATCCCACATCTTCTTAGCAAAATCACATACTTTGATGGCATCAAACTTTGAATAGCTTATGGTGGATGCAATCTCCAATATTGTCTGATTGTGTTCCTTCTTCTATTTCAATTGTTCAATAGTTGGTGCTCCAAATGCATCAACATGTTTAGTGCTAATAGTTGACTATATATAATCTCCAAGTCATCCTAGATGTAGCTTCATCAAACTTTTCCATGAAGGAAATTTTTCCTCGTTTAACTTGGGCACCTCCTTTCTGTACATCTTGATCTCTAGCTTTAAGTAGCTTCATAATTTTTCCTTCCCAAGCACTTGGTGCTCTGATACCAATTGGAATGCTTTAAATATAAATGAGAGGTGGGTTTTGGGGGGGGGGGGGGGGGGGGGGGGTTGAATTAGTTATCCAAGGTCCAAATATACAAATAAAACTTTTGATTACTTCAACAAAATCAATCAATCACATGAAATACCACAAAATCAATCACATATTTTGACACAAGAATTTAATGTGGAAACCTAATTTGGAAAAAACCACTAGTAACATGCTACCAATTTTCACTTTTCTGAAGGATCCTTGTGATGAGCCAACCCTGTTAAAGGTTATAGTGCACACTATTAAATGTGACCTTGATTAAAGGATTTCAATCATCATCTTAGGAGTGAGGCTTGTTGGAGTACTTTAGAACATTCCACTATAATGTCACCTTATTAAAGTATTTACATATGATTGTTAGGTAAACCTTATTCCAAGTGATTTATCCAGACTGATACAATTGTTAAAAATCAACAATAGGACTTGATCTGATAATAAAACAACTCACTTGTAGATTACAAATCTCACATTTAGTCCTTCATTCTACTTGGAATTCATCATCTTTATCTCTAATAGCTTGTTCACCCTTCAAGCCTTCATCTCCTTAAGCCTTCTTGCTTCGTATGCCAACTATATACTCTTTCATTTGGCCACCATATGAAGTAACGCCCTAGACTTCTTGTCTATTTCAAGTTCACTCTGTTGACAAATTGCTTCTGGCATGTTATTTCCTTATATAGAGAATTTAGATCTTTTGTTACTTAAACACTATCATCCATTTTAGGGTTAGGTTAGATTCATTAAATCTTTGCATCTTTCCATTTTGTTCCTCCTAGAAACTTCCCTTACAATCCTCTTTGAATTCATCTCAAAATGGTTTATCTTAAATTTTGTACCACTAGCTCATCATATTTATCTTCCACACACTTCACACAATTCAAGAAATCAACTTTGTAAGCTCAGATTTGTGAAATCTTTGATCAAACTCCTATTACTATCACTTGGTAATAACAGATTTATTGGCAAACACTATCTTTTCATGCTCAATCAAAATTGGGTTGCTTGACATACACTAAGTTTTTCTTAGTCACTACTGTCATCTTCTGACACTCGACACATACTAAGATTTACCTTTTCTCTACAAATATTAAACTTGCTTAGTTGCAACTAATTTTTTTCTCAGCCTGAACTATATTACTTAGCTTCCGCTAGTTGTTTGCTTAGTTAGGCTTTACAGACGAATTTCTTTACTTAGCCTTCATCTAGTATTTTCTTAAGTATCCTTTTATTATAGCCTTAAGTAGATAAACAATACACTACATCATCATAGTCTTTCTTGGTCTCAGTGCTCCTTTTATACACCATATGACTCAACCTTTCTCTAGGTTCTCTTGTTATCCTTTCTTTTCAAATCCTCTTCATCAATCAATCAAATGATAACATTTATACCAAAGTAAGAAATTTTCATACCAACAATTAGCAGGTTTGACATCAGTGAAAAAATAATAATTGTTCCATGATAGATTTCATCAATCTTCCTCATTTCAACAATCTTCTTTTCAACAGTCAATACATTTTTAGTTATTACCTAGTGATAGCTTAGTTATTACCAAGTTTCAATAAAAAATAAAAACATGTAAAGAAACTTACAACACAAATAACACTCACATGATTCTGACACAAATATTTTTAACATGGGAACCTTGTTAAGGGAAAATCCACTTGGGACCAATGACCCAAAAATTTCACTCTTCTGAAGTGATCTCTATTTGGAGATAACATTGTTAAAGGTTACATACACTTTGTTAAAGTGACCTCATTAGAGGATCTCACTAAAATATCATCTATACCTTATACCTCCATTTCCTTAACTAAAAAGAGTGGCCTAATTTAAAGGACTTACAAAAACCACTAATCGATGTTACTATATAGAATTTCATAGACTTGTTAGGTCCACTTGGTACTTCTAATTTTTTTATTATAATGGTTAAATAATAATAGTGTGAATGGATATGTGAAGAAACTACCTTTTTTTGTTAAGATCTCTTTTCTTATTCCTTGTTTATCTTTATCTCACTCAAATGATTATTTCTTTCACAAAATCTTCTTCTTGTCTTCTCTCTCCACTCTGCTCATTTCACTTGGCTCAACAATCTCCTTTTCCTTCAACAACTTCAATAATTTGCACTCACTACAACTTTAACACTTTGGCATAATCTCCTTCTAGTCAACAACGTGAAATTAGCTCAACACCTTTTCATATTAGCAGCCTAAAACTATCTCATTCTCCTCCTTAAATAGATTTATCTATGCTTCCATATCCTTCCATCTTTTTCTGCATAATCAAAATCATTGATCTTAGGTTTACAACTGAATTTTTTCATCTAATGAATCTAGATACATAGAAAATATAACTTTACATAGATATTTTTGGCCATCCTTATCCTTCATTGGATCCATCTTGAATTGTATCCATCATTGATCTTGCAACAAACTTTTAGATTCTAATTTTAGTTGTCACTCTATAAACATTACATTTACTCGGGCAAAATATAACTTAGTTTAGACTGATTTTCTCAGGTAACATTGTTTTTTCCTTCTTCCTTTACCAATTTCTTGAGCAATACTACAGTCACTTTGTGAATACAATCTCACTTCGTTAACCTTGTGACTCATTTAAGCTTGTGACCTTCAATACTTCTCAATAATATGTGATTGTAAGAAAATCAAACTAATATTACATAATCATTGTCCAACTCAATCAAGTACCCATTGAATACCTTGCATACAAACTCTAACTTCATCATAATTTTTTCATATCCTCTCCATCAATCTAATGATATGGTACTTTCTTGAGTTACCATAATGTCTATGAACTTAGACTTTGAGATCAATGACAATATAACAATTAATAAGACTCTTTTAGATACATTTGTAGCATCATCGCCTAATAATCTCCCACTATCAAAAATAATATTAGCTAGGGCTAACAATATCCCCCCTTTTTATTGATGGAAATACATAACATAATATTTTACATTACAAAACACTACATGAGATAATCAAATGTATATATTGAAAAAAATACAACTTTGTAATTCTAGATCTTCAAATTGGTACCTAGTCTATATCTTTAGCAATAAAAAAATCTTCAAAATTTTCAACATTACTCCCCCTTTGATCATGATATCTTGTTTCAGGTTCATTCTTCTCTCATCTTCATCACTATTTGGTTATCTTTTCTCTTTTCATTGACTTCATCATTGTATTCTCTCCATTTAGGCCATTCTCCCCCTTTTCATTATTCTTCATTGTTCCTCTCTATCTAGTATCTTTTCCCCATCTAGTTATTCTCCCCCTTTGAAAAAAATTCCAAAGGTTATTATAAATTTTATCATGAAACTTATAAAAGATTGTGGTTACCCTTGTACCTTGCATGCACATATTTCATCAGTTGCATTATAGTACTCCTAAAGTGTGAACACTTTTGCATCAACTCCAAAAGATTTTTCAATTCATCCATGAATTGATGTAGCATGCAACTTCTCCTAGTGAATTTTGGATAGGGGTAGGACTCCCATTTTACTTGCTAGATACTCAAAAGCATCCTTAGGAAATGGCTTAGTGAATTTATCAATAATTTGTTCCTTATATTTCACATACTCAAGCCCACTTGTACTTTGTCCCTCAAGTAATGATATTTGATTGATATGTGCTTTTTCTTTGCATGCATCACTAGGTTTTTTGAAATATTTATAGCATTTTTATTATCATATTAAATAGTGAAATGTTTGGGTACTTCTTCTTGCATTGCTTCTGATAGTTTTTTGATCCATACAATTGTTGAATAATTGATTGCAACAAAAACATATTCAGCTTAACAATAGATTGTAAAATACAACTTTTTTTCTTGCTTATCCATGTGATCAACCTTTCTCCTAAAATGAAATCTCCTCCAATTGTGTTTTTTATATCATCAATATTTCTAGCCCAATCAACACGAATGTAGACTTTAGGATTAAATTCTTCTTCTTCTTTATACTATAGCCCATAATCTTTAGTTCCCTTCATATATTTGAATATTCATTTCATAGTAGTCATATGTATTTTCCTTGGATTAGATGAAAACCTTGCAATAATTCTAATAGCTAGGGAAATATATGGTCTACTATGTACAATATACTATAGATTTCCAATCATAGATTTGTATTGTGTTTGATCAACTTCTCCAGTAGTGTCTTCCTTTGATAATTTCCTTCTAATCAACATATCTGTACCAATTGGTTTAGATTCATCCATCCCAAATGTTTTCAATATTTCCTTCACATTGTTGGATTGAGTGGCATAGATACCTTTTAGTGTTTGATAGACTTGCAATCCAATAAAAAAGTTATCTCTCCAAACATTGACATATCAAATTTAGTACTCATTTTATTAGCAAATGACTTACTCAATATATCATTTCCTCCAAATATTATATCATCAACACCATATCATGTGCTTCATTTTTCAATTATAAATTATTGTTTTCACTTATTCTTGAAAACTCTATCTTAATTAGATAAGATTATAACCTTTTATACTATGTTCTTGAGGTTTGTTTCATTCCATACAATTCTTTTTTCAATTTGTAGACTATGTCCTTCTTTCCAGGTTCAACAAATCTTTCAGCCTATTCAATGTAGACTTCCTCTTCAAGTATTCTATTAAAAAATGTAGATTTGACATCCAGTTGATATACTTTGAATTTCTTGTATGTAGCATAAGCCAATAGATTTCTTAAACCTTCCAATCTTGAAATGGGTTCAAAAGTCTCACCATAATCAATTCCTTCTTCTTGTGCATAACTTTTGTAGACCAATCTAGCCTTATTTACTTCTCCATTCTCAGTTAGTTTTTTTCTTTAGAAATTCCACTTTATTCCAATTGCATTCTTATCAGTAGGTCTTAGTACAAGTAACTGAGTATTGTTCTTCTCAATTTGATTAATCTCTTCTTGGTACAAGTGTCCAAGTATTGTTCTTCTCAATTTAATTAATCTCTTCATTCATAGAATTAATCCAACATTCAGCATCTAATGCATCTTTAACTATCTAGGCTTGAAATATGCTATTAGACATGTACCTTCTCTTAATTTTCTCTTGTTTTTAATACAACACTTCTATCTCTAATTATTTTTTTAGGTTAATGGTTCTTTATCACATATTTAGCCAATATAGATTCAATTCTTTGATTATCAACATTTTCTTCACTTGGTAGGGGTTTGGCATCATGCTTGGGTTATACTATCTCGTGTGTGAGTATAATTGTCTCTAACTTGGTAGCCACTATTTGATGCTCAAGTACTACTACCTGATTCTTGCTAGGCCTATGTTGTAACTTGAGTAGTGTATTTGGTGCATCTTCATGGAAAGATAAACTTATTGTAGTCTTCATGTTCTTTCTTGCTTTCTAGATTATTTCTCTCTGCAAACTCATTAAATCTTACATTTGCAACTTTAATCATCTTGTTAGTAGCCTTGTTCAAACATTTGTAAGCTTTTCTCTTAGATGAATATCCTAGAAATATACCTTCGTCACCTTTAACATCAAGTTTACCATTCCTAGCATCCTTGTGAAAGTAACATCTACTTCCAAAGATTTTGAAATAACTTACATTCTGTGTATAACCATACCATAACTCATAGGGAATCTTATTTGTTCATTTCTCTAATTGAACTTGGTTGAGAGTGTACACATTATTATTGATTTCTTCTCTCTAGAATATCTGAGAGACCTCCTTCTCAATCATCAGTTTCCTCAAATAATTCATGATAGATATATTTATCCTTTCAACAATACCATTTTGTTGTTGTATCCTTGATGCAGATAACTATCTTTTGATACCATTGTTAGCACAAATGTTAGTGAATTTAGTAGACATAAATTCACTACCTCTATCAGATCTTAAACATTTCAATGATTTGCTAGTTTCCCTTTCAACTCTTGCTTTGTACCACTTAAACATATCAAAAGCATGTGATTTCACTTGTATGAACATTACATCCATTATCCTTGAATAATCATCTATAAACAATAAAGTATATATATCACCATAGCAACTATTAACTCCAATTGGACCACATAAATCAATATGCACTAATTCTAGAATATCACTACAAGTGTGCGCCTTTCTAAAATAAAAATAGACTCTTTCATCTTACCAAGTTGAAATTATTTGCACATTGCATTTTTAGGTTTTTCTAGATTCCTAAAGCCTCTTACTTTCTTCTTTCTACTAATTTTCACCATATTTTCAAAGTTTACATAACACAACATTTTATGTCATAACCACACATTCTTAACTATAGAAAATAAACATGTCTCAACTATAGGATCAAGATAGAATAAGTTACCTTTGGGTTGTATTCATGTTCTAATCAGATTGCCTTCATTATCAAAAATCTTAATGACCTTCCTTTTCTCATATTCCATCTTGTGACTTGAGTTATTCAACTAAGAAACATTCAAAAGATTATATTTGATTCCTTGAACTCAATATGCCTCATCACATCTGATCTTATCATTCATTGTTTGTGATCCTTTACCTTTCACCAAATATTGAACATCACTACCAAACATAACAGGTGCACCATCATCAATTTATTCAAAATTTTAAAACTTACTTAGATCACCATTCATATGATGTGAACAACCACTATCAATAATCCATGATTCATTCCATAACATGTGAAATAAGGGTAGTTTCATTCACATACCTTTCACCATTTGTATCTTCCTTGATTGCAAAATTGACCATTTCAACTACTTCCTTATCATCATCAAAACTTGTCTTGATGTTTTCTTCTTCAAAAATGTAGCATGACTTCTTACCTTTGTCTTTGTAATCCTTGTTCTTCATGTACTTGTGATATTTCTTTTCATTTCTATTAGATTTTCTTCAGTTGGGACATTTATCAACAAAGTGACCAACCTCATTACATTTGAAACATATCAAGGGAAATTTACCTTTACCTCTTGATAACCTTCTTGCAAGTAATGCTTTAATATCATCCAAATCATCTTCAGTTTCATATTCACTTGTTTCTTTGGTTTTCTTCTCTTTCTTTGGATTGTTGATGGTTAGTGAAGACTTATAAACATTTCTCATTTTTACCATACTATTGTCATAATTTATCAACTCAAATGTAGTCAACTAACCAACTAGACCATCAAGTGTCAGATCATTTCTAGACATTGTTCTTACTTTTGAATAGTAGAAAATTCGATAGCATAAATAGGAAAAAGAGCTCTCAAGAAATTACTTACAATTAGAATCCAAGATGGCCCCTCCAAAAACTCTTATTGCACTCACAACACCTTTGATTTGATTTACATATTGTGTATAATTTTTACTTTCTTTCATTCTTGTATGATCATACTTACCTCTCAAGATTTTAGCTTTGGATGTCCTTACATTTTCATCTCCTCCATAGACAAGCTTCAATCTATCCCACATTTTCTTTGCATTGGCACAGTTCTTGACATCATCAAATTTAACATCATTGAGAATAGATGCAATATAAATAATCATACTATTATGATTCCTCTTTTCATTCATTTGATTCACAATCTTTTGCATAAGTACCTTTAAAATTCCTTATTCAAGCACTCAACTCTGATATCAAATTGTTAGATAACTAAGTTGGGGGGGGGGGGGGGGGGGGGTTGAATCATTTATGTCCATTTATCACATAATATCTTCAAACATTTCAACACCATAAAGACATCAATAGTAATAACTTCAATACAGTCAACAACTTGGTAGAAAAATCTAACATAAAAATTAAATCATACATCCACTTTTTTTTTTTTAATCAAATTGTTCCTTGCATTACCCACTATTGGTAAACTTCCATTTATTACTTAGTGATATCTTAATTATTATCAAGTTGCACTAAAATATAAAAACATTTAAATCAACTTGCAACACAAATAATATTCACACAATGTTGACACCAATATTTTTAATGTAAAAACCCTATTAAGGGAAAAACCACCTAGGACCAGTAGCCCAAAAATCTCACTCTTCTAAAGTGATATCTATTAGGAGACAACCTTATTAAAGGTTACATACACTTTGATGAAGTGATCTTGTTGGAGGACTTTGCCAAAAGATAATCTAGACCTTATCAGTCTCTATCCTTGACTAAAAGGAGTGGCTTGATTTGTTGGACTTACAAACACCACTAATTGATGTTACCTTATAGGATTTCATAGACTTTTTAGGTCCACTCAGTACTTCCAAGATTTTCTACTACAATGATTAAATAGTAACAATGTAAAGGGGTCTATTTAGAATAACAACTACCTTTTCTTGTTCAGATCTCTATTATTATTCCTTCTATGTCTTTTTCTCACTTAGTTGATTCTATCTTCCACAAAATCTTTATCTTTTCTTCTCTCTCTACTCTTTTTGGTTCACTTAGCTCAACAATGTCCTTCTCCTTCAACAATTTTCACTCACTGCAACTTTAAAACTTTAGCATAATCACCTTCTAGCCAACAAGATGAGATTAGCTCAACATCTTTTCAAATTAGCAGCCTAAAACTATCTTGTTCTCCTCCTTAAATATATTCCTAAATGCCTCTAGATCCTTCCATCTTTTGCCACATAATTAGAATCATTGATCTTAGGTTTACAATTGAATTCCTTCATATAATGAATTTAGACACATAGAAACTATAACTCTACATAGACCTTTGTGTCCATCCTTATCCTTCATCAAATCATTCTTGAATTTTCTTCATCATTGAGATTGCAAAAAACTTTGACTCTTGTCTTAAACCTTCTTGAAAATTTCTAAAATTCCATCAAAGGCTAGTCTCTGATTCCAATTTCTCAAACTTATTCATTTGGATTGATGGTTTGATTTTTTCAATTTAACTAATATTTCACCTCCAAATTGAGAAGCCTTTTATTAAGGGACAATCCTAGAATCACCAGGGCATTATTGAATTTTGTCAAACCAATGGTTAATCCCTTTGATTCAAAAGTGTCACATAATTTGGCTAATATTATACCATACCCTATTTCAATAGTTTTTAGGGTTTATGGGTTCTGAGGGACTCCTCATGTACTACCCTATTAGGTGCCTTTAAAACAAGGAATAGCTGAAATATTATTGTATCTAGGAGGATTGGAGGAAGAATATTTGGTAAGAAGAAACAGAGGCTCAATTTTCCCCACTTGTGCTATAGTTCACCAATTTGTGATCACAAAAGATGGATGGTTGTTATTGTATTAGTTCTTAGATCAGTATAAAATGGCTATGTCTCATCTTTGTTTTTGTGATTCTGAGGGATTTTACAATAATCTTTTTAAATTAAGGGCTAAACTTGGTACCATCAAGCATGGACCTTATTTCTCTAAAGATATAATAAGGAAAGAGTTCTCTTTGCAAGAGCAAGATATTAAGAAGGAAAAATGGAGAGTTTTCTCTAGAGTTCTAGAATTTATTCATTGTTTGGATAAAGATTACGAGCCTCTAGGTAATGCAAAAATTGAGGCAGACAAAATAAATAAACTCATGGTTAATTTATTTGCAACCATGGAGGTAATGAATGAGAAGAAACAATTTTTAATCAATTCTTTTCTAGACAAAGCTAGAGAGGTCATGAGGACATTGGCATTCACTCCTACAGTTGGAATAGAGCAATTGATTATCAAGAAAAGACTAGGCCAGATGACACACTTTTTGACAAGTGGATGGTAGATATTGCTCCCAATGAAAAATTAGAAGATGTTGAAACTGATGATGATGAGGAGATGGAACAAGATGATATATAGATAATTGATGCATCATCAAAAGATAAAAAAGAAGAAGAGAATAAAGGTGAGCAAAAAATTACAATTGTAGGCATAGAGGCCTGAATTGATGACATGGAAATAGAGGAAGAGAAAATAAATGTTACTTTAATAGTAAATGTGATACAAGTGAAGATGCCAAAGTTGAGGTGAACTTGCAAAGATCAGAGTTAGATACATCACTAGCACACCTGATGGCCACATATTCTGAGGATTTACAATAGCAAAAAAGCCAATCATCTACTCTTTTTAGGCGAGGAAAGAATATCACCCTATATCACCCTATAGGTGGAATCAATTCTTTATACTTGAAGCTTGTTGCATCTCACCCTATATAAGTGAGATCCCAAGGTTAGAGAAGGGTCCAAAAATTTTGTATAATTTTGGTTTTTTATTCAAGAAAAGTATAGTTATGCCACTTGTATGTAGTTGTTTTAGAGTTTACTTTCACATTTGGTACTCTCTAACGATATATGCCAATGATAGAATTAGCAAGATATTCTAAGTTTCATTGAATTTCTATTGGTTATTGTTTCAGTTTGTTTAAAGGATAATACAAAAGGGTACTTACACTACATCTATGTTATCAATTTCTATCTCCAATTTATGATTTTTTTTACTTTGAGATCAATTAAATAAAGTTTAATTGATTAAATTCAATCTAGATAGGTTGTATACTAATTATATTGTTGCTTTTGATTCAAGGAATTAATGAAGTGCTTCAATTAATTAGTAGGGTCTATGAGTTTATAAAAAGGGATATTTCATAAGAATGGGAATTGGTGATTATAGTTGATAAATTCATTTACAAGTTATTTCTGCTAATAGTTGACTCTATGTAATAATGGATAAGGAAATGGTCATATAAATCAGAGATAAATTGAAGTAAATTCTGCTACATCTTTCCAATCTGCATTCAAATCTAAATCAGTTAAATATTATATCTAGTGTATAAAGGTGGTCAACATCTATTTGTGGAAGTTCACAAGGTATTGTTAGTGATGAGCCTATAAAATGTCATATCTATATCCATTTTTTATAACACTTTACCCCATGGTTTCAATATATATCCAAGCCATTTCCACATATTAACTTGGTTTATGAAGCATTAACTATGATTAATGATGTATTGATTAACAATTGCATGTATAGCTAGTTGATGCTAGAAATGATGATTTATTGTGAAAAATGGTTAACATTGAATAATAATATTCTTGAGGTGGTTAACATGTTGTATGTGAGTTATTTGGGTCATTTATGCAGTTGGAAAGAAGGAAAAGAAGGTTGACACTTGTCAATATTCAGCAAGTGTAGGAAATGAAGAAAAAGTTAAAAGCCAATTCCAGAAAAATAGGCATATATTGCTCAATTCTTAATTAAATTAAGAATGGCTTATGTTTTTGGAAAGCTAAGATGAAGGAGCATAAACCCTTTTGAGCATTTGAGTTGGTTCGAAGTAGTTAATGAGAAACACATATAAGAAGTTGGTTGAGGAAAAAGTGGCACGTTTTCAGGCAGCATAAAACCACTTTCAGAAAAATGATCATAACTTCCACATTACTTAATGAAATTCAGATTTTTAAAATTATATAAAAATATGAAATGGATGATCATAACATGGTAAAGGGGTTTGAACCAATTCACAATAATGAAAGAGAACCATGAGTTTGAAGCGGACTACTGAAAATGTGGAACTAAAATTCAGCACTTTGTCATTACTTTTGTAATAAGATTCTTCCTTATTTAAAGGGATGATGGGAAAACTTGTTAAGTAGTTAGAGGGTTGTTAGAGGTAGAGGTAGAGGTAGAGAGATAGAGATATAGATGCAAACATACATAGAGATGTAAACAATTTAGATAATATACAGTTTCTGTAGCAACTACTGTGCAGTTTCATGCAGCCATTATTGTGTATTTAGTTTGTTTCCAACATTGTTATTTTGCAATGATAGAATAACTTAGAGAGTTTCATGGTGCATATACTTTGTAGAATTGTTTCAAGTATACATCCTCAAGTTGATAATTTAAATGAACCTCATAATGGGAGAAATAGTCCTTAGTTTGAATATATTATTCCTAAGCAAGGCCTAGTGCATGACTATGATACACCTATTGTGAGGCAGTCAGCATAGTACTTTGGTAGTGAAGGATGTCCAATCCTATAACTAAAAGGGTATTATATTGGCCAGTCATTTTTGGTGTCGTTGCCAGGGACAAGTCAAGCTATGAGAGTCTCTGAATTTTTAGCTGCTCATTGTAGTTTTTCTAAAATCTTAGTTTCTTTTCAAAGCACTTAGGATCATAGAAGTTTGCATGTAACACAATATGGTTTGTGGATCCATGGAGGATGAGAATGAAGATCCAATACTATTTTTAACAAGTTTGGAAATCAATGAAGGCATGTTCTCTACCATAGTAGAGAAATTTTGTTCACATATTGATAAAAAATTGTTGATTGGTGAGGAGGAAATGGAATATAGCCTTGCTTTGCAAAATGAAGAAATTACCATGCATAAGGTTGTTGTTCAAGCTAAATGTGATGTCAAATCAGAACTCGTAGTTCAAGAACAGAGTTGCAATAAAGTGAAAATCAGCCCCCTCATGTTGAAAAGTAAAGAAGATATTAAAGAAGATTAGTTTTGGGATGATTTAGAGGAGTTTTTCTTAACATTAAATGTTAAACCAACATCTTTTGTAGAGAAAAACTATGAGCCGTATGAAGATGGTGCAGAAATTCTTGTGCTTTTATCAAATCAGCCACACAAATTGGTTTTTAAAAGTCAAGAAGAGGATGGAGAAGCAACTCATCTATGCCAAGCCAGCAAGGAGAGTTCAAGATTTGTGCTTTCACGAGGGTGTCCTATTAGACATCTCATTCATATGGAGGAAAAGTTATTATCACAAGCTAAGGTTGCAGCAAAAGAAGAACTTGCAGTTGAAGACAAAGATACACATGTAGCTGCACCTAAAGGAGACACATTTCAGCTTACTTATATACTTCAATATAGCAATATATATTATCAACATGAAGTAATAAGTGAGTCTATTAATGTCTTTTCAAAAGTTTTGTTTCATATTAAGTTTCAACTGCTACTGCAACTCTTTCTCATTGTGCATAAGCATGTAAAGCATTAAAAGACTTTGAGAAGAGGAAGATATTTCAAAGAACCATTAAATGGTTTTGTTTGAGTAGGTCATGTAATCTAGTTAGTGTAGGGTAGGATAGGTTAGGTTAGGTTTTTCATTCAATAAGTGTTGTTACACAATGTCTTAGAGTTACTAGTTGTCTAGTTTAGTTTGTTTCTTGGTTGTTCTTTTCTCAATGACTATTTTGGAGGAGTTCACAGTTGGTTGGTTGCTCATATTTCAAATCATTTTTCCAAGGGTGTGAGTGAGTCAAGTTTCTACTTGTGGAAGAAAGTCTTTGCATATGTTTCCAAACACTCCATTGAGTAGTTGAGTCTTCATGATGTCAGGAATGTTCTATCCAATGATGATGTCTAGTTGGTCTTATCTATAGGTTTCATGTTGTAAGAGTCAATCCTATAGCAACTACTATTTGGTTGTAACAATCAGTCCTGCAACCATTGCTCTTTGATTCAATAGACACTCCTACAGCAACTATGATGTGATCCAAAAGAAAACTTTCAGAAGTATGAAGACAATAATCATATTATATATGCAACACTCTTGGAGGGACCTGAATATTCATCAATCAAGGGACCTGTACTTTTAGCTATTTGTAAGTTTGAAGTTTCTCACAACAATACCAATGGTACTATGATTTCTATTTATTCATAATAATTATCATTTTTAGTAATTGATTATCTATGCATTGCATTTTGATTTTCAATTATCATTATTATAATTATATGCTTCATAAGTGCTTTTTCTTCTACCGTCATTCATACATTCTCATTTGAGGACAAACAACCTTTTAGCTCGGGGGAGCACATGTATATCTAGTTTTATTGACATAAACCATAGGAGGATGATCTTTCATGTATACCTTTTATATCACCTTTTAGAATCTTAATGATTGATTAAAGTTGTCACGAAATTCCATGCTGAGAGTTTTCATGACTAACTAATGCCTATCCCTTGCTTGAGGACAAGCAAGATTTCAGCTGGGGGGAAATGATGAGCCTATAAAATGTCATATCTATATCCATTTGTTATAATAATTTACCCCATGGTTTCAATATATATCCAAGCCATTTCCACATATTAACTTGGTTTATGAAGCATTAACTATGATTAATGATGTATTGATTAACAATTGCATGTATAGCTAGTTGATGCTAGAAATGATGATTTATTGTGAAAAATGGTTAACATTGAATAATAATATTATTGAGGTGGTTAAAATGTTGTATGTGAGTTATTTGGGTCATTCATGCAGCTGGAAAGAAGGAAAAGAAAGTTGACACTTGTCAATATTCAGCAAGTGCAGGGAATGAAGAAAAAGTTAAAAGCCAGTTCCATAAAAATAGGCATACCTTGCTCAATTATTAATGAAATTAAGAATGGCTTATGGTTTTGGAAAGCTAAGATGAAGGAGCATAAACCCTTTTGAGCATTTGAGTTAGTTTGAAGTAGTTAATGAGCAACATAGATCAGAAGTTGGTTGAGGAAAAAGTGGCACATTTTCAAGCAGCATAAAACCACTTTCAGCAAAACGACCATAACTTCCACATTACTTAATGAAATTCAGATTTTTAAAATGATATAGAAATCTGAAATGGAGGATCATAACATGGTAAAGGAGTTTGAACTAATTCCCAATAATGAAAGAGAACCATGTGTTTGAAGTGGACTGTTGAAAATGTGGAACTAAGAGGTTAGAGAGGAAAACATAAAATAGGCTAAATGTAAATGGCAAGTATCATTAGGGTGCTATAAGTATTCTTGATAAGAATTATGAGAAAAGGGGTATGAATATTGATATCCCCTCTAATTCTTCTATAGATATACTTGCTGTTTTTTCACAAATCAGTGTCAAGGTTCCTTTGATTGAGTTATTAAGAATCCCTAAACATAGAAGTAAAGCCATAGCATGGGTAGGAAGTGTTGATGAAAAGGAAAAATATAATTACAATGAAAGCCATACTCCCAAGGAAAGTAGTGAAGAAAAGTTAAAAGACAAAGAAATTGAAGTAGTTATGTCTCAAATTCCCCAAATATTTTTGGATAGCTCTATAGATCAATGCTTAGGAAGTATTGAACCATTCTTCTTGAGTATCTTAGTAAATGGTAAAAATTAAAAAATTGCATGATTGATTCTTGTGCTTCCAATACTATTACACCTTTTGTAATAATGAAGGAATTAGGCTTGAAGGTTGACACTACTCAAGGAAGATGTTGTGCTATGGACAAAAGAGAAATGATAGTCATAGGTGCTATTAATGCTTTGCCATATAAATTGATAGCTTATCCTGACAAAGAACTTACTATGAGTATGCTAGTTTTTGATATTCCACTTCAGTATAGCATGTTGTTATCTAGAAAATGGAGTACCACCATGGAAGGGAGTTTACAATGTTACCTATCATTCACTACTTTCAAAATTGATAGGAATTGAGTGAAAATAAAAAAAGAACCTAATAGCATGTATATGATAGAAGAAGAGATAGAGGATGATATGAAAAACTTTTTGGATACAGATGTCAATGCATTTCGAGTTGAGGTTCTAATCTTGAACAAAGATAAGCATAAATCATAGATGGAAGAAGAAGTTGACACAAAGATAGACAAAGGTGATTTATGGACTCTATTTTTTGAAGGTGCTTTCTACAAAGATGGATCTGGTGTAGGTATTTTATTGATTTCTCCTACAGGGGTAACATATAAATTATCTTTTACATTGAGTTTCCCTTGTACTAATAATATAGCAGAAAATGAGGCTTTGTTGTTAGGCCTCATATTAGCTCACAAGCAAGGGATAAAATGTTTACATGTTATAGGGGATTCCAAATTGGTCATATCCTAGGTGAGAGATGTTTATGTGTCAAAAAACAAAAGATTAAAATAATACAAAAATGCTATATGGGATATGATTGAGTATTTTGATGCATTTGGGATAACTTAGAAAGATAGGACTAATAACAAGATGGCAGATTTGTTGAAAAACATAGAAATAAAGCCTGATGATATTACATTTTTTGGTATATCAAAAGTTGAGATCCAAACTAGGCCCTCTGTCCCTGACAATGTCCGGAATTGGCAAGTATTTGAAGATGATAGAGATATCTTGAGATTTTTTAACTGTGGGAATATGTTGTCAGGCTAGGAAATTGATTGTGTAGCTTATGTAGAGAACATAGATGGAAGAGATACTATTTTTGGGCAAGAAGTTGTACAATTGAAAATAAATAAAATTTTTGGGGGACTAGTTATCCTAGAAACTATTTTTGGGAATCAAGATAGGTCCCAAATGGATACTAAGGAATATGATGCTAAGGACCTAGAGGAGATAAACTTAGGAACTGAAGAAACACCTAAGAAGGTGTATATTGGTAAGAAACTATCTCCTAAAATAAGGCAAGGTTTGATTAGTTTCTTAAGAAAATATAGACATGTGTTTGCATGGTCATATGATGATCTTAAGGCTTATAAAGAGGATCTATTTCAGCATGAAATCCCATTGAAACTAGATGCTAAACCTTTTAGATAGAAACAAAGGAAAATCAATCCAACTCTTGCCCTCAAAATGTAAGAGGAACTAATCAAGTTAAGAAATGTAGGGATCATAAAGCCTATTAGACATTCATCTTGGGTGTCTAATTTAGTCCTTATTAGGAAGAAAAATGTAGATATAAGGTTGTGTGTTGATTTCAAGAATCTCAACATATCTTCATTGAAGAATAATTATGGTTTTCCAAATATGGAGGCTATGCTACAAAAGGTCACTAGATCTAAACTTATTTCCATGATGGATGAATTTTTAGGATACAATCAAGTGGTTGTTAAAGAATCATAACAATTTAAGACTACTTTTACCACTCCATGGGGTACTTATGTGTATGTCAAAATGCCTTTTGGGCTTACTAATGCTAGGGCTACTTTTCAATGTGCACTGGATGTGGCTTTTGCTAATATTATTGATAAACTCTTGGTTGTATATCAAGATGATCTAACTACTTATTCTAAGGATGAGAATGATCATTGCATGCATTTAGAAAAGGTATTTATCAGAGCCCTTCAATATGGCTTTTTTTGAATCCTAGAAAGTGTAACTTTGGTGTTACTAAAGGAAAGTTGTTAGGGCATATAGTTGGTAAACATGGAGTGAGGATTGACCCTGAAAGGGTAGAAGTAATAGATAAAATTCAAAATCCTAAAAGTGTTAAGGGAATTCTGTCATTTTTTGGGCAAATAAACTTTCTTAGAAGGTTTGTGACTAATTTTGTAGAAATTAGTAGGCCTATATCAAATATATTAAAGAAAGGGTTTGAAATAAAGTGGGATGGAGAGCCTAGTGTTGCATTCCAAAAGATTAAGAAAGCTATTAAGGATGCACCTATTCTATAAGCACCTAATAATGATAAACCAATGCATATATTTTCTTTTGCTTCATTTCACACTATTTTTGTAGTATTACTACAAAAAAAATGAAGAAGGCTATGAACAACCTATTGCATTTTTTAGCAAATCATTACAGGTAGCAAAATCGAAGTATGATATTAATGAGAAACAAGCTTATCCACTAGTGAAAGGAGTGAAGGGTTTTATATGTTAACTAATGGGAGCAATTGTTATTGCATTTGTCCCTACTACTACTATTAAGGACATATTCTCACAACAAGAGGTATCTGGTAGAAGATGTAGGTGGATTAATAGAATACAAGAATTTAACATTGATATTTAGATCACCAAACTAGTTAGAGCTCAAGGCTTAGCCAAACTAACAACAGAAGCTAATTTAGAAGAAAATCAAATTAACCAATGTGATGGTAGCTGTGGGGAAATTCTTTGTGACATGGATACTTTTGATTGGTATAGAGATGTGTTTTATTATTTGTAAAATATGAAATCCTCACCAGGATTAACATACAACCAGAAATGATCCTTGAAATTTCAAGCTATAAGTTATGTCATAGTACTAGGGAAATTATGGTGGAGAAATATGGAAGGGGTACTTTTGAAATGTGTAGATGAAATTGAGTCTAAGAGGATTTTAAGAGATATGCATGAAGGTGTATGTGGATGTCATTACATGGCCATGACCACAACTCACAAAGTCCTTAGATCTTGCTTTTGGTGGCTAACACTTCTAAAAGATGCCCATGAATTTGTTAAAACATGTGATCCTTGTCAAAGATTTAGCGAAAAACTAAGATTCTCTATAAATCTACCATTAAGACCTATTGAGGTACATGCAGCTTTTCAACAATGGGGAATTCATTTCATTGGTGAGATTTGTAACAAGTCTAGTGGTGGACATTCTTGGATCTTGGTAGCTATTGATTATTTCATTAAATGGGTTGAAGAAATTCCCACTAAAAATGCAACAAGTAGAGTAGTGATTAACTTTATTTTGAATAATATTATAACTAGGTTTGGATGTCCATAGAAGATTGTAATAGATAATGCTATGTCCTTGAGATATGAAGAATATAAAGAGTTTTGCAAGAAATATCACATTACAAAATATACATCCTCACCTTACCATCCCCAAGGAAATGGTCAAGTATAATCAAGAAATAAGAGCATATTGAAGATTATTAAAAGGATTCTAGGAGAAAATAAGAAGGCCTGGGGTTCAAAATTGCCATTAGCTCCATGGGCCGATACAGTCATTGTGAAAAAGGCCATTGGATATGCTCCTTTTGACTTAGTTTATGGTATATAGGCTAGACTTCCACAAAATAATTTGAAGGAGATGTAGAAGTTTGTTCAAATTTATGAAGATGATATTATTGATGAAATGTAGCTTAGGATGGATGATCTCCTGCAATTAGAAGAAACAAGAAGAGGCTCCTCTATTCAAAATGCAAAGTTGCAATCACAAATGAAGCATCTATATGACATGAGAGCCACTGAAAGGAAATTTTAAATAGGTGATATGGTGTTGATGTGGAATACTAGAATAGAAGATAAAGGAAAACATAGTAAGTTTGACCCCATTTGGCTTTGTCCATATGACATTTATGATAAAAGTGGTGAAGATTCATATTATCTGAAGGATCTAACTGGGGGTATCCTTAAATTTCCTATTCATGGACAATTCTTGAAGAGGTATTTTTCTTAAAATATCTTTTTTTCCATGCACAATATTCTAGGGTTTTTCCTATACATTCTATAAATCCTTTCTGTCTTTTGTAAAGCCCTTGTACATAGTGATTTTCTGGCGTGGTTTCTCTTTCAAAAGTTGTCATTCCTTTTCAAGTGTGTGGCCTACTCTACCAAAGATTATAGATTCTTGCATAGACATACGTAGTCTATCATCCCCAGACAAAGCCATTGACAGTCTAATTTTCCATAGTGGAATTTTTTCCCACAAAATAGGTTTGCAAAATTAGATAGACTTGTATATTTCTTGCAAGTTAGGGTTTGACCTTTTAAAAAGTTGACTAGCCCTAGGTAGAACCCTATTAAATTAAATTTTTTCCCTAAGTAGACTTGTTAGGTCATGTGCTTTTATTTTGAAAATTTTAGCAAGAAAATCATTTTTGAAAGTGGTATATTCTTTTGGGAGACTATTTAAATTCTTCCTTTTTAGTTTCATTTTTTCAAAAATTGCTTCTACCATCAGTTCTCTCTTCAAATCTATGGTGGTCATCATGTCGCTATCAAAAACTATAAGGATTTTATCCTATGTGACATGGAAACCATTGTGAAACATAAAGATGGTGAGACAAAGTTGAAAGACTAGTGCCAGGTTTTAAATTATTTTTGAAATTTGTGGTAGTGTGACTAGACATCAGAGATGTTAGATATTAGAAAAGGGGCCTACTTTGAATATGCTTCATTTTTTGTTACCAATTTTTGTGAAATCCTAGAGGTCGATATGTCTCGCCCATAAAATACAAGAATCTCACCAGTAGCAACATAGCACCCTCCCAAGAAAGTGAAAAAAGGAAAAATCAACAAAAGGGAAGGGTGTCATAAAATGTTTCTATTATTAATATGGTTGTGTGATATGCATTGTCAAAAGCATTGAATACAGTGATAAAGACAAAAACATGTGGTATTTCTTGGTGCCAGAGCTTCTTAAAATTTTAAGGTGGTCGTTATGCCATCACCAGAATATGAAGGAATTTTGCTGGTAGTGACAAAATGCCCTACCAAGAAAGGTGGAACACTATAATGGTTTATATTGAAAAGTGGGTGCCAAAAAGTTCTCTCATTAGCAATAAGCCATGTAATTATCTTGACATGTTTGCAATAATTAATATGGTGCCAATATTAAGAATGTGCATGTTTTGTGTGCCAAATTATTTTAAAGAATGTGGTAGTCATTTTGTTGTGACCAAGAAAACCCATGTTTTATATCAGTAGCAACATAGCACCTTCTTGGAAAAGACAAGACACGATGGAACTTGATTTTAATGAATATTGCAAAAAGGGGTAAATATTATATATAATTTGTGAGCATGTCAAAATAGTGTTGTGTCATATGTTACATGGAATCACATTTAGAATGATGACACATTTAAATTTAAATCATCAGATCAAATTATAGCTATAATTGATGCTAAGTTGCTATAAGAAATTATTCAATCCTTAATGGTAGTGACATGGTGACCAAAGTAAAACAAGAAAGGCCCACCACAGTCACATCAAAATACTTGTGAAATACAAATCGTTAGTTTAGAAATGAATCAATGATAGTCATTATATTGCATCAAGAAGTTGCTCATGGATTATGCATGTTGACATAACAACAAGGTGACACATGTTTGTGAGCACCAGTGGGTCCAGAACAAATTGCCAGCAATAGAGAGAAATGGGTATGTAAAGGATATTTATTGGATTGACTACCAACTTGGCAAGTGGAAGTTGAGTCATTTATGATTTTGTTCCTAGATACTCAATTGTTTTTGGAAATTAATAACATGTTTTCAAAATAGAAGGTGATGCCACCTAGTTCTCCATACAGTTCATTTATAAAGATTGAAAGCTCCTATGTGAACTAGAAACAAAGTATATTACAGAGATTTTTCCATTTCTTTCATATGAGAACAAATTTTTAGATTTCCAAAGAGCTCAAAGATATTGAGGAATTGTGCTTTGTGTAATTAGAAAGTGAAAGAATTTGCAATAATTTTAGTGTGTTATAGGATTGCAATGATAAAATTGTGAAGAGCTAAGTAAGTTTCTTAGATCACTATGTATCAAAAATATTCTAGTATTTTATAATTTGTATCCATCATGCCTCCAAAAAAAAGCATTCTCGGGTCAAGTAGATTATGCTAGCAGAAATATACATGATGACCTTGAATTATTACCTGAGACTACCAATGAGTCAGCTTGGGTCAAAAAGTTGATTTCTTTAAACCCTAGGCTCAAGATAGTAGATGGTTTATATGATAAAGTAAATTGGCTTAGGGATGCAATTACTACCAAATCAAGGCTATTCCTTTTCAAAAAAGTGGTTTTTAGAAAGAAATTTGTTCACCCCCCATGCAAACATTTGGAATTTTAATTTAGGGAAACTAGTGGTCCTTGGTGTATTTGTGGTAGTTGATTTACTAATGGCCATTACCAAAAATTATGACTCTATGGACAGAATTGTAAGAAGATTGGATGGGGAGTGTTAATTGAGTATTAATGCTGAAGAGATTAGGGAAGTTTTTGGCCTAGAACCATTTTTAGATTATCATATACCCATTGACTTGCCAAGATTAGAAAAGGAATACCTATCTAAGAGGGATAAAATTAGGCAAGGTGCACTGAGGGCACACATAGGCTTAATTGGGAACTTGTCAGTAGTCACAACATCTACTAAGAAACCTTTTGAAAAGGAATTTTTCACTTCCCAGGCTATAGAGATATACATGACTTTATGTAGGGTTTTTAGTGAGGATGAGCAGAAGTTTATGCCAATAAATTTTATGTATATGATGGCTTAGATTTCTTCTTTTGATGTGGATATTATTTTTTATTTTTCATCTTATATAGCAAAAGAAATCCATGAAGGGCTAGTTGGAATTGCCGAAAGCAAGGTAGAAAAGACTTTTGGTCACTACTCATTACTAATGCATATGTTCTTGTTTAAGGGTGCAATATACTCTGGAAAGGAAATGGTTTTAAATAGAGAAAAAGAAGGGGAAGCTATTCTAGTCTAGTTGTGAAGTGTTGATATGACTAGGGATGCTAAAAATAAATAAAAATTTATATTTGACTAATATTTTGCCTCCAAATTGAGAAGCCTCTTATTAAGGGACAATCCTAGAATCCCTAGGGCATTATTGAATTTTTCCAGACCAATGGATAATCCATCTGATTTAAAAGTGTCACATAATTGGGTTGATATTATACCATACCCTATTTCAACAGTTTTTATGGTTTATGATTTATGAGGGACTCGTCATGTACTACCCTACTAGGTGCCTTTAAAAGTACAAATAGTTGAAATATTATGGTAGCTAGGAGGATTGGAGGAAGAATATTTGGTAAGAAGAAATAGAGGCTCAATTTTCCCTAATTGTATTGTAGTTCACCAATTTGTGATCACAAAAGATGGATGGTTGTTCTTGGATAAATTCTTAGATCAATATAAAATGGCTATGTCTCCTCCTCATTTTTGTGATTCTGAGGGATTTTATCTTTTTACATTAAGGGCTAAACTTGGTACCATCAAGCATGAACTTTATTTCCCTAAATATACAATAAGGAATGAGTTCTCTTTGCAAGAGCAAGAGATTAAGAAGGAAAAATGGAGAGTTTTCTCTAGAATTCTAGAATTTATTCATTGTTTTAATAAAGATTACAAGCTTCTAGGTAATTTAAAAACTGAGGTAGACAAAATAAATAAACGCATGGTTAATTTTTCTACAATCATGGAGGTAATGAATGAGAAGAAACAATTTTTAATCAATTCTTTTCTAGACAAAGCCAGAGAGGTCATGAGGAGATTGAAATTCACTCCTGCAGTTGGAACAGAGCAGTTGATTGTCTGGAAAAGAATTGGCTATAAAGTAATTCAGAATAAGGCAACCACTATGGAAAAAGAAAAAAAAAATAGTAGAGTCAACTAGTGTTGTCCTGGAAGAGAGACCTGATGAACACTATCCCAAAGGGCAACGAATAGTAAGAGAATAGAATCCTCACATGGAGTAATATTCACCTACTCAATCCCCATTATAGATTGGAGATGAGCAGCTCACCAGGGAGTATATGGAGTAGTTAGGATCCAAAGGGGGAGTATTCATCACCCAGGGAGAGTTGAAATCCTCAGGAGCCTCCAATGTCAAGCCTCGAATTGACTATGGCAAATTATAGAGGAAGTGAATTGGACCCTGTAATGGAGCAAGCCTACCACGAATTCATTTTTGATGATGCTTTTTCTAAATCTAGAGCCTTCCATTAGTTTGTATGGAGAAGAAACATGGAAATGTTTGAAGAAAGATGTAGTAAATTGAGAGTAGAGGATCCAGAGATGAAAGAGGCAGATGCATAGAGTCAAATCAAAGAAGAAATGATACACTGAGGAGGGGAGACAAATAATAAAATCATCTAGTGTTTTGTTGCTATCAAATTGGGATATAGTAGATGCCTTATTTTTTAATTGTGTTTTAGGAATATTAAATATAGAGGATTAGGGGAATAAAGAAATAAAAAGTGCCAAATTCAGTGAGGACCATGCTACATTAGTCATTTGGTCATAAGGAAATAATCTAGGATTGGCTCCTCCCAGCTTGATAATATTGGATTAATAGGAAACTTAGTAAAAAGGGTGGAAGATACTACTAATGTAGAAGTTGCACATCTGGGTAAGGAAGTATCTGGTTTGAATTTAGCCACAACTGAAAGAGAAGAAAAGACAATGTTTGAATTGTAAAATAAATATGAAAAGGTTCTAGAATCCTATAATAAATAAGTTCAAAGGATAATTGAACTTGAGAATAAGATTATGGGATGGTATACTAGGCCAAGGATCACATACCCTTACCCACCAGTGGAGCCTTTTAAATCCACTCCCCTTATTGAGATTCTTGATACACCATAGAGGCCACAATATTATACAGCTGGAGATTTTGAAGAGGAGAAGAGAAAATTATGGGCATTACATGTAGAATCAAATATGCAATATGAGGAAAAATTGAGAAAGTCTCTCATGTATCTAGTTGATAAGATTGAATGGCCTTTGTTTATGATCAATTAGCTAAGATAGTGAACATATGGGATGAAATAAAGGCAAGTGATGAAGCTTTGAAGCCAATTTTTAATTAAGTGTAATAAGAGGAGAAAAAAGGTCACCTTTTTATGTTTTTCTATCATCAGTTTGTCATATTATTATATAGAAAAAGCTTATGATGTTATTAATGACCTCTCAGAGTTTGATGATAAAAGAGTTGAGTAACAGAGGAGAACTGTTAGCAACTTGGACAAATACAAGAGTGTTAATTTTGGCTTATTTTTGCATTCTTTATATAAGAAGAAAAAATTGAAAAATAGAGAAGAATGGGCCAAAGAATTAGATGACTTATTTTGTCTAAGGATGAATAGAGTCATAAATGAAAATGGAAATGCATGCTGGTTAGCTACTGCCGAGGAAATTGTAAAAGCCCAATTATTTTTTGATTCCTTAAAGCAAGATTTTATTAAAATTGACAAAGTAGCTGAATATGTGATTAAGAAACAACATGATATTCTACAATTCAATTGGCCAAATGACACACTTTTTGACAAGTGGATGGTAGATATTGCTCTTAGTGAACAGTTAGAAGATGTTAAAATAAATAATGATGAGGAGATGGAAAAAAGATATGCATCATCCAAAGATCAAAAGGAAGAAGAGAATAAAGGTGAGCAACAAATTATTGTTGTAGGCACAAAGACCATAATTGATGACATGGCAAAATAGGAAGAGAAAATAACTATTACTTTAATAGTACATAATGATACAAGTGAAGATGCCAAAGTTAAGGTGAATTTGCAAATATCAGAGCTAGATACATTGCTGGCACATGTAATGGCCACATATTTTGAGGATTTAGAATAGAAAAAATGCCAATCATCAGCTCTTTTTAGGCGAGGAAAGCATATCACTAGTTGGAATAGAAAAGTGATCCCACAAATGAATATTATGATACAAAATCTTTTCTGTTGTACAAAATTTTGTCCTTTATGACAGTAGCATGTGGAAATCTTCTATCTAAAGGATAGCTTCCAATTCTCTATACCTAAAGCTTGTTGCATCTCACCTATATAAGTGAGATCCCAACGTTAGAGAAGTGTCTGAAAATTTTGTATAATTTTTTTTTTTGTTCAAGAAAAGTACAGTTGATCCACTTGTGTGTAGTTGTTTTAGAGTTTACTTTCACATTTGGTAATCTCTGATGATATATATCAACAAAAAAATCAACAAGATATTCTAAGTTTCATTGAATTTCTATTGGTTATTGTATTAATCTATTCAAAGGATAATACAAAAGTGTACTTACACTACATTTGTGTTATCAATTTTTATCTCCAATTTATGAGTTTGTTTACTTTGAGATTAGTTAAATAAGGTTTAATTGATTGAATGCAATCAAGACAAGTTGTATACTAATTCTATTATTGCTTTTGATTCAAGGAATTAAGGAAGTGCTTCAATCAGTAGGGTCTATGAGTTTATAAAAATGGATATTTCATAAGAATGAGAATTGGTGATGATAGTTGATAAATTCATTTACAAGTTATTTAAATTAGATCCCCTACTAATATTTGACTTTGTGTAACAATGGATAAGGCACTAGTCATATAAATTAGAGATAAATTAAAGTAAATTTTGCTACATCTATCCATTCTATATTCAAATCTAAATTAGCCAAATATTGTATCCAATGTATAAGGGTGGTCATCATTTATTTATGGAGGTTCACGAGGTATTGTTAGCTACTATAGTTCATGATTTCTTTCATAAATATTAGAGAAATTAGACCATATTTTTAATTTGAACCATTAAGGATAAGAGTCAAGAAAATATTGGAATCCCTAAGGTACCCCCACCTTGGTCTTACGAAGCCAAATGTGTACAAAGCATTTATGCTTTGTGAAGTTGGCCCAAAGATATAGTTTATTATGCTAAATATGAGTATTAGCTATCTCTAGGTGTAATGAATTTTGTTGTCTATTGGTAATAATAATCACTATTAAATCAAGAGCCAACATGGATTTCACTTGATAAACATTACATTTACTTAAGCAATATATAACTCAGTTAATACTAACTTGTTCAGGGAACATTGTGTTTTCCTTCTTCCTTTACCAATCATTCAAGCAATAGTATAGTCACTTAGTGAATAAAATTTCCCTTCATTAACCTTGTGACTCAGCTAAGCTTGTGATCTTCAATACTTCTCAACAATACTTATCAACTCTGACTTCATCATAGTTTCTTCAATTCCTGTTCATCAATCTAATGATATGGTACTTTCTTAAGTTAGCATAATTTCTAAGAGACTAAGACTTGACATCAATGATAATATAACAAATGATATGACTTTGCTACATACATTCATAGCATCATCACCTAGCAATCTCCTACTATCAATTACAATATCTGTTGGGGCTAACAAAAATATATTTGGAATATATTTTCTTAACCATTTGTAAAGATATCTATAGGATGTAGGGAAATGGTAAAGTAGATAAGTTGGCTAATAGGATGCAGATGAACAATGTTTTAAATAGGTAAAATTTAGATAGACTTTACTCTTTTTGTTAAGAAGAGAAAACAAATTTTTATGCAATATTGTAGATAGAATTTTTGGTAGATTAATCATAGATAGGATGGTGCCATTAGACTTTAGGAGATGCGAACAAATGATCAAAGGGGTTTTTCATAAGTAAATTTCAAATTTGGGTATATCTTTCAAAATATTGATTCTACATTATGCATTGTGTTGAGACAAGAGTGATAAGATTACAAGAGGCTCCTCTCATAAATAATGAAAATAGAATTTTGAATATATTAGTAGTTGAGTATGTTTAGAGAGAATTTTGGTATGCATTTTGCTCTAGTCTTTATTTTGCATATTACCAGGAAGTGATAAGTATAGTGCAAGGGCATGGTCATGTTGCACTGCTCAATATAAGTAACAAGGGGGACATCTAGAATGAGGGTAAAGAATATTCTTTTCTACAATAGATGGATAAACATGATTTTGAGTAGTGCCTAGAGTTGTACAACATTTCATATACAATAGCAAGCCTCTCACTATGGTTATAGAATATGGTTCCTTCTTTTCCTCAACCTTGACATAATGCAAAAAAAAAATTGTTGTAGTTATATACCCAGCTTCTTTCATTTGCATAGTCAAGCCCTTTAGAATGTTAAATTTTGATTACATTTAATTAGATTGTAAATTTTATTAATTTAATAGATTTGGCTTTTTAATTAGATTTTATTATTTTATAATTTTTTTTTAAAATTTCTATTTAATTTGAAGTTTAGATTTAATATGATTAAATTTTAGTAATTTGAATTAGATTTAGCTTTCTCAAATTATCTCAGATATGCTAGTAATTAGAATAAGTAAATTTTAAATTATTCTTATTAAATAGATTATGATTAATTTAACTTAATTTTAAAATTGATATTAGGTTTTAATTTAGCATTTGATTAATCTCGTCACATTTTTTCATTGAACTAATTTTGTATATAATGCATTTTATTGTATAACTTTTTAATAGAAATTATAATTATATAATACACTTAAATAATCAAGCACAAGTTCTAATTAATTAGTTTTAGAAAAAAAAAATTATAAAGAAAATTAGAAAATTTAGAAATATTTGAGACTAATACATTTAAGTAATTAACACAAGATTCAATCAATGAGTTATATAGGAATAATTTATTTAAGATAAATTTAGATCATTTAGAGCCATTACAAATCCCTCAACTTTAACGTGTAAAAAGTAATATGTATCTTAAGCATCATTTCAAATTGTCCAAAATCCATATCAATAACTCTTAGAAAGTTCAAATTTTCTTGAGAAAATTTGATAAAAAATTTGGTTATGATTTAATTTTATGAAATAATAATATATAGCTATAATCATTAAGCACACTATGCAAAAATTAAGAATTTGATTTTTATTCCTTCTATTTCTAGTATGCATTTAGAGTTGGTTGGACTCATAACAAATTTGGTATTTTATATCAATTTTTAATTTTCCAATGAAGTGTTTTTGGGTTTGGTTTTTATATTTTCTAATACTAAGTGCAGTTGGAATTATCTTTAGGCCTTTTCCCCTCTCATAATCTTCTTTCCTTATTTTAAAATTTCTTTCTCTTAAACTTTATTTGTTCCATTTACCTAAATTAATACTAGTATAAAAATTAAGCTTTTGTTAGTAGTTTCATATGTCTTCTTCACTATCAGCAATAAATATTATTATGATCAACACTTTAAAATTCAACACCTTTATAATTATCTTTATTCATTTGAGCCATTTGAGATTTGAATTAACACTTTCACAATGCTCTTCAATAACTTGAGAAAATTGATATTTGAATTAATATAAATAAATGTCTATCACTTAAAGGAATAATTTCTATTCAATGTTCTATCACAAGTAGTACTATTGATATTTTCTTCCATCAATATTTCTATAGATGAGTTTAGTTTTCTTTCTCTAAATCTATAAAATTACCAATGAGACTATTTTTTGAATGATGATGTACATACAAATCTAGGAAGATGAAGATGGAGAGAGAAAGATGGAGCATGATGAAGAATGAGGTCATGAGGAAGAGAAAGGAAAATAGTTGAAGAGAGATAGAAGGATAGATAAAGATAAAGAGATGTGGAGATCAAAAAGGAGAGATAGAGAGGAAGAGATAAAATATATAGATTAAAATGGAGGGAGAGAGATATATGGTCAAAGGAAATAAAAGAAATGGTATATAGATAGGGAGAGGCGAAAGGTAAAGACAAAGGTAACATAATATTGTGATGTGATGGGAGAAAAGACTCTATATTTCTTTGTAAAAATGATTTGACATTGACATAAATATCTATAAACTCTTTAAAATAATACACAACTCTCTATTAGAGTATATGATTGGATATTGTCTTATCCATAAATAGTAGTAAAAAATTGTTTATTCAAATTTCTTCACATGCAAAGACAAGTTTCCTCTGTTACTATCAGTTGTTTAATGTGAAATATCCTCACCAAAGTAATCAAAATGGCCTTGTACTATAATGTAATTTTTTCAATGAGAAATCACCTAATTATTTTTTAAATATTAAAATATATGAATTTTACAAAGCTTATAGATATTTCTTTTTGTACTGAACCCTAATTCCCATGCTCTTTAAATCAATACTAAAATTAAAAAATTGGAAAGAAAGAGAGACGTGGGGTGGATGTTAAAGATTATGAAAAAACTTTCCACATTACCAACACAACAAAAACATTTAACATATATCATCCTATTGATATCCTAACAAGAATTTTTTTAAACATTTATTTTCATTTTGGGCACGTCCCTATAATTGTTGGAGTGATGTTTTAGAAAATGTTAGCCCATGTCCTAATGTGGTTGTCTAAGTAATCTACACATACATCATCAAAAGTTCATTCGATGCTAGTGTATATGGTAAAAGATCCTAAGATGGATAATGAATGTGGCAATGCCTTAGTTTAACTCAACATGCACGTGAACATGATAGAGTTTGGAAATTGTATCTATCAATGCCTATAGTAAAATCATGTATGTATATCATAGACATGTAATTACATGATCCTCACACTATGTCAAGAAAATATAAATAGTTACTATATATAGAAGATATATTATATGTAAGTTTGAATTATACTTCTCTTTATCTATATGAATCATATGTGAAAGAACTCTTTTACTAAAACCATCTCTTCCTTAGTAAAAAATTCCTACCAAAGAGGAAGACAAGTAATCTCAATTAAGTGTCATGTTGGATGAAGCAAAAAATGAGGATACAAGCCAAGGAGATGTCAAGGCTTAGAAAAATGGATTGTAGATGAGAATGGTGAAAATGATACCAGATGGAATTTGTTTTTTTAGAGCCTTAGAAGATCAACTTGAAGGTGACCAAGACCAACACTCAAATTATCATAGTGTGGTAGTAGAGTACATTATGAAGTATCATTAAGAATTTGAGGTCTTTCTTTTCTAAAAAATATGACATAAATTTTGAAGAATACTATATAAAAATAGCAGAAGATGGAACTTGGATGGACCATTGTGAAATTTATGTAGCCTCCATAGTGACATGAACTAACATTCATGTGCACCATTTGAAGGGCCTAGTATCCCAAATCTACAATTTTAATATCTTCAAAGTAAATGTTGGTGTACTCCAAAAAACAATCTTTTTATTATTTACCTTTAGCAACTAGAATGTAGATTTTATTTCTTTGACTTTCATTGTCCATGTTCAAATAACATTTCTTTTTGACCACTTCATGCTAATAGCTCCTTATTTGTATCTAAACATCGATGTGTAGTGACCATTGACATATAGGTTGTCCTTTTTTTAAATCATGTTAGAGAAATTTGTATTCGATTTGAATTAGCTTTTAAAAGACTTACCTCTTCCATTGAACTCTATCTACTTTTGGAACCACTTATGTTCCAAAACTTGTTCTTCTTATAGATCTTGAAATGTTTTCTCTTGGTAAAACATAATCCCTTACATCTCTTCTATAAATATAAGCTATCATCCCTCATTTTCTGCTAAAATTGAACCACAAATATTGCCTGTGTCGCCTTTCTGTCCTACTATGAACTACTTCTACTCCATTGGAGCTAAAATGACCACCAAAACTAAGAACCTTGTTAACCATAGCCTAAAGGTTTCATGGAAAGTTTATGTGTTCCTTTGACAACTAAATGTTATGTCTTTATCACTCCAAATTGGAATCAAAAGGTTTCACATTTTAACATGTCCCTTTAATGACTCAACACCAAAATTTGTTTTGATCTTCTACCAATGAATGTTAGAAGGTTTTTTGTCTGAAGAATGTACCCCTTCAATGACACGAGTCTTCAACTAGCTCCACTACTTTAATAAACTAGTTAGAAGGTTTCATAACCATCACAATTACATCTCTTAAATGACATGAGTCTTCAACCAAATCTATCACTTTAATAAACTAGTCAGAAGGTTTAATAACCATCATGATTACACCCCTTCAAAAACATGTTGGTCTTCTATGCCTATACCTACACATGATGCAAACTTATTAATAAAAATATGTGACTTTTATCTCTTCTTTCCTCTCTCCTCTTTTGTAAACATGGCTTCTTTTGTTCATTTCTCCTTATTTTTAATGTATGAAGATTAATAGTAGGAGTATTATGAATATATCCCCCATTTCTTTGTTCATGTGAACTAACCCCTCTCTTTAACATTTTAAAAAATCTCTTCTCATGATGCATCTCTGAGCCTCATCAATTATAACACAACAAACCTCCATAACTAGGTAATGGAGAACATCTTCCTTCTACTCTTTACTTTTAATATTTACACATTTAAGGAATTTTCCATTATATTTCAAATGTTAAATAGCTACCACGACTTGTGTGGGTCTAATTTTTGGAAAGTTTATGCTTATGCTGAAATATTAGTCTAGAAAATTGGCCATTGTTTACAAATTGATAAACTCATTGTAAGTTGTACTTGATCAGATGAATGAACAAAAATAATTTATTTTTTATTTTTTATTTTTCATGAATGTAATGGTTTAAACAAACTTTAAAAAAATCCCCCTTTCATTAACAAAACATAACTTTGTTAACATGCAAAATAAACTTGAATTGAACTATTATAATAGCAACATACACCTTTTAATCAACTTGAAATTAAAATGCTAAAACTAAGTTCAAGAAACATATGAGAATGTCAATGTAGCTTGAAGTTTGAAGAGGAAAATCAATTGTAGAAACATAGATAATTTAATTGAAATGAACGTAGAAAAATTAATAAATTATGCTAAATAACCTATTGACATAAAAGTATAAACCCATGCCTAACATGTTACCCCTAGGCAATCTCATGTAACATGGAAACAACCTCCAAGTGTAGGATTTGTACTCTTAGGTTCAATCTCTAGAGAAGGAATTCCTCACAATCAGGATGCACCTAACTTTAACTTTGAGGGGAAAGGGAGAAGGATTGCATGAAAGTGAATCCTGAAAGGGAAATGGGGTGATGCACCAAATTGGAACATGATTACTAACTCTTCCTATAGATGAAAAAATATAGTTAAAGCACACAAATACATAGATATTCACTTTGATCTACTCTTATAGAGCTTAGATGAAGGTAAAAACTAATGAGATGATGCAATGAAACATGTTCACAATAAAAAAATCAATAGCATGTTAAGCATGGCACATGAACTTAAAACAATAAAAATAAATAATCCATACAAGACAAGATTGCAAAATTTATCACACTAACAAGATCAAGTAAAAACTAAGGTTTTTATTCATGAAAGGCAAAAAAATAAATACAATTGTAGAGCATAAAGATACCATATTTGAAATGGTGGAGAACCAAAAAATCTTACAAAAGATTGCCTTTAAAGAGTTTAAGTATATTTTGAAGCTTACTAAATAATACAAAAAAATAAGATCAGGTAAAAACTAAGGTTTTTATTCATGAAAGGCAAAAAAATAAATACAATTGTAGAGCATAAATATACCGTATTTGAAATGGTGGAGAACCAAAAAATCTTACAAAAGATTGCCTTTAAAGATTACTTAAATATATTTTGAAGCTTAAACCCTAACCACACTAGAGTTAAATTATAGAGGTGAGCATTAAATAAATATCAAAACAAAATATGATCTTTTTATACACTTTCTCTTGGAGTGATAAGAGAGCGAAATGAATGCACCCAACATTCGAAAAGATAAATCTGATAGATTTAATCCTTGCAAGTTAATAAATAAGCATTAAGGCCCAAAAAATTTCTTTGCATCAAAGAATCAAATTGTATCTCTATCAAAAAATTGTCAAGATGGGATAATACGAAATGTTAAACCACTTACGCATAGTTTTAGATAGAATCACCATTCATGGAAAAGAATTCAACCTATTGGTGTTTTGAAACAATATAGTTCCAAATTAACCTGATGAGAACAATATACATCTAGGGGCAGCTGCTTCCCATTTTCAACACACCCTTTAAGACACTTGGTCAACTATAAGGCTATACCCTTCTTCTACTTTAGGCTCTACAAAACTTAGGTGGGTGTACCTTAGATTCACTTATATGGTACTAGTGCTAAAACATACACTTGAATCTTGAAAAAGTAGATAAAAACCCTAAATCTTCTAACACTTATGCAAATATCTCAAACATGAAATAGCTAATAACATGGTCAAAGAAATTGCTAAGCTAAGTGAGAGCATTCTTTTAATTTCTTCAACATTTAAAGGGAAAGATATTTGATTAATGATGTTGAGCCCAACAAAACCCCAAATATGCAATAGTATGAACAAGTTGATCATGTAACTAATTAGTTCCTTATCTATTGGGCAGCTCCACAAATTATATACATACATCTATAATACCAATGACATATTCCATACACCAAGATATCAAATATATCCTATCACCTTGTGAAACAAACATTAGTGTTCATAAAGACCTCATTCTTATGAATTTTCCTTCTCAAATAACTAGCAACCCTGTCAAACACTTCAAGCATTTACTTGGCCCTTTGTTACAACAAAAAAAATATTAGAAACACAACCTTAAGGAATTGCAAATGGGTCTTAGTTCTTTGTCCCTAAACCACATAAGACTGCATATTGTAGAGATTGGAGGTGAGAATTAGAATGAAACTAAAGAGATTCTTGCTCATTTGTATTCATTTATTTGAAGCTATACATTCATATGCATGTAAAAAAATTAACAAAACTACTAAATAGATCTTAACTAGCTAATATATCTTCACTATATTATTCACACATGAGAAATATCTATTGAAGAATTTGGTGGAATCACATGTTTGAATCCAACAATGTGGTCTCACACTAAAAATTGCCAACCCTTACAATGGATGAGAAAGAGAAAGATATAGAGGGAAAATGGAATCTTGGATCTGATCTAGAAGTGACATGTGTCCAATTGAACCTCCATTCTTTATTGTTGTAACACATCTTTCATCTTTCTACCCATGAGATTTGATATGGTTTTCATCATTATCTTGTAGAAAACTTGAAATATCTCTTACTCAATGATATAAACCCTTGTGTCACTCAAATGCCTAAAATGCATCATGAAATGTTGATAATATCTTGATTCAACTAACTTGAAGAAGACCAAATTTGACCCTAACTACATTTTTACTATCTTTTATGCACATTCAATTCATCACCCTACTAGAAAAAAAAATTGAACTTCAATACTTGAATGTGGTTACAAATTGGGAATTAGGGAAAAAATGTCGTATAACATGAACACATGGCTTCCTATGTGAAAATGAACTCTAGAAACATAAAGCTTATTCTATCCCAGTTCTAGCGATATATAACATCTCCATATTAGATTATTAGAAATGCCCAGAATACCATTTTGAAAAACATGCCCCTGTTAAAGGTCTTTGGTTTGCAAATCTATTTTTCAAAAATTTAAAAGATTATAAAGTCTAAGCTTTACCTTATATCTTATTAAATTTATAAATTCCACAGATTCTTTAGAAAAACTAATTAAAGATGATTGTTTTAATCGATTTGACCCTACCCATGCATTACCCATGCATTTTAGGTCAACCTAGTTTAACTTCTTTTTTGTCACGTGGTAGTATGCCTTTGCTTGGTGCCTCCCACATCACCATTTACCAAAGTGCCACTTGGCACCCTTTGATTGGTTGACATGTCACCACCACATGGTAGCTTCTCATTGGTTCTCAGATCATTCCATCATTGCCTCATATTTGTTGATTGTGTCATCACCTCCAACTGGGGCCTACTACCATGTGACAACTAGGTGCTTCCCTGCATGCATAGTCAATAGCCATGCACCTTCATGGCACATGTCCCCTATGCCACGTTAGTCCTCCAAAGTCCACACCTTAACTGGAGTCTTCTTTCCACTTGTCAATTTGTAATTTTCTCAAAATTCCATGTCATCTGATGACATCAGCATATTGGGTCAAAATTTCCTTAGTCACCTCTAGCTGGCTAGACCCACCACATTAGCTCTCCCTTTCAAAAGGTAGTGTCTTCAAGACAACTAACATTATGTGTGATTTGATATTCAAAAACATATGAAGGTGGCCACAAGACCCATGTGGGATAAAAGACTTTGATTCATGTTCACATGATGCTTTCCATCCAAGCTCTTATTCAAAACTAGCTTCAGGTCAACCTTTATTTGGTAGATGACACAGCAAAGGGAAACCCAAATTTTTAGCTTGATGCTTTATTTGGAGCAGACATTTTTGTGTTTTAATTCCTCTTGCCAAACGTCTCCAATCAGGGTCATTTTTATGAAGACCAAAGCTTTCTAATTTGATGTCTTTTTAATTACAAGTTTTGCACCTTCGAAGCCAAGTTCAAAGTTTGCATCCAAATTTTCCCCGGTGGTCACTATCTGCATCCCACTTTCATCGACATAACCACTAGTGTAGTTCTAAAAATCATCTAAATCACTATCTTCTTCCACATTTCCATCTACAATGCCATGGAAGCTACTCCATAGTGTAATTTGTAGTGGTTTTTCTTTTGAGATCATATGCTTCCTAACAGCTTCTAGACTTTGAAATGACTTCCTTTGGTTATTGCAATACACCCATTCCTTGCTATTTTTAGAATCTTCTTCTTTTTTTTGTCTGCTATGGGCTCCTCCATTTTCATTTCTCTACTCTTTTACTAGCTACTATGATCTCTCCCTTGCATGGTCAATGTCAATCTAGGATGTCTCATCCTATGGGGTCTTAGCAAGCCACTTGGGGTTGGGAGTGAAAGAAAAAATAGAGGAAGTGAGAACCAACTACTTCACTTTTTCTTTGTGGGCTACTTCCAGTATGTTTAGGGTATCCCTTGTACTATATTTTGTATAATATATGCCTAAGTTTGACATGCACAAGATCAAATGCAATTAGACTCCCTTGGTTCCTCATCACGTGGATGCCTCTTCTTCATGTGGCATTCATGACATTTGCCCCTCACATGGATTATGCAACAATTATAGTGATAATTTACCTTTGATGTTGGCATAGAGAGCTTGGATGAGGGAAGACATTGTTCTCAAGATTAGTCTATGCCCTTTGCAAGGGAAGAAAATTGTATCCTTTTACTCCACATCACAAAAGCTGTGATATATTGGAAGAAAGGGTATCTCCTTTAAATGTATGAGAACAATGGGTGTCTTCTTTGTTCTTTATTCCATCCTTTGAAAAATGATCATAATGATTATGGGATGTTAATTTTAACCTATTCAAGCATACACATTGTTGGGTACTTATGCTAATCTTCATTAAATATCAATCTGGGAGTGTGAACTTGAGATGATGTCTGCAAAGTATATGCTCTAGCTTCTACTAAAAGTCACTAATACTTTAAATATAATAACCATTATGGAAACCTATTTTATCAAAAAGAAAGACAACTATCTTATGATTGGAAGGAAACTTAGATAACTACTTAACCATACATCTATGCATCTATTGCTACATGAACAGTGACTAGTTTTGTTTCCAGTGGATACAGGAACAACAGTTCTAAACTTAACTTAGAAAAATGAGTCTAACTCCTAATTGCTAAAGTAAACTCCACCTTTTGTGTGGACCCCCATGTAAGAGTGAAGAAAAGATTAACTCAGACTGAAGTATAGAAACTTAGTAAACTCATGTATTCATTCAATAGGCAATATCACACTTGCTTGAAAAATAACAGAATATAACTGATAACTCTTGTCCAACTCTATTCATTTATTCACTACTTGACCTTTTAGTTATAGAAAAGGTCTTATTTAAAAGAAAGGAAATAAAAGATTCCTACAATCATGACTTCCTCATAAAGGATAGTTCGTTATAGCTCAAGATTTTTTCAAACATGAAACATGATAAGAAGCATTGGGTATCTCCTTAAGTTTCCATAAATATAGAGCGTAGTGGATGTTAGATTTTCTCTGCCACATGACTTTAATGATTTCTAAGAATTGCAATAGTTCCTTATTAGGAATGCATGTTTAATTAGTTGATCACCCTGTTGACTTTCTCCCTTGTACAGTCGCCTAATCAGGTCCCTTATTATTCTATTGGAATAGGTCTCCTTTCTATGCCACTGAATAGGTCCCTTATTATTACACTAAAAAAGTCCCTTATTATTGCGCTAAGTTTTTGACTGTAATGGTTCCATAATGCACCTCCTTTAGTACTTGTGGTTCCACAATGCTAGACCTTTGCTTGAGGTATTTTAACTAATTCTGATTTGGCTTGGATACTTGGGGTCATCATTCAATGCACAAAAGTCTTCCTACAAACATTTATTTATATTTATTAATTTATAAAGAAAAAGCATTATTATTAAATTAATAGTCTTTGAAATCTCTTCGGCTGCACGAAGATCTACCGATTCCAAACATTCATGAAAAAAAAAATTATCAACAAAATAAACCTTTTGAGTCATAATTCTGATTATCACTTTTATGCCATATGTTCATAACTTATACATCAAAAAGTACAAAATATTATACTTAAAGGATGACAAATTTTAGCATGTTATAAACAAGTGTTCATAAAAAGGATAAAAAAGATATCTATTTCTTCAAGTCATCATTCTCCCCCCCAACCAACCTGATGTTGGTCCCTTCAACATTTATAAATTTGTGATTCTCATCTATAGTCTAAGATCATTGGAGATCTTTTCATCTGATTTGTTAGCCCTATAGTTAAAGTATTCGTAATTCTATTTTAACTTTTCTCATTTTTGATCTTCAATGGTCATATTATAATTAGCAAAAGAATCATGCTTGCCAAGCATAGGATGCAAGAGTATTGGTGGTTGGAAATGAAGAGGAACCCAATAATTCTTTTGACTTCTACCTAGCATCATATACCTGGACATCCTACTAATAGCCATCTCCAAATTTTGAGGAGAGTGTAATTCCATTCTTTTTAGATCTTGTGACAATTAGACTCATCTTTGAGTAGAAGCCCTTATGGCATCAGGAGCAATTTTGGAACAATGTTGTTCCCAATCTAGAAATGCCTATTTTTGAATAGGGTAAATCTTAGTAGCACCACTTGCATTATTAGTAATAGAGAGCCAATCATAGAACATCTTGCAAGTATTTTATGCCTTAGGGTGAATGTATAATGGTTCCAACATTTCTTTTTCCCTATAAAGGCTAGCTTGATTCTCTCAACTAATATTATTTTGCATCCATGACATGATTCCTCTAAACTATACATCCCCCACATACAACAACGAATTATGATCCCTATTATCTAGAACAAGGTTATGGATATATAGCTCATAAAGGAGATTCTATAGAGCCATTAGGACTAATTTGAATGCGCATAAAAATCATGGGGAGTGTGCAAAGAAGGATTTAACCCATAGACAATTTGGGACAATTGAAAATTAATAATTTGTTCCTTTAAGAACTATGTGTAAACTAGGGATGGTGATCTACAGTTAAGCTCTAGAATAAGCTCTATCACCTTTGTGACATGTTGTTGTAGGACCATAATTTCACTATCTTTTTCTTCAATTTTTTGTGCCTATTCTTTTATAGTTTTGAGAAATTGTTTTCTCTCCAAGTCTTAGTTTGACTTTTCCCATAGCAACTGTTGGTACAAACTAAGACTAACTATTAATGGAGTGATTTTTGGCTCAGTAACTTTCGGTATAATAGAGTGCTTAGGAACTAGAACATTTGTGTGGTAACAAACAACAATGTTGTCATCTTTTTCTAAAGTCATACTGGCTACAGGATTGGGTACCATAGTTGTATTGGTTTGGAATTTCTCAAAAATTTCTTGAACTATTTCCTGTTCAAATGGTGGGTATTCTTTTGGTGGAAAATTTTTGGCCTCTTGTGCTTGCTGTTCAAAAAAATACATTATTTTCTCTGATCAATTTGTGTCACTATCAATATTAATAAAGCTAAAATTAGGGCTATTTGGCTTTGGAGAAGTTTTCTCAGGAATATTTTCATGTTCATGAGTATGAATTGCATGCTTTGAAGATTGTGCAGGTGTATGCATTGGAGATTCTAAATAAACAACTGAGGGGGTAGAGATTGTTTGTTTACCCTTATTATCAATATATTTTCCTCTATTAAGCTCAGGTATGGTTTCTTGTGGCACTAGAGGTGCTTCCTCCAAATCTTTCCCTATGGTATCTATGTGTGATTTTCTCCTTTTAGAGGTTGAAGCCTCTAGAGGTGGACTTCTCTTTTTTGTAGTCTTGGGTGTGGAAACAGAAGCTAAAGCTTCCTAATCTATTCTATATACTACCTTTCTTACTCTTATGATAGTTTTCTCTCTAATCACAATTCCTTCCCCTCTAGGTCCACCCCTTTGGGGTCCCACTATTTTGAGTTTTACAAAATCATCCCATGTCCCTAGATGCTACCTAGTCAGTTCCCTTTTAATTATGGCTCTTATTAAGCAGTGGTGGGACACTGACTGGGCCTTACCTTGTTGCACATAGGTAGCTTTCCTTTTAACAATATTGTAAAGGAAACTAGGGAGATTTATAGGATAGTTATCATGCTACAGACTACTCAAAATCTTGAAATGAACAACATGTAAATAGGTATACCACCCTTCACATGTAAAATACCTTATGATAAACTTAGCAAGTTGAATGAATTGAAGGGGAAGAGATAATCGTAATGTACCTTGCTTCTTGTTTTCCTCGAGTAGAGGGTTTCCATGCTCTATGAATTGTGTCTTTATGGCTCATGCATCCATGTCTTATGTCCATCATTCCCTATCTATAGGTAGACCAATAACCTCTACCATCACCTATTCTATAAATTCTATCCTAATACCCTTGACATTTACATACCTATCTTGTAGCATTTTATGAAATTGCAATGCAATTTCTTCATCAAATTTCTTGAGGCTTAGGCAATAAGCTAACCAACCCCATTGTTGAAACAAATTGCATGTTGCTAGGTTTACTAGCAAGACTCTATGATTGATCGGTTCATGCCACTAAGGTTCTTTGCCCATGTTATCCTTTGAAGAATGCTATAACTAATGAGTTCAACTATGGGTGATTGAAAATTTTGAGTGGAAATAGCTACAGGAGTTTCAATTTAAATAATAGCATATTGGGAAAGAAAAACAATTTTAAGCACTTCAAAACATCATATCCTTCAGTACTGCATGATGACATTTTAAGCACCAAAACATAATGAAGATGAATATTGTGCTCAAAAAATTTGCCATATTGATGAGGGGTTATGTAATTTGTATTAAATCATAATTTAGTGACTACTTTTTAAATTATTTCTTGCACACCATAGAAGTACAAAGGACCGTCAACTCATCACTAAGGTGACCTTTCCCTCATACATCATATATGCCAAATTAAGATCAACTTATGAGTTTGATTTTTCCTCCCCCCAACTTATCAGAGATTGGGTCTCACCAAACCTTAGAGATTGCAAATTCTAAAAATTGAAATAACACATTTTTCTAAATAAATAATAAATTAAATAAGTGCAGAGGGGTCAAGTGTAACTGACATGATATGCAATAGGAAGGGTGCTCCAAGTAGTATCATAGTAGAGAAATTAATGAAGTGGAGTGGTAATTAAAAGACAAGAAGATGAGATGGGGTGAAGTGGAAAAGGAAATGGATTTCACATAAAATGTGAAATTTTATTATGAATGCCTTGAAATGAATTCAAGGTGCTACAGGTGTCTAAGTGGAAGACTCAGATAGAGTGGCTACAAGAAGTATTGTTTCTATTGTGTTGACCTATTGAAGAAACTCTTCTTGGGTTGCTAGTTTGTGATATATCTTCAGGCGATGCCCATTAACTAGGATTTTGAACTTGACTGGATCAATTGTTGACAGTTGAACTACTCCATTGTTAAAAATTGCTACAATTTCATATGGCCCAAGCCATCTGGTCTAAAATTTTCCTTGATGATGCTAATATCTAGAGTCATAGAGGAGCACCCAATCACCAATAGAGAACTTTCTATCTTTGATAAATTTGTCATGTTGCTACTTTTTCTGACTCAGAATGAGTTCTGTGTTCTGAAGAGCTAAGTTTTTCCATTTGTCCAACTCATTAAGATGCAAAATTTGATCTTGTTGTGCTACAGGAAGAGTAATATCAAGTTCCAAAGCTGTCCATAGAGTCTTATGCTCAAATTCAATGGGCATGATAGCTATCTTCCCATATAGGAGTTCAAAAGGTGTAAACCCTATAGTAGATTTCCATGTTGTTCTGTATGCCCATAAGGCTTCAGGAAGTAGAGCCACCTAATGTTTCCTATGTAGGGACATTTTTTTACTGAGTATGTTCTCTAGCTATCTATTTGTCACTTCAACCTATCCATTGGCCTATGGATGATACGAGGAGGATTTTCCATGCTAAATTTTTTATTCTTCCATGAGAGCAGCTATCAAATTAGATAAAAGCTACGGGCCTTGATCTAATTTTAATTCTCTTTGAATGCCAAACCTTGTAAAGTTAAATTCGTACAAGAACTTTGCAACATTATTATCATGAGGGTGCTTCATTGGTTTTTCTTTTTCCCATTTGGTGACACAATTAGTGCATACTAGAATGTAACTCTTTCCTTTTGAAGGTGGCTCAATAGGGCCAACAAAATTGATCCCCCATTTATCAAATGGTGCTACCGCTATCTGCGGCTATAGGGGAATTTCATCTATTTTCATTGGTTGACCCATTCTTTGGCATTTGTCACATCTTTTGGTATATTGAGCTACATCCTTGTGAAATGTGGGCCAATAGTATCTTGTATTTAAAATCTTCAATGTGGTTCTCTTGGAAGCAAAGTGGCCACTATAGGGCTCATCATGACAAGCACAAAGAACATCATAAGTCTCATCCTCTCTGAGACATCTTTGTTTCACCTAATCTGGTCTAGTATAAAACATGAACCCAATGATCCATGAAAAGTTGAAACTCTTCTTTGCCAACAACCATCTTTCCTTTGAAGAGAAATGTGAAGGTGTCTTACCAGTAGTTAGGTAATTGGCAATGTTAGCATACCAATGGTTTTGTGCTAACAAAAGAAAGAGATGCTCATCGGGAATGTTGTATTCTATGGCTGTAGGATCATCAAGTGTTTGGAGTCAAGATAAGAAATCAGCTACAACATTTTCCTTACCTAGTTTTTCAATAATGGTAATGTCAAATTCTTGCATTAACAGTAACCACTGAGCCAAACATCTAGAGATTGCTAGTTTATTCATTAGATATTTGATGGCAGAGTGATTTATATGTACAAATATCTGATAGCTTGTAACATAATGTTTGAATTTATTCAGAGCATAAATTATAGTGATCAATTCTTTCTTAGTTATAGTGTGATTATACTTAGCTCCTTGAAGATTTTTATTGATGTAGTAAATTGCATGTTCCACTAAATCCATCTTTTGGCCAAGCATTGCTCCAATGGTGTGATCTGAGGCATTGGTATGTATGTGAAAAGGTAGCTCCCAATTTGGTCCTTAGAGAACTAGTTCTATTGAGAGGACTTCCTCAAGCTGTAGGAAGGCTTTTGTACAATTAGAATTCCATACAAACTCTACATCTTTTTGAAGCAAATTATATAGAGGGGCTACAATTTGACTAAAATCCTTGATAAAATGTTGATAATACCATGCATGTCCTAGAAAACTCTTGACATCTTTCAATTTAGTTGATACAAACAATGTGCATATAACCTCTATCTTTGCTAGATCTACTTCAATTCTTTTGGGGGAAATAAAGTGTCCCAACACCACACCTTCCTACATATCATGAAACACTTTTCACTATTTAAGGATAGGTTGTAGTCTTTACATCTTCGCAAAACCTTTTCTAGGTTTTCTTGAGCTTCTTCAAAATTTTGCCCATATGTGGTGAACTCATCCATATATATCTCCAAATAGTCTATAGATATGTTAGAAAAAATACTAATAACATCTCTTTGGAAAGTTATAGGTGCATTGCACAATCCAAATGGTAGGACTGAATAAGAAAACATTCCCCATGGACATGTGAATGTAGTCTTTTCCCAATCCTCTAGTGTTATCTGTATTTGATTGTAGCCACTAAAACCATCCAAGAAGGAAAATTACTTCTTCCCTCCAAGATTATCAAGAACCTAATCTATAAATGGTAGCAAGAAACGGTCCTTCTTGGTAGCTGAGTTGAGTTCTCTATAATCTATACAGACTCACCATTTTTCCCTCTTTTTTGGAATGATAACCAATGGTGAAACCCATTGGATATCTAAAATATGATATATAAATCTAGCATTGAGAAACTTTTGGAGTTCATTTTTTACAATATCTCATAATGCTAGATTTATCCTATGCTAAGGTTGTCTTAAAAGTTTTCATTTGGGACTTATATAGATCTTATGAGTATAGAGTGTTGGGTCAAAACCTTTTATATTTGTATAATCCCAAGCAAAAGCATCTTGGTGTTTTTGTAACAATTGCAAGATATCGTTATGTTGTGCCTAAGATAAGGATTTTCTTAAGTTTAGTTCTCTCCTACTTTTTTAGCCATATAAATATAAATAATTGGTGGTGAGTCTATTTCATGTGGTAGGAGTGAGTGTAGAAGCTATGCAGACTCAGAATAATGGAGTTCACATGGTAATGATAGAATATTTTCTAAAATACCATCCTCTTTAGAACATATCTCAGGTTGTAGTCTATACTCATTCAATATGATGGAAGAAATGACATCCTCCTCCTCTTTAGTGCTTACAAATGAGTCCATTGAAATCATCATCAATTTGTTAATAGAATTTATGTACATATCAAAATCACCCAAATTTGGCCAGACAATTTGATCATCCAGTAGTAAAGTCAAAGTAGGAGAATACAATGTTAATTGTTTAGTGTTCATACCATCTAAAATGGTCATTTTCCCTAATCAACATGCAATATAAGAATCTACTATGGCTAACCATGGTCACCCTAGAATAATAGGATATCCTCTAGTACTTTTTTTTGGAGAGAGCACCACAAAATCAACTAGATAATCCCATCAGTGTAGTGTAACAGTGACATCTTCTAACATACCATCAGGAGTGATGGTTGAATTATCTACTAATTGCAAAATTGTTGAAATTTCTCTGAGACCAATGATATGTAATTTGGACATGACTTCCTTGGTCATTACATTGATGAATGATCCTAAGTCTATTAGGGCATTATGCACTTATATTCCTTGAATGGCAAGTGTTACTACTGGACTTCTAGGGTCTGCATACTTGGGTATCTTAAGGTTATCTAACATAAGATAAAAAAGCTGGCCAAGGACATGGATAGTCTTTGGGTCCTTCTTTTTCCTACCTATATTTTTAGTATAAGCTTCTTTGATAGCTTTTGTATATACAGCTACTTCCTTTATTGAATCTAGCAACATAATCTTTACTGTCATTTGCTTGTGTTGTTCAAGAAAATCTAGTGTGGCTTGATTTTCAACCAATGAAACTTGCTTCGTTAACTAGGAAATGGTGGTTTCTTTACTATTGGAGAGACATTGGTTGCAGGCTCTTGAACTAACTTAGTAGAGGTATCATCAACTTCTGTTATAATGGGCTACTGAGGTGATGTGGGTGTCATCCCAGACCATAAATGAATTTCATTTAAGGTGATGGAATAGCTTTGCTATTGAGTTGAAGGCTTTGCATTATTGGGATTAGGCGTAGGCTATGCAAGAAACTGTGGCTATTTTGGAGGGGTTGTATTCATTAGAGTAGGCATTAAGGTTTGTTGTTGATGAGGCTACATCAAGGCTTATTGGTGCTGCTACTACTGCCAATTTTGGGGTTGCTGCCAACTCTGGTTAGGTTGTTGCCAACTCTGCTAGGGTTATTGTTGCTTCCAACCTTGCTAAAGTTTTTGTTACCAACCTTGCTAAGGTTAGGCTACTACCAACCTTGGTAAGGTTGTTGCCAACTATTATAATTATTATAATGACCATGTTGTTGTTGTTTCCATTAACTAGGGAATACCTAATCTTAGAGCCCAAGGCCTTCATTGAGCAACATAGAGGACTTTTCCATCTTCATCAATTGCCTTGAATTTAGTAGGCATGTGTTGTGACTCCAGACTGGCAATAGGCTTGCACTGATAGTTACATTTATTTTCCCTATAGTGAAGGCAATATTCTACTAATATAATGCCAGCATCCTCCTTCTTCCTCCATGCTTGCATGGTATCCAATTATGTAGTGACATCATTAATGATGTATTGCTTGAAATCTAATAGGAGGTTTGATAGCTCTATCTTGGATACTCTTGAACCAGGAGATTTTTGGTTTAAGTCCCTCAAGCCTCACCCTTTTTTTATTATTGCTCTAGAATAGTTCAAGAAAATGTTCCAAATTTCAGCCCATGTCTTCTATGTAATGTCACCTCTAGCCATTAAGTCTAAGGCTTCCATACTCCTTTCATGCAGTCCTTTTAAAAAGAGATGCTTTTGGGACTCCTCATTCAACTGATGCTATGTATTATGCTGCAAGTTGAACATGAATTGTGCAACATAGTCCTCCAAGGTTTCATCCTCCTTCTATGAAATTTTGAAAATGTCATCCCCTTTTAAGTCATGGCCCCTACAATATTCCTTATATTTAGTAAGGAAAAAGTTACTCATAGTTGGCCAATCTACCACAACATTAGCACCTAGACTCATAAATCATCTTAAGGCCACTTCTTTTAGAGTTGATGGAAACAACTTCAGTTTATGAGCATTTGTGGTGTAATCATAACTTCGGCAAAAAATATCAAACTCAAAGAGAAAGGTTTCTAGATATTAGTAATGAGGTCATAGAACTTTGGAAGTGCAGTTGAGGGTATATTTTTTAGATTTTGATTACCCTACTAAGTGGTAATTGGAAAGGGAAAGGTAGGTAGAGTAGTTGCCATTTGTGGATTTTCTGGTGGTGGTGGTGGTTGGTAAATGACTAGAGCCAATGGATTATCTTGATAGTTTGGCTTAGCAAAAAGATCATTTAAATGAAAGGATTCTTCATATCTAGCTAGTGATTATAATTGATTAGATGCTTCTATAAACACATTTTCAAATAGTTCTTCCTCTTCTCTTTCTTCTACTTTAGGATCAGGGTAAAAGGGATCTTCTTGATTGAAGTTGGGAAGAAATCTTCCAAGGTGGTCTCTTCTCCTATGCATGCAAAATAATTAACTAGGTGACTTGATAGTGAACACTAGATTGACACCATCCCTAGCAACGACACCAAAAATGTTGGGCCAATATAACACCTTTTTAGTTGAAGGATTGGATATCCTTTACTACCAAAGTACTTATGCTGGTCTTCATTAAATATCAATCTGGGAGCATGAACTTGAGATGATGTCTGCAAAGTATATGCTCTAGCTTCTACTCAAAGTCACTACTACCTTAAATAAAATAACCATTATGGAAACCTATTTTATCAAAAAGAAAGACAATTATCTTATGATTGGAAGGAAACTCAGATAACTACTTAACCATACATCTATGCAACTATTGCTACAAGAACAGTCACTCGTTCTATTTCCAGTGGCTATAGGAACAACAGTTCTAAACTTAGCTTAGAAAACTAAGTCTAACTCCTAATTGCTAAAGTAAACTCCACCTTTTGTGTGGGCTCCCAAGGAAGAGTGAAGAAAAGATTAACTTAAACTAAAGTGTAGAAACTTAGTAAACTCATGTATTTATTCAATAGGCAATATTACACTTGCTTGAAAAACAACAAAATATAATTGATAACTCTCATCCAATACAATTTGTTTATTTACTACATACAAGGTCTTATTTAAAAGAAAGGAAACAATAGATTCATACAATCACAACTTCCTCATAAAGGATATTTTGTTATAGCTAAAAATTTGTTCAAACATGAAACATGATAAGAAACATCAAGTATCTCCTTAAGTGTCCATAAATACATAGCATAGTGGATGCTAGATCAGCTCTGCTACATGACTTTAATGATGTCTAGGAATTTAGGTATTGTGAAATAGTTCCTTATTAAGAATGCATGTTTAATTAGTTGATCAACCTATTGATTTTCTCTCTTGTACAACCACCTCATCAGGTCCCTTATTATTTGTGTTGGAATAGGTCCCCTTTCTATGCCACTGAACATGTCCCTTATTATTATGCTAAAAAGGTCCCTTATTATTGTGCTAGGTTTATGGCTATAATGGTGTCGTAACATGCCTCCTTTAGTACTTGCAATTCCACAATGCTAGACCTTTGCTTGAGCTGTTTTAACTAATTTTGACTTGGCTTGAATACCTACGGTCACTATTCAATGCATACAAGTCTTCCTACAAACATTTATTTATATTTATTAATTTATAAAGAAAAAGCATTAGTATTCAATTAACAGTCTTTGCAATCTCTTCGGTTGTAGGAAGATCTACCCATGCTAAACATTCATGAAGAAAGATTTTTATCAACAAAATGAATCTTTTGAGACATAATTTTGATTATCACTTTTATGCCATATGTTCATAACTTATACATCAAAAATTACAAAATATTATACTTATAGGATGACAAAGTTCAACATGTTATAAACTAATGTTCATAAAAAGGATGAAAAAGACATCTATTTCATCATGTCATCACACACTATCATATTCCAGATGTCTCAATCTTCCTATCACATTACTTCATAATCAACCCTTTGTGGAAAGATGAAGTGATAGAGCTCATGGAAGTGATAGTTGCAATTCTTCCTCTTTAAACAAGGGGTGAGTACTTGGGAATGTCATGGAAATGTGTTGCATTTTAATCAAACATGCACTTCCTCTAATCTGTAGCCATAACAAGCACCTCCCTAATCCAATCCTTTTCTTCTATTCCACCAGTCAACACTTTATAAAAAGAAAAAAAAAGAAAAGAGCGAGTCAAGGAAATTCTTAATATGATGGAGGATTCTGTTGTATCATTTTTTACTTTACTCTTTATTTTCAAATGTTTTTTCCTCTATTGAAATGGTTTAACATTGATCAACTAGATCTTCTTTACCATCTTGTGCATATGTCACTTTCAATTAGAATATTCTTGAATTAATTTGAAATATATCTAACTTCAAATGCAAATCAGAAATCTCTTGAAGATTTAGAAGGGAATTTCTTATTTATTTGATATCTTCTGATCTCCAATGATGAAATGTCTATTAAAGACCATTTTAACTATTCAAATTACCCTAATCACCTATGTTGAAAATCTTCGATCCCTAGTGACTTGTTTATCTAATGAATTTAACTAGGCCCCAAAGTGGGTCTAACGAATTTTTTTTTTTATTCAAACACCTGAATTATCAAATTAATCTATTAGTCACTTGGCACTAATTTATAAAAAATTCAACCACAAGAAATAATTTTGAAACTCATTTTACATATTTTCACAAACTGTCAAATTTGTGCCAAGAGATCCTTTAACTAGCTTTAAAAATTGACAAAAACATCTGACTAGGCCCTAAGATCAAGCACGATGATTCTCTATTCCACATTCTCTTACCTTGTCAAACCTTGTCTCACAAAAAATTATTATTCAAAAGTTATTGACCGTCAAAGTTGTCTTCTCAAAACTGCATGCAAGCAAACATATCAGAAAACAATAAATCACGTTCAGATTTAGCTTCAAAAACTAGGTAAATTGATACTTGGGGAAACAAAAACTAGGATATTGGTTCAATTTCATGAGGATAATATAAATATAGAACTAGGGCTCATGACCAATAACTGGTCTAGTTTGGTAACTGGTCAAAGTTGGCTACTCAAATTTGCAGACTGGAAACAATGACAGAAAAGTAGTTTTTGCAAATAGAATGGACCTGGGAAAGTGTGTAGATAGATTTGTCAAGACTTGAAAACTAGCACACTTAAAGTGCTTTTAGAGTAGAACATAATGATGCAATCTATTTTATCTCACCTATCATAAATTTAGAGTTAAGTTGTCATGAATAGGGGTATCAACCAATTTGCATTTAGTAACATTAATGAAACTTTGCAAAAAAAAAAAAATTGAATTGTGTTTGAAAACTTATCAAATAGATTTTTCATAAGCTCAAAATTGAAACATAGCAATTCTATGACCTCTAGAATGTAACACAAAAGGAATTTTCTCATTTTGGTCAACTAGGTCAAAGTTATAACAAGTTAAACAAGGCCTCCCAAAATTCAAAACAATTTGCATTAGCATGACAATAATAAACAACCAACTTTGAGGGATTCGAAAGCTAGTGAAAATATATCAAAAAAACCAAAAATATGAAACATATGTTCTCTAATATGGACACTAAACACTCACAAAGTGCCGAGTCATGAAACATTACTGGGTGTGAGATATTCAAATGCAAACACAACCTCCTGTTGTTGTTTGACACTTGGGCAAAAATGCAAATTTGGACATTGCTAAAAACATAACTTCATAGAATAACTTGGAATGGAAATTTATCTTTATGGGATGAGTGGACATACTGTATGCAATGTGTTAGAAATATTATACAGCTCTTAGGCCTCAAAAGGAAAGCCAAGTACACATGCATTAAAAAGTGCTTATTGGGCTTAATTTTTTGAATGGTACTCAAAATCAAGGCTTATATTTTGAGTCCCAACAGTGGTTATATTTGGGGATGCATGTCAGTTGTGGGCATGGCAAGGATTTAGATCTTAGGAAGAAGTAGACCACACACTTGACAACAAAAGTTCTCTTAAATAGCTTTACTGAAAGCAAAAACAACTACTCCTAAACTATACAAACAATGGCCCAAGGCCACCAAACTTCAAAAAAAACTTTTACCTCTATCATAAAACTAATTTTCATAAGGTAAGCTAGAAATATTTCTTCTATCAGCTTCACCAATCAGATTAGCATTCTGAATCAACTCACTTGGCAAAACTAAATCTACATCTTTATTTTCATGACACATATAAAAACTAGATTCATTCTCAACAACTTTCTCATTATGAAAGTATTGATCAGCATGCTCAAAATTATTAGACTCCAACTAAAACTCCACTTCATTTAATGAATCATGTATTTTGTCAATCTTGAACATGAAAGCTTCATATTCAACATGGGGAAAAAGATCACACATACCTTGAAATTGTGTATCCTTATGTATAACCAGATGGTCTTAAAATGAGCAATCAGATTTGTACTAAAAAATGCCATCTAAAAACTAATTAGGATCTCCTAATGACTCTTTGAAATCAGAAAATGGATTATTCATCATATTAGAGTATTCACCATAACACTTAGTACAAGGTGCATGCTGATTTTCAATAACAACTTCATCAAACACCTTGTTATCAACAACATGAGATGCAACCTCATCATTATAATCACTGTCACATCTAGAAGAAGAACAATCTAACCTCTTCTAGTAGTAGGATAATGTATCACCATTAAGCTTATCCTCAACTAAATTTGAATATTCCATGTGCTCTTCAAAAAGTGGGTTAAAAACTCCATGTAAAGCTCCTTTGTAAATGTTATGACAAGTGATGTGTTGATCAAAATCAAACTCTTCACCATATAATGGATTAGTAAAAACCTTGAAATTTTTTCTAACATCACTATCATGAATATCTTTAGCATATGAAGAAGAAAAATTAGAATCATCACACGAAGATACACCATCCACTCCATCAATGAAGCATATAGAATATAAGCCAATGTTACTTTCATTGTCTTCATTAAGATGATTCAAATGTCTTACAAACCAATCATCTTTCATCTTACTAATAGGTGTTGATGCATTAATCTTAGGATCACTCATGTACTATTGATTACTACTACATGCAACCTTACGACATTCCTCTACACAACGAAGCAATTCATCCTTATAAATGATCTCTTTGTCCTCATATTGTGTAGACAACTCTTCTTCAAAACTTTCAACCTTAAGCTGATGTATAATTCTGAAATGGAACTTCACTTTTAGATTTAGAAAAAGAACTCATACCTCTACTAACATAAGAGTACTCACTTACATCATTGCTTTCTTCTTCCCAATTTGTATTAGATTTATATGAAGACGAAATATTCTATCATTGTCTTCCTCTTCAGTTGAGTAAAAAATCTCATCATTGTTTTCACATGATGCTTCTTCATAATATATCAGATCAACAACTTTACCTTCACCACTTGAAAGATAACTTCTAGCTTCTTCATCCTCATATTGAGATGATTATCTTACAATTTCATGATCAATTATGCTTTCAACATTGATGCAAGAGCATCCAGAGGTATAAGGGCAATCTTGTGTCACCCAAAAAAATGTACTTAGACTTAGTTTCTGTTTCATGTGTTTTCATTTTTGGACACCCATTTGGGTCAAATAAAGGTTCCAACTCTCACAGTTTCACTATCAATGAGCTAGTAAATCTTGAAAAAATAGGAGTATGTAATTGGGCCATTATTTTGGTAAAATAGAAGGTGTAAATTGGCCAAATGAATGTAATTTTGATTTAGAGCATTCCAAAAAAAGAATCAGGTCAAAAGGCCCCATGGTTTGAAAGTTATTGCAGTTTTTTGAGTTTTGGAGACCTCCTAAGAATGCTTTAAAGTTAGGTTAGGGGCATTAAATGACCTCAAAAAGGGACAAAAAAGGGAGGACAAGTGAAGCTATCCATAGGGCTATAGAGAGCTTTGAGAGCTTTCCAAAAATGTAAACGGTTCGTCAATCAGAGCTACAGTTCAAAAGTTATGCCTCCCGAAAGTTCGGTTATCATTTTTGGATTCTTCTAGATTTGCATTGACTTCTAGCACAACTTCTGGAGCCTTCTATTTGGTCAGCAGATGCCTACTAGCACTTTCTAGAATGTATTCCTAGTCCTTAACCCTCCGGGGTCTATTTAAGGAGATTCTTGGCATTGTAAAAGGCAGTTCGGAGTGGAGTTTGAGAGGAGGTACTGAAAGGAGAAATTATCTCCACATTAATGCTATTGTAAGCCCTTAGGGTATGTTTTGAAGTTTATTTTCTCTATATTGAATTTACTACCTTATTTTTCAGTTAATACAATTTCCCTTTTTCTGTTGTGTCCATTATGTTCTTGGGTTGTGTCCCCATCAAACATAAAGAAAATCATCAATAGGAAAACTGCAATAACTTTCAAACCTATTTCCATTGTAATGAAGAAGATCATCATGACTTTTGATGGCCATTCTTAGAGAACATTATTTTTGGCCTCAAATTTCACAGGATGTGAAGAAGTTTGTACAGAGTTGCCAGGTTTGTCAAGTTGCCAAGGGGTTTAGTCACAATACTGGCCTATATCAATTGTTGTCTGTTCCATCAAGGCCATGGGAGGACATAAATATAGCTTTTGTTCTTGGATTTCCAAGCACACAAAGGGTTAATGACTCAGTATTCATGGTGGTTGATAGGTTCTCCAAAATGGCACATTTCATTCCATGCCACAAAACTCATGATGTTGTCCATATTGCAAACTTTTTTTTCAAAGAGGTGGTAAGACTACATGGTCTTCCAAGGAGTATAGTTTCTGACAGAAATACTAAATTTGTGGGGTATTTCTAGAGGACATTGTGGAAAAAGTTGAGAACAGACTTGAAATTCAGTTCCACGCATCACCCACAAACTGACAGCCAAACAAAAGTGGTAAACAGAAGTCTGTGCAATTTTTTGAGATGTTTAGTTGGGGATAAGCCCAAGGGATGGGATTTGATTCTACCACAAGTAGAGTTTTCTTACAATAACTCTATAAATAAGAGTACTGGAAAATCACCATTCCAAATTGTATATGGGAATAGCCCAAGGACTGCACCAAAATTGAGGAAGATAGAGCAAGGGGAGAGGACAAGTGTTGAAGCGGAAGAATTTGCTAAACATATCAAGCGTCTACATGAGGAGGTTCAGGCACACATTACCAAGATGAATCAAGAGTACAAAGCAAGGGTTGATCAAAGGAGAAGACATAAGGAATTCCAAGTAGGGGATATAGTCATGGTGCACTTACGAAAAGAAAGATTTCTAGCCAGTACTTACAACAAGCTGAAAATGAAGAAATTTGGCCCCTACAAAATTTTAAAGAAACATGACTCAGGAAATGCATATGAGGTGGAGCTAACAGATGGCATTCACATTTCTCCCATTTTCAACGTTGCAGATTTAATAGAGTATCATGATGATGGTGCAGATGAGGAGCTGGTGTTAGAGCCATGTCTGATTCCTGCTTCTAAGAAGGAGGAGATAGAAGACATTCTAGATCATCATGTGGGTAGGAGTACTAGAAACAAGCAGTATGAAGAGTATTTGGTCAAATGGAAAGGACAACCGATCGAGGACTCAACTTGGATTTCAGCAGCTGAAGTTTCCCATTTGGGATTTCCTCTACCATTCATAAAGTGACAGGGTCACTTTTCAATCTACCCTGGGTGTCTGATGCAGGAGCATCTAGAGGTATAAGGGCAATCCTATATCACCCAAAAAATTGTACTTAGACTTAGTTTTTGTTTCATGTGTTTTCATTTTTGGACACCCATTTGGGTCAAATAAAGGTTCCAACTCTCACAGTTCCACTATCAGTGAGCTAGTAAATCTTGAAAAAATAGGAGTATGTAATTGGGCTGTCATTTTGGTAAATTAGAAGGTGTGAATTAGCCAAATGAATGTAATTGTGATTTAGAGCTTTCTAGAAAAAGAATCAGGTCAAATGGCCCCATGGTTTGAAAGTTATTGTAGTTTTTCAGGTTTTGGAGATCTCCTAAGAATGCTTCAAAGTTAGGTTAGGGGCATTAAATGACCTCAAAAAGGGCAAAAAAATGGGGGACGAGTGAAGCTATCCATAGGGCTATAGAGCACTTTGAGTGCTTTCCAAAAATGTAAACGGTTTGTTAATCGAAGCTACGGTTCAAAAGTTATGCCTCCCGAAAGTTCAATTACTATTTCTGGATTCTTCTAGATTTGTGCCGACTTCTAACGTAGCTTCTAGAGCCTTCTATTTGGTCGGTGGATGCCTACTAGCACTTTCTAGAATGTATTCCTAGTCCTTAACCCTCCGGGGTCTATTTAAGGAGATTCCTGGCATTGTAAAAGGCAGTTCGGAGTGGAGTTTGAGAGGAGGTACTGAAAGGAGAAATTATCTCCACATTTATGCTATTGTAAGCCCTTAGGGCATGTTTTGAAGTTTATTTTCTCTATACTGAATGTACTAGCTTATTTTTCAGTTAATACAATTTCCCTTTTTCTGTTGTGTCCATTCTGTTCTTGGGTTGTGTCCCCATCAAACATAAAGAAAATCATCAATAGGAAAAGAAATAGTTGAATTTATATTTTGCATATATAATTTATCAAGTGAACTAACTTTTCCATCTACTACTATAATACTAAAAACATGTGCATTCAATTTAGAAAGAACCGAATTATCACTCCTTTGAAAACAAGAGACTTCATCTTCAACTTTACATATTTGTGATTTAGAATTTTAAACAATTTTTTTTACAACATTAGTATTACCTACTTTTTGATTTGAATTTGAACACTCTTTATGACATTGATTTGTCCTTTGAAGCTCATCTTGCTGGCAAACATTTCTAGAGAAGTGACTCCTAGTTAAGCCATATTTTATATTTTTCTCAATCTCTATTGTTGTAATGAATTCCTAATACAAATTCTTAGGTTTTTTATCTCCTAATAGGTAACTCATCTTTGTATCAAATGCATTAAGATAAACCACTAAACACATTTGATCATCTGGCTTACCATTTTCAAGAATCTCATTTACAACTTTTGAAAATCTTATATTAAATTTAGGAACTAATTCATTATTCCTGATATGGGTCTTCAAGAACTTTTCAAAATAATCAGAGATACTCACTCTTTCCCTAAATTACTTCATAAAGGCTGAAATTAATTCATCCCAAGATGAAATAGAACATGTAGGTAGAAAGGAAAACCAATCTTTGGCATCACTTCTAAAGTTTGAACAAATAACTTCATATGCACATCTTCATGAGTAATTTCAAAATGATCAATCAAATCACTAAACATCTAAACATGATTATTGGCTGAATTTTTATGGTTCCCACCAAACTTAGGCAAATACTATCTAAGGTCATACGACATAGGGTTTGGGAAACCATAAATGCCATCAAAAACTAATGGCATGTATCTCTTCGTAGAAATAGATCTATAATTCTTATCCATGGATAGAATACTAGGTGAAGAGACATTTTCCATTTTTAACAAACTTATAACTCATTCACCACAATTACTTTCAGAATTTTAAATTTTCTACCAATTCAAACTCTAAAACATACTTCAAAATATAAAAAACATTTGCTAAGTCTATCCTTCACAAATTATGTTGAACTTACTTTCATGGAAAGAAAATCTCATGAAAGTGGAAAAAAAATACCTTAATGTGTTACTACATGAAACCTTTGATCTACTGATTGGCACTATGTAAACATGAAATCCTTCACACCATAGATAAAATCTTTGTAGAGCTGCCACTTCCTTGAAGAGGAAAATGCAATCACCATAGTGATTCACCTTTTGAAATCAATTACTTCAGTAGATACCAACAACCACATAAACCATCAATCGAGAAACTTATATTTCCTCTTTCCCTACAAACTAGATCTACCCATACATATTGAAAGCCTCTTACATTAAAATAAACCATGTACTAGTAAAAAGATTTAGACTAGAGTCGCCACTCATACTTTGTGAGAAATGATTCGAAACAATTTACCACTTGTAAATTCTGAACTAGACTTTCAATATAAAAACTTATAGATCATCAACATCTTGAAAAGAGAATACACTTCATAAATCGATTCTTGACTATAAAATTTTCTCAACAACATATGCAAAACTGAATTGATTGAAGATTAACTTCTAACGGTTATAAAATACAATTTACATCATACTACTGTTCATTAATAAAGCTTAACTGGGGAGCAAAAAACCTTGCATACAAAACTAAAGATGCACAATATATCAGAGATTTCTAGCTCCTTAAACCATACTAAAAAATAGGACTAAAATACTCAATTCTTGCCAAAGGTTCTTGTCCTTTTAACAAGGCTTATTTTCCATCATCTTCCTAGTGAAGTCACCATTTTGTTGGTGTTTTGAAACAACACGGTTCCAAATTACCCTGATGAGAACAAGATACATCTAGGGGTAGCTACTTCCCATTTTCAACATAACCTTTCAGACACTAGGCCAACTATAATGCTAGACCCTTCTTCTACTTCAGGCTCTACAAAACCTAGGTGGGTGTACCTCAAATTCACGTATATGGTACCAATGCTAAAACATACACTTGAATCTTCACAAAGTAGATAAAAAACAAAAATCTTCTAAAACTTATGCAAAGGTCTCAGACATGAAATAGCTAATAACATGGTCAAAGAAATTGCTAAGCTAGGTGAGGGCATCCTTTTCAGTTCTTCAATAGTCAAAGTGGTATAAACAAGTTGATCGTGTAACTGATCACTACCTTATCTATTGGGTAGTTCCACAAATTATATGCATACATCTATGATACCAATGACATATTCCATACACTAAGATATCAAATCTATTCTACCACCTTGTGTGAATAAAAAATAAGTATTCATAAAGACCTCATTCTTATGAAGTATCCTTCTCAAATAACTAGCAACCCTAACAAACACATCAAGCATTTACTTGTCCCTTTGTTCCAACAACAAAATATATCAAACACACAACCTTAAGGGATTGCAGATTATAGAGATAGGAGACTAGAATCAGAATGAAACTAAAGAGATTCTTGCTCATTTGTTTTCATTTCTTTGAAACTATACATTCAGATGCATGTAGAAAAATTCACAAAACCATTGAATAGATTAGAACTAGCTAATATATCTTCACTACTACTATTCATACCAGAGAAATATGTACTGAAAAATTTGGTGGAATCATAGTTTTGGATCCAACAATGTGGTCTCACAGTGAAAATTGCCAACCCTTACAATGGATGAGAAAGAGAAAGATATAGAGTAAGAATGGAATCTTGAATCTGATTTGGAAGTAACATGTGTCCACTTGAACCTCCATTCTTTTTTGTTCTAACACATCTCTCATATTTCTATCTATGAGATTTGATATGGTTTTGATCATTATCTTGAAACAAACTTGAAATATCTCTTCCTTAATGATGAAAACCCTTGTGTCACTCAAATACTTGAAATGCATCATGAAATGTTGATAATATCTTGATTCAACTAACTTGAAGGAGACCAAACTCGACCCTAACTACATTTTTAATATCTTTTATGCATATTCAGTTCATCACCCTACTAAAAGATGACTTTGTGTTGAAAATGAACTCTGGAAATGGAAAGTTCATTCTCTCCAACAATATATAACATTGCTATATTAGCTTATGAGAAATGCCCAAAATACCATTTTGAAAAACATGCCCCTGTTAAAGGTCTCTGGTCTATAAATCTATTTTTAAAATATTTAAAAGATTCTAAAGTCTAAACTTTAGCTAATATCTTTTTAAATTTATAAATTGTACAAATTCCTTAAAAAAACCAATTAAAAATTATTGTTTTAATCAATTTGACCCTACCCATGTATTACCCATGCATTTCGGCTCAACCTAGTTTGACTTCATTTTTCCACATGGCAGCATTCCATTGGTCAGTGCTTTCCACATCACCATCCACTCAGGCACCACATGGAACCCTCTGATTGGTTGACACATCACCACCATGTGTCAACTCCTCATTGGTTCTTAGACTACTCCATCACTATCACATATCCACTGACTGTATCATCGCCACATCACCTCTGACCAGGGCTGACTGCCATGTGGCAACTAGATGCTTCCTCACATTATAGTCAGCAAGCTACTAACTATTCATGTGGGGATGCGACTTTGTGACACATGTCCCCCATGTCCCACATATCTACTGACTATATCATCACCACATCACCTCTGACAATGCCCATTTCCACTAGGAAACTAGGTGCTTCCTCACATTATAGTCAGTAGGCTACTAACTATGCATGCGGGGATGCACCTTCATGACACATGTCTCCCATGCCACATCAGTGCACCAAAAACTGCAAATCTACTAAAGTCTTGTTGCCACTTGTCAATTTGTAATTTTCTCAGAATTCCACATCATCTAATGACATTATCATATTGGGTCAAAATTTCCTTGGTCACCTTCGGTTGGCTAGACCCACCACATGAGCTCTACCTTTTAAAAGGTGGCATCTTCAAGACAACTAATATTGTGATTGATTTGATATTTAAAAATACATGAAGGGGGCCACAAGACCAATGTGGGATAAAAGGCTTTGATTCATGTTCGCCATGATGCTTGTCATCCAAGCACTTGTTTGAAACTAGCTTCAGGCCAACCTTTATTTGGTGGATCACAGAACAAAGGGAAACCCAATTTCTCAGCCCAACACTTTGTTTATTATAGACATCTTGATGTTTTAATTCCTCGTACCAAATGTCTCCAATCATAGGTCATTTTTATGAAGACCAAAACTTTCAAATTTGACATCTTTTTAATTACAAGTCCTGCACCTCCAAAGCCAAGTTGAAAGCTTGCATCAAGATTTTCCCCTATTGCCACTATCTGTATCCCATTTTCATCAACATAACTACTACTGTAGTTATAAAAATAATCTAAATCACTATCGTCTTCCTCATTTCCATTTACATTTCCATGGAAGCTACTCCATAGTGTAATTTGTAGTGGTTTTTTTCCGAGATCATATGCTTCCTAACAACTTCTAGACTTTAAAATGGTTGCCTTTTCTTAATGCAATACACCCACTTCTTGTTGTTTTCAAAATTTTCTTTATTTTTCTGTCTATTGTGGGCTCCTCCATTTTTATTTCTCTACTCTTTTATTGGCTGCTATGATCTCTCCTTTGCATGGTCAACATCAGTCTAGGATGTCTCATCTTGAGGGGGTCTTAGTAGGCCACTTTGGGTTGGGAATGAAAGTAAAAATAGAGGAAGTGAGAACCAGCTTCTTCACTTTTTCTTTGTGGGCCACTTCCAGTATGTCTAGGGTATCCCTTATGCTATATCTTATACAAATTGCAACTAAGTTTGATACACACAAGATCAAATGCAATTAGACTTCCTTGGTTCCTCATCACATGGATGCCTCTTTTTCATGTGGTGTTCATGGCATTCACCCCTCACATGGATTATCCAACAATTACAACAATAGTTGACCTTTGATGTTGGCATAGAGAGCTCAAGCGAAGGAAGACATGGTTCTTGAGCTTAGTAAATTCCCTTTGCAAGGGAAGAAAATTTTATCCTTCGACTCCCCATCACAAAACCTGTGATACATTGGAAGAAAGGGTATCTCCTTTAAATGTATGAGAACAACATGTGTCTTCTTTATTCTTTATTCCATCCTTCCAAAAATGATCATAATAAGTATGAGACATTAATTTTAACCTTTTCAAGCATACACACCATCATATTCCAGATGTCTCAATCTTCCTACCACATTACTTCATAATCAACCCTTAGTAGAAAGATGACGTAACAGAGCTCATGGAAGTGATAGTTGCAATTCTCCCTCTTAAGGCAAGGGGTGAGTACTTAGGAATGTCATGGAAATGTATTGCATTTTAATCAAACATGCACTTCCTTTGATTCGTAGCCATAACAAGTGTATATGAGCAATGTTAGTATGCTAATAGAAACCAAATTTAAATAAAGCTTCTACTGTACACTAGATTGTGTCACACTCTAAACCATTCTATCCAGACGATTCCATGAGTTGGAATGTTTGAATGCCGACTTAGAGCTCCCTATCCACGAAGTGCAAGAGAGTGCATTTCAAGTTCAAGGGCTCTCAGATGAGCCTTAGATATACTCTTCTTGCTAGTAAACCATGCAATGGGAGGTTCCAAAGACAAGATACAAGAATGCAAATGTCCCAAGGAGTTCCTCAAGGATGCAAATGCAAATATGAAGACTACACTAGAATGAATATGCAAAGTGCAACTATTTTAAGCATGGATGAGAGTGTTGAAGATTAAGCTAGAATTAGATGTAAAGTGGAGCTATGCTAGAATATGAATGAGAGTGTTACAATCCAAATATTATTAAGCTATGTGAGATTAACCTACATGTAAAAATGAAAGCTAAGCTAAGCTAAAATGCCATGATGCCATGGATGAGAGAATGTAGACAAGAAATAGAAGTTCTCCACAAAGCTCCAAAGAAACCTGTTAGAAAACCTGCAGCATAACAATATTCAAAAATGAGGATTGGATTGAGGGGGAAAGCTCTCTCCCTTTTAAAGTCGTACGGATGGTAGAGATCAAGATAAAGATGGTGGATGATCAACGGTGGAATTTTAAAAGAGGAGTGATCCATGTGCACACACAAGTCAACCAATAGAATTTAAGTTGACTTGTCACATAAGACAAAAGTCACAAAGCCTTTTCTTTTAATTGCAAAATAGAAAAAGGACTTTATGTGTGCACTTTAAGTGGGTTAGAAGAATGGGGTCTTTTATTTAATTAAAAGGGGACATGTTCTTTTAATCAAATAATGAACTTAGAATAGCATAGTCAAACTATAGGTTATAATCAAATAAATTGATTATTAGCAATTTGGCTTAGGTAAGTGATTAAATTAATTTAGGCAAAATGTTGAAAAGGGGGCTAATAGTCTAGATGACCATTTTTAGGTGATTACATCTACAAACTAAACAAAATTCATAAACTTCAAGATAGACTAAGATGAGCTCTCAATTGAAAATATGAGCCATTAATGGGCTCTCTCAATGAGAAGCTCTTTTGTTGAGTGGCTTTATCTAAATGGATAGGATGTATGCTCAATATGCTTCCAAAGGCTTCAATGGATGATTGTGGATTTTTGGTGTGGATAAATGGCTTTAGTATGGATTTGGCTCTCAAAATAGCATTATAACTTTACTTCATGGATTGTGTTATTTTGCAAAGGGGAAGGATCCAATTTATAGGCAAGAGGCTTGAAGGATTGAGGGCTAAGATGCAAGGATGGGAAAAAGCTCATGGAGGGCTCAGATTGCATGAGAAGAGAGCACATGGATTGTGCTTTCTTATAGCCAATCAAGGAGTGACACATGTCACATGGTGAGAGGATGGAGGAAAGGGGAAGGATGAGTCAACAAAGGAGGCTCAAGGGATAAAATCTTCATAAAGACCCTCATAATGACTTGTAAGAGCAATAAAAGGGCTTGTAAGAGTCATTTATGACCTAGTGAACTTCATAAAATTTTATGATTGAGATATTTTGAGGGTGATGAGAGCAATTTCGACTTGGACTTGATTAGGAAGGTTTTAAGCTTGTTTAGGCTTGTGCAAATGATTAGAGGATGGATTAGGATGGTTTAGGATTAGCTTAGGGATAGGCAAGTGGATGGCATTTAATGAGGGTGGGTGAAGGAGGAGATATTTGTTAACTTTGGCTTGGGTTAGTAAGTTTTAACCCATGTTTAGAGAATGTGACAAGGTTAGGAGGGGATTAGGATTAGGTTTAAAGACATCTTCTAGAAGAGTCTAGACTTTGGATGAGGATAAAGACTTTCTAGAATAGTCTAGAATTTCCTAGGATGAGGATGAAGACCTTCTAGAAGAGTCTAGAACTTCTTAGGATGAGGATAAATTAGATTTTTAGGAAATAAATAAAGTTTTATTTATTTCAAGGGTTTGGGTTGAGGAGATATTTATTAAAACTTTTTTAATAAACATGAGGATTAATATTTAATCTTAATTAAATATTTTGAGTTGGGATTAGGGGTAGGAAATGATGGGATTAGCCTTTAATCGAAATTAAAGAAGGATTAGAAGATTTTGGGAGAGGTTATTGGTCATAAGGAAATTGGCCAAGTTTTGGGCAAAAAATAAATTTATTTATTTATTTTAGGATTTTTGGTCAATTTATTAATTAAATAATTAATAAGTAAGGAAATAATGTTTAAATAAGATTTAAACATTTTTGGGAGGGATTCTTTAATTAAATATTTTTAATTAAGATAAAGGGATTTAATGGCATAAAAAATAATTAATTAATAAATGATGATGTCATCAGGGATTTTTTCAAAAAATAAAAATACTTTATTTTTTAAAGGATTTTTAGGTGTCTACATTTTTCCCCTCTTTGATGTGATGCCGCAAGTGGCATGGCATCAAAGATAAGAAAATAAGATGCCCAAGGCTAGAGCAGAAGAGGAGAGAATAGACTTTGAGATGCCCCCTCAAGAAGGCAGCGGAGAGAGAAAGCAAGGCTCGGTGGCTTCTTGAAAAATACAAGAATCTGGGATGAGCAAGGAGACTTAGATTGGATTAAGAGAAGAGGTTTAGTTAGCTCAAACTCTTACTATGGGAGAATGATAAAGGGAGAATCAGAGGCACAAGAGGAAGCAAGCTTAAGATCTCAGGGATTGCAGAGGATGAAGGAGCGGAGCACTATAAAAAAGAATCCATGATAGAGAGATGGATGAGGGGATTATAAAGCTGATGCAACAGGATTTCAAAGAGTTAGATTGGCGGAAGATGGGTTTCGGATATCCCTAGGACTAGGATTGTGGATCTCGAAAGATGAGGCTTGGTGGGTTGATTTGGATTGGTGGATCCCTAAGACTAGGATTGTGGATCCCTAAATCTAAGAGTGATGAGTGATTCAAAGAGATACTGATGCATCAGTTGGGGTAGGAGAGACGGATGCTAGATATGGATGGGGGATAATGGAGATGAAGGAAAACCATTGAAGCTTTTTGAGCAGGGAGATACTTCAAAGAGAAGTACCACCATGTAGTTGAGCACTAGATTTGCTATAGGACTATTGGTTAATTGCCAAGGTTACCAAGAACATCAAGGCCTTTTCACCAACCGTCCAAAGGACTGACAAACTAACTCAAAACAAACACACAAGGATTGCCCCAGCATCACACATGAATCCTAGAGGAAGCAGCGTGGAAACGACACTAGAGAACCCACAAGCAGAAAAAAAAAAAAAAAAAACAAACAAAAAACCTGATCAAGACCTTACGCTCTAATTGCCCCATTCGCAGCATACCATGATATGGAAGATCGTAGCAACCTTGAGGAGGGAACAAGGAGATTGTTTGGAAAAGATACTTCAAGACCCAAAAGGGAAGATCCCAAATCAAAAGAAAGTGAAAATCCAAAAGAGACTCATTTGCCAACGAGATGGGTAGGACAAGGTACTAACGGACCAAGATCAGACATGAGGAAAGCTATATCCTGTAAGGACCTATCGGAGAGCATCGAAGCTGGTGGATTTGGATGAGTGATGCGTCTGGCAAGCTGAACTAAGAAAGATAACACTTTGGTGACAGGAAATCTAGCTAAAGGATACATTGGAATAGCTAACCAAGATGTGTGATGGGTGCAAGATGTTGATCAAGGATGAACTGACACGAACGCTGGATAGATACAATGGTACTAAGCTAAAGAGGATGTACAAGCTGATGGACCAAGGTATGTTACAAATGTACAAGTTTGTTCATGTTTTGGTTTTTTGTGAGATGGAAATGTTTGTGAAGGATGGGATGTCTATAATAGTTGATAGGTGGATAGGTAGATGGTTTGCGAAAAGCTTAAGGAAAATGGAATTCTTTGGGTGCATGTGATAGGATACAAGCTAGGATACAAGATTATCTACAAGCTGGAGTATGGTACAAGCTTTGGACAAGATTTGGATATACAAGGTATGGTACAAGATTTACAAGGTATAATACAAGCTTTGGTACAAGATTTTACAAGCTGTACAGGAGGTATTTACAAGCTTCATCAGATTTTGGATATTTGGTTGGAACACCAAGGGAACAAGCAAGTGTGTCTAATGGGATGGTGGGTGAATGGATGAGGGATAGGATAGTGATAGATAATGGATTAGTCTTTAGTACACAAGGTACCTGAATTACCAAGTTTTCACCAAGGTACCTATCCAAGGCACTTGAATTGCCAAGTTTTCACCATTGGACGCTTATTTCTCTTTATTATTTTTTTTTTGTATTTTTCAAAAGCTAAGTATACCAAGGATCTTCAAGCATAGAACTTCTTGAGATGAATGATGTTAGTAGGATCATTCAAGAGTTCTCCTTCTGGTGTAGATAGCTGATAGGCTCCAAAGCCAAAGGAAGCAGTGACAACATAAGGACCAAGCCATGTAGGTTCAAACTTGCCTTTCTTTTCTCGATATGCTTGGACTTTCATGTTTTCTTTAAGGACCATGTCACCTAGCTGAAAGTGTTGTGGAAGCACCTTCTTGTTGAAATTCCTTTTGAGACAAGTTTGATAGACTGTGAGATGATCATAGGCTTGTTGTTGCTTCTTGTCTAAGAGATCTAGCTGGGTGAGCTGAGCTACTCTATATTCTTCATCTGATATTTGCCCTTGCAAAGATATGCGCAAGGAGGGAAGTTCAACCTCTATAGGTAGTACCGCTTCGGCACCATAGACTAGGGAGTATGGAGTTGTGCCTGTGGATGTACGGAAGGAAGTTCAATAGGCCCATAGGGCTGGATTTATTTGTAGGTGCCAATCACGGCTGGAATCATTGACAACTTTCTTTAGAATTTTGAGGAGGGTTTTGATAGTTGCCTCTGCCTGACCGTTACCTTGTGGGAAATATGGGCTAGAAAAGCGGTGATGGATGCGAAGGGAAGTGCATAATTCTTCCATGTTGAGATTTTCAAAGTTACCTCTGTGGTCGACGAAGATGGTGGATGGGATGCCAAAGCGGCAAATAATGTGGTACAAGATGAACTTGGAGACCTGAACTCCTCTAGCTGAGACTAGGGGGACTGCTTCCACCCATTTAGTGAAATAGTCTGTAGCTGTTATTATCCATTTATGTCCATCAGATGAGAGGGGTGTGATAGTTCCAACTAGATCAAGGTCCCAACAAGCAAAAGGCCAAGGTGGTGCAATAGGCTGTAGATCCTGTGCTGGAGCATGCACAAGATTTGCATGCTGCTGACATGGGAGACACTTTTTGACAAAGTCACAGGAGTCTTCTTCAATGGTAGGCCAATAGTAGCCTGCTCTAAGGATTTTTCATGCTAGGACAATACCACTCGTGTGGGCACTGCAAAGTCTAGAGTGTACTTCCTTTAACACCATCGCGGCCTCATTTTGGTCTAAACATCGAGAGAGAGTATCGTGATAACCCCGACGATATAGGGTATTGGCTATGATAACATAGCGGGATGATTTTTGGATGAGGTTCTGGCATTGGGTACGTGTGAGGTGAGGGGATATGATACCATCGTTAAGGTAAGCGTTAATCTCATGGTGCCAAGGGGATTAGGGACCAACTAAGATACAAACACGGTTTGAATCCTCATTCGCATAGGCAGGTGTGAGGAGTTGCTCCACTAAAAACTCATACTGTGTAGCTGCTTGGGGAATTTCCAAGAGCGAGCCTATAGTAGCCATAGCATCTGCTACTTTGTTCTGTATTCGAGGCACTTGTGTAAACTGAAGCTTTGTAAAATGTTGGGTTAATTGATCAACTAGATCTTTGTAGGGTAATAGCTTTTCATCTTTGGTTTGATATTCATTTAGGGCTTGCTTGATGATGAGCTGAGAATCGCCAAAGATTTGTAGCTCAACAATGTTCCATTCTGCAGCTATCTTTAATCCTGCTATGAGGGCCTCATATTCAGCTATATTGTTGGTGCTAGGGAATTGTAGCTTGAAGGCTTTTGGAATGTAATCTCCTTGAGGTGTGACCAACAATATTCCTGCCCCTGATCCATGAGATGTGTATGAGCCATCAAAATAAAGTTTTCATGGGGGTTGTTCTTCAATTAGACAGATATGCTCATCTGGAAATTCTGTGATCAATGGATAAGCATCTATTAGAGGTGCATCAGCTAGGTGATCTGCTATAGCTTGCCCTTTGATTGCCTTTCTATCCACATACTGGATGTCAAATTCACTAAGGAGCATAACCCATTTGGCCAAATGGCCTGTAAGTGTTGTTCTAGAGAGCATATACTTGAGAGGGTCAATCTTGGAGACTAGTTGGATGGTATGACTTAGCATGTAATGGCGAAGCTTTTGAGTTGAGAAAACAACTGCCAAACAAGCTTTTTCCATAGGAGTGTAATTGAGTTCATAACCAACTAGGGTTCTACTGATGTAGTAGATGGCTCTTTCTCTGTTGTAGTCATCAAGTTGTGCTAGAAGTGCCCCTAGAGTAGTAGGTGTTGCTGATATGTACAAAATTAGGGGATGACCAAGAATTGGTGGAACCAAGATAGGGGGATTGATGAGATACTGCTTGAGATGGTCGAAGCTGCACTGACATAAAGGATCCCACTTGAAGTTCTCATCCTTCTTCAATAAATGTGAAAATGGTGTACACTTATCTACAAGCTAGGAGATGAAGCGCCGAACAGATTGGAGCTTTCCTTGAAGAGAGAGAAGCTGTCGCAGTGTCTGGGGAGGAGGCATGTCTAAGATAGCCTTGACCTTATTGGGGTCGATCTCTATACCTTGTTTAGAAACTATGAAGCCTAGAAGCTTGCCAGATGTGACCCCAAAGACACATTTCTTGGGATTCAGCATGAGATGATATTTGGCTAACCTATCAAAGACTTTCTCCAGGTCAGCAAGATGATCCATGAAGGTATGAGACTTGACCAAGATATCATCCACATAATCCTCCAAAATGCTATGGATGAGATCATGAAAAATGGCTATCATAGCTCTTTGATAGGTAGCCCCAGCATTCTTTAGGCCAAAAGGCATCATGTTGTAGCAAAAGGTTCCCCAAGGGGTAGTGAATGTTGTCTTATGTTGATCCTCTTCTACAATCTTGATTTGATTATACCCAGAAAATCCATCCATGAGGGACAAAATTTCATGTCCAACTGTAAGATCTATAATCATATCTATGTTGGGCAAGGGAAAATCATCTTTTGGACAAGCTTTGTTAAGATCTCTAAAATCAGTGCAGATTCTGATGTCACCGGAAGGTTTAGTGACAGGGACCATGTTGGAGATCCACTCTGAGTAGTCGATAGGTCGGATAACCTTAGCAGCTAACATTCTTTCTAATTCAGCTTTGACCAATAATGCCACCTTGGGGTGCATTTTTCTAAGCTTTTGTCTGACGGGCTTGATCTTTGGATCAACTGCAAGATGATGAACTACAAGCTTTGGATCAAGTCCTAGCATGTCCTGATATGACCATGCAAATCGGCCAATGTTCTCTCTTAAGACCTCAAAGAGGAGGTCAGCTTGGTCTTGTGATAGGGATGCAGTAATGTGAACAAGTCTGGGGATCTCTGAAGAACCAATGTTGACTTCTCGAGTATCCTCAATTAGAATAGAAGAAACCTCTGGTCAATTATCTTGAGGAGGCAATGCTAAATCCTCATGTTCTTCTTGTGGCTCTTGATTTTCTTGTTGAGGGGTTCTCTTCGTTGCCTTAGCTAGTCTCAGATTGACCTTAGTTCCAATTTTGGGTGTATCGGAACTAGGTTGGGGATTTTCTCCAAAATACCCCTTGGGATCTAGCTTGTAGATATAGGTAGAATCTGGCTTTGTTTTCTTGTGAGGAGTTTCAGCTCCCATGAATCTTAGAAGTGCCTCCTCTGATGTGAACTCATCGATGTGTATGACACTTGGTTGGTCCCAATCTATGAGTTGTGGATGGGCGAGTGGTAGGTCAATGAGGTGGATGGATAGTTCTTGGAGGACAGAGTCTCCGAGGGAGATTTGGTCTAGGATATCATCGTAGGCTCTCTTTTCAACTTCCTCAGGAATGTCTTCGATTTCGACAAGGTTGCGATGAATTTTCAAAAAAGCGTGACCGTTCTCATTGGTGCCCCCAGTTGTGGGTATGCCAAAGCCAAGACCTAACTTCGATTCCCACTTCTGTGCGTCAATGGGGCACTACATGCCTCTTTCTTCTAGTCCTAGACCACCACCTTGATAGTTCCATTTGTCAGTGGTGAGCTTATGTTCTTGGGGATACTTTTGGCTGAAGTGATCAAGGCGTGCTTGATTTCTTTAAGGTGCATCCTTATGTAACCATTTGTTGATATCTGGAGTGAGCTCCTCATGAACAGGGATTTTTGAGGATATAAAGGTTGTTGGGCCAAACTATTTGTATCAAGGAGGTGGAATCTCCTTAGCTTTGTGATATGTCGGTCATCCATGGGCATGTGGATCAAGTGGGAGTGCCCCAACAGCAAATGCATCTGACAGACTATACTCTCCACAACCTTTGTTATTGATCTTCACGGTAGACAGGGTAGAGGCAAGGATGGTTTCTGGGTCATTATAAGTGTGGGATGAGCTGGCGATCGATGTGCCGATATCAATTCCAAGGAAATGGTTTGTATATGAAGCTTCAACCGCATTGCAGTAAGCAAAGGGTTCTGGATCGGCATGGATGGTTACCTCAGTGCCTTGATGCAGAAATTTGATGCACTGATGGTAAGTGGATGGAACGACTTTCATGGCATGAATCCATGGGCGACCAGGGAGGATGTTAAATGGTAGGTTTAGATCAATAACATGGCAGAGTGTCTCTTGGATGACTGGCCCAACCTTGATTGGCAGCAAAATAGTTCCTTCTGTGGTTCTTTCCATGTTGTCATAAGCTTTGATGGTGATAACCTCACTGATGATATCTGCCTCAGTATACCCAGCTTGTTTTATGAATTTTAGGGTGCAAATATTCAAGGCTGGTCTATTATCTATCATTACTCTTTTCACAGAAAAGTTGGATACCATGATGGCTATGCGAAGAGGAAGGGTGTGATCTGGCTCGACCACAGGTATGTCGGTGGGTTTGAACGATAGGGCACATGAGGATGAGAGGTGTCCAACAAGATTACAAAAATCAGTAGCATTGATATCAGAAGGGACACGAGATTCTATGAGAGCACTGTCAAGGATGTTCTTGTACACAGGACTAGTGCGAAGAAGCTCTAAAATGGAGATTTGGGCTGGCATGTTCCCAAGGTGTTCCAAGATATTGTACTGGCTTTTTGATGGAGCTGATGGTGCTGGTGGAATGGGTGGGCCTGCGATGTTAAATCACGCTCTTCGAGTGGTGACTACACACTCATTGTTTGGTCCTTGGATATTGATAACATTGAAAGAAGGCTCTTTCTCAGATATACAACCTATAAGGCTACCATAGTCTATATAGGATGAAGTGTGGTCATTGTTCTTCCCATGCTGTTGGTTTGGCTGACGGTTGTTGGTGTTGTTGTTGTTGGTTTGGATAGGTGCTTTTCCAAGATTTTGGTTGTGGTGTGGAGGAAAAGCATTTTGATAGATCTGTAAGCCTGCATTGGGAGAGGTTTGGGCACCAACAGTGATTTCCTTCCGATCAATGAGGTCTTGCACATAGTCTTTCAGTTTCATGCATCTGAGGGTAGTGTGACCTTTTACCCTATGAAATTTGCAGTACTCATTATCTTTGTACCATGCAGCTTTGGATTGGCTTGGGTCAATTTGCTGGGTAGGAGGAAATTTGATGAGGTTTTCCTTCACTAATTTCTCAAAAATGACATCCAATGGCTCACCAAGGGGTGTATAGTTTCTAGGTGTAGGTTGGAATCTAGGCTTTTGTCCTGCAGCTACATTGATGGCATTAGCTTGATTGCTAGACCCTTGAAAGTTGGGTCTTGGATTGTGGTTTTGATAGTTTGGTGATTATGCTATTGGTAATTGATAGCTTGTTGATTGTTTGGTTGATATGGTGTGTTGGACAGGTTTTGAGAAGGACCAACAATATTCACATGTCTGGTGTCAGTGACGCCATCTGTTGCAACGTGCTTGTTTTTGTTCCAATACCTAGACTTGTCATTGGAATGTGATTGATTTTGGTTGGCTTCCTTGTAAATCTTGACCACACCATCTTTAATGAGTCCTTGCTCAAGGATCATTCCTTTCTCTTTGATATCTTTGTAGGTCTGCAAACAGTTCATGGTCATGTGGTGAGCCAAGCTAGGATGGGCATTATCAATAAACATTTTCACCACATGGCGCTCTGGCAAGGTGCAAGATATGCGGGTGGTAAGGGTTTGCCATCTTTGCAGGTATTGAGCAAGGCTTTCTCCACCTTTTTGCTTGGTGTGGACAAGATCGACTATTGATAGCTCTATTTCAACAAGATGGGCATATTGGGCTACAAATGCCTCAGATAATTCAGCAAAGTTTTTAATTGTGCCATAGGGGATTCTATAAAAGCATTCAAGAGCTGGTCCGGCCAAGCTTTTGGGAAAAAGGCGCAAGAGGAAGACATCATTGTATGCTACGTCCTAGCAATGCATGTAAAATTCTTTGATATGTGTGACAGGGTCTCCTTTTCCTCTGAATTTGTCAAATTTGGGTACCTCAAAGTGTTTGGGAAATGGTGTCATGGTAATGGCTCTGTCAAATGGGTAAGGACACACATTCTCAAACTTGAATGTCTTCGGATCATTCCCTTCTTGGATGGCTTTCAGAGCTATCTTCATTTGCTCCCATTCTGAATTGATAGGTGATGGCTGGGGTGCCCCCAATGTAGGAGTGCCTTGAGGTAGGTATGTGTTGGATGGGGCCACTGAATATGGATGGCTATGAGGGATTTGCTGATAGGGATTGTACATTGTTTGGGCAATTGCATGGTGGATGACAGGTTGTTGAGGGGGAGGTGGCGCATATTGCTGCATGTGCTACGAGGCTTGCTGTTGATATGGGATTTGAGGTTGGGATTGAGGAACATAAGATGGCTATGGGATAAATGGATTGCTTCGTGGAGGTAAGGTATAAGATGGTTGAGAGGCTTGGGGAAAGGATCAGGGGGCTTGTGGGCTTTGACCAATATATGTGGGTTGTGCCCCCATTTGGGATGGTATCTGCAAATAATTGGTGGTTGGCTGGGGTGGTGGATTACCTCCTAGAAGTGGCATTGAAAAGTAGTTGGTAATTGGAGGTAATGGATTAGTTGGTGGTGGAGGTGGTGGGAATTGAAAGCTTGGGAATGGAATTGATGGGGTTTGATAGCTTTGCGGTTGGATTTGGAAGCTTGGTAGAGTGGTGGCAGGGGCTGGGGTCACTTGGGAGCTTGGTAGAAAATTGGTAGTAGCTTGTGGGATTTGATAGCTTTGTGGAGTGAGGGTAGTAACTTGTAGATTTGTGGCTAATGGTATTGAGCTCCCAAGACCTAATGGAAATGATGGGATTATGCTTTGGGTTGTAGTGAACAAGCTGGGGGTGATGAAAGGTTGATTACTTGGCCCCATGGGTGGAATCCCTGTTGTATATTGCTAAGGTTGGCCAAAGATGCTAGCACTGATTTGGGAGATGGGTGGATTTGGAAGGCTGGGTTGGGGAGCAACAGCAGCAATAGTGAAGGGGGTGAACGGTGAGCTATTTTGGGTAAAGGGGGTTTGGAACAGAGAGGTATGAACCAAGGATGGAGTGGTGGTGGCTGGGTTGGCTTGCGGCATGGAGATTTCAACTTGGGTGGATGATGGTATGTTTGGGTCTGTTGGATCATATGGATTGGCTGGAGGCTCTTCTTTTGGCAGATATTGAGGATAATTTGGATCATAAGAGCCTATGGGTGGTGGTAGCTGCCCAAAAAATGGGTGAGATGGATCTGATAATGGAGGGGGTCTTCCAAAGTCAAAGGTTCCTACATTTTCCCTTCGAAAATTAGCCATGATTGTCTCTTTGTTCTTGTCTATAATGGCATTTACCAATACTGCATTTCCTGGTTGGTTCATGAAAGCTTCAATGTCAGTACATGATGGCATAGCTTTCTCTAGGCTGAAGGATGGATGACTACTCAAGGGGGGTGAGGTTGTTCGATCCAAATGATAGGGCTCCATTGTTTCTTTCTTCTTGGCTAAGCGAGTGACGGGTGGCATGAAAAATGCTCCTAGGCATGAGATGCCATAATGTTGATGGATGCAAAAGGGGGAAGGCTTCTCTATGCAAATGATTTCCTAGGTTAAGGCAAAGCTATATGACAAAACCTAAGGAGGATTGGGTTGGAGATTCTAACTTCAAAGATATGTTGCCAAAGCATGAAAGGTCTACTTTCCTATGTGCAAGCTTGGTGGTGATTGTGTCAACTTAAGGATAGACTAATGATCCTTTAGGAAGAACATGAGATTGACCACTTGTGGATCCCAACCTTTAGCTCAAGGTGATGAGGGATAACAAGTGACAAAGCTAGATTACCCTAGATAAAGCTCTGTCAAAGGGATAACCTTGGTGAGATTGATGGATTTGGAAGATTTTAGGAGTGGCAAACTTTTGGCAAAAGTGACAACAATTTTGAAAGCTTAGATGTGCAGATTTTGGATTGCTGGCTAGATGGTTTGATTCTAAATGAGATGGATGAGCTAATAATGCTTAAGGGGATAACCTAAGATGGTTGGTTTTTCTACAAAGATGGCTCTAAAGTGAAGCTTATCCAAGAGGATGTGGAGAAACAAGGGGGTCTAATCATAGAAATCATGCCTTGTTGGTAAGGCATAAGCAGGATTAACTCCTGGATTTTGGCTAAATTTGATGGTGCGCTCTAACCAGGCCTCTTGAAGTGCTTCGTCAGTAGCTTTGTCCTCTGCTTTGTGGAGTTTAGCAATTCGTGGGCTTGGTGTTATTTCTTTTCTCTTGGCTGAAAGTTCTTGGTATGCTAGAGATGGTTTGAGTTTAACTTTGTGGAACTTCTGTTTGGGTTTGGGTTGCTCTGACATCAATTCCTGAATCTTCTTGGCTTTGAGAGATCTTGGTTGTTTTGCTTCAACTCGTTCAACTTCTGGAATAGGCAGTGACTACGCTAAGTATGCCCTAATCTAGGATTGACCAAGTTTGGCAAACATTCATTCAATAAATAAAAGATCAAGCAATAGATAGAAACAACCAAATAGAAGTTTTTGATTCTCAGAAAGTGACACTTGTGCCAAGGAGTGTGTATGTTCTACAAATGTTTCGATTAGTCACCTCAAACACATTAACATCCTAGATGGTTGTCTACAAGGCTGACAGTTGGTTTAGCTAAGGAGTCCTCGATATACCCAAGGTACATGAGGCCCAAATCCATAGATGAGATCAAAAAGATGTCACACAGCCGAGAGGAGCGGTAACCCACTTCTCCTCTTTCACTTCTCAAGGGTATAAAGTTCCTTGAGGCTTAGCCCAAGTGACAAAATCTTGATCCCAAGAGAGGTGTCTTTCGATTCACCTTCCGATTCTTATACTCCGCCAGAATGCTGGAGTTGAGGTCGTCCAAGGGGTGATGAAATCTCCAAGCAGGCCTCCTAAAAAGAAACAAGGTTTTGGATCCTAATCTTATGCACCCAAGATGGCCTCGAAAGAAGACAAGGGGAGAGAAGACTTGGATGACCTTGGGCTAAAAAACACGCTTGTTCTTTTATCAACTAATGCTTAAGTTTTCTAATCTAGACTTTGCAAGCACTCATGTTTAAGATACAATGTTTATTCCAACTTGAAGCGCCAAAAAAAGTAAATCGATCAAAGAATGCAAACAATAAGAAGAGTTAGGGTCAACAAAAGAAAACTCGCGTGCCCAGAGGCCCTCCATGTCATGTATTGATTAATTTTCTTTAAGGCATTCAAGATTGAGTGTGAGTTTGTTTTAAGCCCAAAACAAAAGTGTGTGAGATTCGATTTCAAGCGCGCGCCCGGAGGCTCTCCACGTCAGTTTTTGTTCAATTTTAGTGCCCAAACTTGAAGTGTGATCGATTTAATCTAGAGTTTTGATCATTTAAGAATTTTGATAAAGTTAAAGCAAACATTCAAAGACCAAGTGAGTGAGTTAGATTGTGGAACATTTAACACCTTTTTCAAGTAGACCCATCCCCATAAATGGCGCTGAGATTGCAACCAATGGTTAATATTTGATGGGTGATTAGAAAAGAGGTGAGTCCAAGGAACTACTCAAATTGATTTTTGCAAATTTGTATTTTAACTTAACAAAGTTTCTTAAATGTCCAAAAATCAAACTTTACCTAGATTGCATGTGGAAAAGAGATTTGTTTTGTTCAATTTTTAGAAGCTCCAAATGAAGTGTTTGATATTGCAATGGTTAATTGATCCTTAGAATTCAAGATTGGATTTTTTGTTTTAATCATGCATTCAAGGAAAATTTGATTTTAATCCATGGCATTCAAGAGTGATTTTAGCAACATGCATTCAAAGACAAGTGGTTAAACATTCAAGTGTTTTCTTTTGAGCATTCAAGATTGAGATTTTGTGTGTTGTTTTAAGAACTTTGAAGTGCTTTGTTTTAACCTTAGATCATTCAAGATTTTTTTGGACTCAAAAGTGAAAATGACTCTTTGGACTTTGGTTTTCATTCAAGATTTTGTGTTCTAGTTTGCATGTTTTAAGCCCAAAAATGATATTCCTAGATTGTTTTGATGCATGAAAAACCTAAGAAACATTCAAGATTTTGCAATAAGACATTTGTTTGGAACAAATAACAAAGCTTTTAGGACAATTTTTGGCAACCATTTAGGACTCTTAGTTTTCATGAGATTTTTTAAAAGAACTTTAGTGTGCACTTAGTGTTGATTTTGAACCTTTTGAAATGGAAACTTGAAGTTCTTTTTAAATTCCCAAAAATGAAGTGTTCCTAATTTTGCATGAATGCATCTAAAACCTTGATGTTGCAAGGATGCAATGATTAGATTGGTTTTGTTTCACTTGTTAAAAGATTTTTTCTTTTTTGCAAATTTTTAATTTTTCAATGGATTTAAGTATGATTTGGGGGTTCATTTTAAGCACTAAAAAGAAGTGTGTATGATTTTGCTTCCTTAAAAAAAAATGGCCAAGATCTCCCACAAGAAGAAGAAGAAGAAGTATGCTAATAGAAACCAAATTTAAATAAAGCTTCTACAAACTAAACAAAATTCATAAACTTCAAGATAGACTAAGATGAGCTCTCAATTGAAAATATGAGCCATTAATGGGCTCTCTCAATGAGAAGCTCTCTTGTTGAGTGGCTTTATCTAAATGGATAGGATGTATGCTCAATATGCTTCCAAAGGCTTCAATGGATGATTGTGGATTTTTGGTGTGGATAAATGGCTTTAGTATGGATTTGGCTCTCAAAATAGCATTATAACTTTACTTCATGGATTGTGTTATTTTGCAAAGGGGAAGGATCCAATTTATAGGCAAGAGGCTTGAGGGATTGAGGGCTAAGATGCAAGGATGAGAAAAAGCTCATGGAGGGCTCAAATTGCATGAGAAGAGAGCACATGGATTGTGCTTCCTTATAGCCAATCAAGGAGTGACACATGTCACATGGTGAGAGGATGGAGGAAAGGGGAAGGATGAGTCAACAAAGGAGGCTCAAGGGATAAAATCTTCATAAAGACCCTCATAATGACTTGTAAGAGCAATAAAAGGGCTTGTAAGAGTCATTTATGACCTAGTGGACTTCATAAAGTTTTATGATTGAGATATTTTGAGGGTGATGAGAGCAATTTCGACTTGGACTTGATTAGGAAGGTTTTAAGCTTGTTTAGGCTTGTGCAAATGATTAGAGGATGGATTAGGATGGTTTAGGATTAGCTTAGGGATAGGCAAGTGGATGGCATTTAATGAGGGTGGGTGAAGAAGGAGATATTTGTTAACTTTGGCTTGGGTTAGTAAGTTTTAACCCATGTTTAGAGAATGTGACAAGGTTAGGAGGGGATTAGGATTAGGTTTAAAGACATCTTCTAGAAGAGTCTAGACTTTGGATGAGGATAAAGACTTTCTAGAATAGTCTAGAATTTCTTAGGATGAGGATGAAGACTTTCTAGAAGAGTCTAGAACTTCTTAGGATGAGGATAAATTAGATTTTTAGGAAATAAATAAAGTTTTATTTATTTCAAGGGTTTGGGTTGAGGAGATATTTATTAAAACTTTTTTAATAAACATGAAGATTAATATTTAATCTTAATTAAATATTTTGAGTTGGGATTAGGGGTAGGAAATGATGGGATTAGCCTTTAATCGAAATTAAAGAAGGATTAGAAGATTTTGGAAGAGGTTATTGGTCATAAGGAAATTGGCCAAGTTTTGGGCAAAAAATAAATTTTTTTATTTATTTTAGGATTTTTGGTCAATTTATTAATTAAATAATTAATAAGTAAGGAAATAATGTTTAAATAAGATTTAAACATTTTTGGGAGGGATTCCTTAATTAAATATTTTTAATTAAGATAAAGGGATTTAATGGCATACAAATTAATTAATTAATAAATGATGATGTCATCAGCAATTTTTTCAAAAAATAAAAATACTTTATTTTTTAAAGGATTTTTAGGTGTCTACAACAAGCACTTCCCTAATCTAGTCCTTTTCTTCTGTTCCACCAGTCAACACTTTATTTGCTTCCCTCTTAAAAAAATTAAAAAATAGCAAGTCAAGGAAATTGTTAATGTAATGGAGGATCCTGTTGTATCATTTTTGACTTTACTCTTTATTTTCAAACATTTTTGCCTATATTGAAATGGTTTACTTTGACTGGTTTAGATTTGATCAAATATATCTTAGTTACCATCTTCTGCATATGTCACTTTCAATCAGAATATTCTTGAATTAATTTGAAATATATCTTACTAAAAATGCAAATCAAAAATCTCTTGAAGATTTAGAAGGGAATTTCTTATTTATTTCATATCTTTTGATCTCCAATGATGAGATATCTATTTAGGAGCATTGTAATTGTTCAAATTAACCTAATCACCTATGTTGAACATCTTTGATCCTTGGTGACTTGTTCATCTGATGAATTTAGCTGAGCCCCAAAGTGGGTCTGGCTAAAAAAAAAAATTAATTCAAACATATGAACTATCAAATTAATCCTAGAGTCACCTGACACTAATTTGAAACAAATTCAACCACTGGAAATAATTTTGAAACTCATTTTACATCTTTTCACAAACTATCAAATTCGTGCAAAGAGTTTATTTAACTAGCTTTAAAAACTGACAAAAACACCCAACCAGGCCCTAACATCAAGCATGTCGATTCTCTATTTTGTATTCTCTTACCCTATCAAATCTCGTCTCATGAAGAATTATCAGTCAAAAGATATTGACCATCAAAGTTGCCTTCTTGGAATTGCCTGCAAGAAAACATGTCAAAAAACAATAAATCACATTCAGATTTAGCTTCAAAAATTGGGTAAACTAACACTCGAGGAAACAAAAATTGGGGCATTGGTTCACTGTCATGAGGAAAACATAAATATGGAATTAGGGCTCATGAAAAATAACTGCGATAATTTGGCAAGTGGTCAAAGTGGGCTACTCAAATTTGCATACATAAAGTATTTTTGGAGTAGAACACCATGGTGTAATCCATTTGACCTCATCTATCATAAATTTAGAGTTATGTCATCATGAACAGGGGTACTAACCTATTTGCATTTACTGACACTAGTGAAACTTTACAAATTGCTTTTGGAATCACATTCGAAAACTTATCAAATGGATTATTCATAGGGTCAAAATTGAAACATAAAAAGTCTTTGACCCCTAGAATGCCAAAAAAATGAATTTTCTCATTTTGGTCAACTAGGCCAAAGTTATAACAAGCTAAATAGGGCCTCCTAGAATTTTGAACAATTTGCATCAGCATGACAACCATAAACAACCAACTTTGAGGGATTCAAAACCTAGTCAAAACGTATCAAAATGACTCAAAATTTGACACATAGGTTCTCTAATGTGGATAATAAACACTCACAAAGTAGAAAGTCATGAAATATTCCTGGGTGTGAGATATTCAAATGCAAAACCTCTTATTGTTGTTTGACACTTTGGCAAAAATGCAGATTTAGACATTGCTCAAAATGGAACTTCATAGAATAACTCGAAATGGAAATTTATCTTTATGGGATGAGTAGATATACTAAATGCAAGGTGTTAGAAACGTTAAAAACCTCTTAGCCCTCAAAAGGACAACCATGTACACATGCATTAAAAAGCACTTATAGGGCTTATTTTTCTGAATGGTACTCAAAATCAGGGCTTCAATTTTGAGTCCCAACACAACCACTAGAATAACTAATGCATGTTGAAGAAACTTAAATTTAAAATAGATGACCCAAATTCAATGAAGATTCCTAATTAGAGATTAAATAAAACCATAGATGAAAAATTAAATTAAATTAGATGGTTGGCACAATTTTGCGACAAATGGTGGAAGAATGAGTGGACTTGTGAAAGGTTTCACCATTATGTAGGCTGACAATATTACCTTCTATGAAATAGAGAAATGGGTTAACATGAAGGTTAACTCTCCACCATGTGGCACTAGCAAAGGCCCGCCACACCTATCAGTCCAATAGAAGGAGAACACATGGGAAATTTTTGAACTAGTTTTGCCATTTCACAAGTGGCAGAAAGGGGACCCTATAAGTTGGCAAAACTTTCCATTCTACAAGGGGGAATCCTAAAAAATAGTGAAATGTTGATAAAATGGAGGTTAGCCATAAAATTGACATGTTAACCCACTATGACATATTCTAACCCATTAAATTTTTCTCAGATCAATTATCTGTGATGGGATGAATGGGGAGAAAACTAGCCAACATTTTTGGTGACTCAATAAGATGCTTGCCTACTAAGTATAAGGTCAATGGACTTAAGAAATACATTGAACATGGAGTCACCAACATAGAATGATGTGTTAGCCTACTTGTAACTTCAAAAATTTGTAACCTTTATAATTCACAAAAACTATAAAATCTATAATCTCTAGGAGGGAAATACTTGTGCTCATGCACTTCTTAGAAAGCTTAAAAATCTACTCTAATATGTACAAGTAATTACAATTTTATTTTAAAAAATTTAGTAGCTGACTTGTTGAAATAGCTCCCCTTCCTTACTAACTAATTATTTATTTCATGCATGTGAGCAATCAAATAGATTAAAAAGAATGGCAGGCATACTATTGTATTTTGGAGAACCTTCCTAATGCTAAGAATAAATAATCTCTCCAACATTGGGACATTATCATTTTGAGCAAGAAAAACTTGCTCCTCTTTTTTATCTTCATCCTTATTCTTTGCAATAAGCATGACCAAAGACAACATGTTGATTTGTTTCATAGCTAGATATCTATGGGGCATCTTATTGAGGTATTGGGTCTAAACAATCAGCCTTAGCCATATTTATGTTCCCTCCAATGATGGTATCCTATTTTTCTGAAAGTGGCTTCTCCTTGTGAAGATATTATCTCCACCTCTTCTTTGTGATGCTCATGAACCACCTCCTTGGGAGATACTAGTACAATGTGGATCTCCACTTGTTGTTGTTGCAAAACATTATCTTCATATGTAGGAGATGATGACTCAATGTCAATGGAAGAGAAAATAGCATCAAACTCATCCATATGGTCATCTTCATCAAAAATTTCATCTATCATAGATGCACTAATATGCATAGGTTGAAGAATAACCTCATGCATATCAACATATTTTTCCTCAAGGATAGAGGTATCCTTGGGATCCTCTTTCTCATCCTTCCTATCATGGGGAAATTTATGTTGTAAAACTTTATTTTCATCTTACTTAACTTGGATTAGATCCTCTAATTTTTGTAGAGGCTCAAAAATCAACACTTGTTCCTCAAGAGAAGGAAAAACCAAGTATATTTCTTCTCTTTACCCATAAAAGAGGGAAGCTCTTCAAACAAGAGGATTGGATCCTCTCCTTTTTATTCAACTTCCACCTCTTTTTCCTCCTCAAGGATAGGTGAAATATCACAAATAGAAGGTTGAAACTCCTTCCATGGTATCCTTTTTGGATTTTCTTTACCCTCCCAAAATGAAATATTAGGACCTTCAAGAGTCCATACAACCAATCCACCCTTAAAGAGTGAAATGGAAATAGGTATAGAAGGATGAAAAGGTTAAAAAATTTATATAGGGAGTGGAGAAATTACAATAGTAGACTCTTGTAATGGAGGGGGATTCTTGAAGCTTGGAATGACACATATTGGAGGAGGGATTGCCTCTACCTCTTTGGTCTAAAATTGAGCTAACTTGAGCTTCACTTTCTCTTCTTTTGTTACAACTTTCTTGTTGCCTCTCAATCTCATCAAGTTGCTTATCCCATGCCAACAACTACTCATTATGTTTGTGATACCTCATGTCCATTGAAACTTCAAGTCTATATTCTTTTGGAAGTCCAACATCATTTCTTTAGGCTTACTATGTGGAGATGTTGGAACTGGTAGGGTAGGATTTAGAGGAGAATATACATATTGGATATATGGGTCATATGGTGTTGAAAATAAATTTTAGCCATAACCATCTTGAGGTTGAGATTGGCATTGGTGGTATGAGGGTTGAGGAATAACATTTTGATGATATGGGGGGAATAGTAGTCATTTCTATGAAATTGGTTCATGATTAGAACTTCATAAAAGGTACAAATTCATATAAAATATTGAAAATTATAAAAGATCAAGAATGATCTTACATACAAGGACTATTTCTATTTGTAACTAGTAGATTTTCACTTAGATTCACCATGGTGTTTAAAAAAATACATCCAACGGATGACAACGTTGAGTATAATAGCCAAATCCTTAATGAATATATCTCAAATTAGCTATCTAGAAGACTTATGTAGTTGAATATATGTTCCACTAGGATCACCAAATATTGTTGACACAAAATTCTACACCCATGTTTGACGTGTTATTTCTAAGTGACCTTTGTAAGAGTAAATAATTAATTATTATTTCTATTTACTTAAGCTTACTTAGGTTAATTCATGTAGGTAGTAGTTGTAGTGATGAGTTGTTGATAACACGGGAGTTTGTCCCTTCTAGCATGTTCAACCTTTTTTTGGAAGAGTGCTTAGTTATCAACCTTATCTTCTACCACCTTCTAGCTTGTTCTACAAGCTTCCTTGAGGCCTTTATAAGTGATCTCTCTCTCATTATAAATTCATCCATTCACATAGTAATTTCATTTTCCTATTGTGAAATATTTTCTCTTGCATTGTTTGCTTCAAGCTCTTGCTACTTTGGTTTCTCTTTGGCAAGCTATTTGCATGCAGGTGATCTTGGCACACTGTGGAGTTAGATTTTATCAAATCCTACATGGTATCAAAGCCTCCCTATTTCTTCTTATTTGAAATATTTTTGAAGCCATGACTCAAATACAAAAACCCTAGTTTGTTTTTGATTTTTTCTTCAATCGAGAGGAAGTGCATTTTTTCAGGAATTTTTTTTTTTTTTTAAATGTTTTGCATTTACACTTTTTATGTGAAAATATTGTTAAAAAAATATATTCATATATATGTCTCCACAAGAGCCACCATATTTTCACCCAAATTCATTCATGACCTCTCCAATAGCAACCTTTGCTACCCCCATAGCCTCTAGCCTCATACAATGCATGTGCAACCTATTTTCAATCAGCAACACTAGTAGTGCCACCCTGTTCAGCCACCACTGCCATGAAGTAGAACCCACCCGACCACCACTACCATGTGACATCATTTTTTTGGCTGCTTACATTAGCAAACTGGTTACCAAATTTTTTTTGGTGACAGCCATACAGGTGTCAATTTTAATGTAGTGACTATAATTTTCTAGCAAGGTGGTCTTTTGGAGTAGTAGTCAGTTTTTTGGCTATAACTTGAGCATATAGAGGTATTTTTCTAATCCAAAAGAAATGCTGAAAAGCTAACTTAGAGATGGAGAAAATAGTGCTAGTTTCATCAGATTCTAAGTTCATTTGAGCTTTCATTTTTGGTGTCAAAGTAGAGGCTTATGTTTCCTCCTCTCCCTCCATAATCTAGGTTCTTTTTTAGTTTTTCTTGCTTTCCATAGTTTTTTTTTGTGGTATTTGAGGGATATTATCTATTGAGTGGGGGGGGCGGGGGAGGGGGGTTATTTTCTTTTCTATAATTTAATTCAAAATAAGACCCTTCTACTTAACATCCTTTTCTCTCAATGGTGGATCCTTTTAAGACCCATCTCACACCACACAACTATCACACCTAAAGGCACAAATGACTCAACTTCTCATGTCAAGGGGCTTATGGTCATGTCTGGATGAGAATCAACCTATTCTTACATGAGGTTTTGAGGTTCTTCAGCATAGGAACAAAATGGATGAGGACATCAGATTGATTTCACTGAACATTTCAGACAGTCTACTATTTCACTTGGATGGTTTGATCACTCCATAGGCTTATTGGCTCAAATTTTAGACATTTTTTGGCCAAGTGAATGAGTTCCAGGCACTTCAACTAGATGTAGAGTTGACTTCTTTATCATCAACCAACTTTCTTACCATTGAGGACTTCTTGATGAAGTTCAAATCTCTACATGTAGTTTGACAGGGATGTGGAAAAAAAAAATAGATGATGAGTGTATTTTTTTGATACTCTCAAAGTTGCAGGGATAGTATCAAATTTTTTCTTCTACTTTCTACTCCACTATGGATGCCTACATTTGAGACATTTTATGATTGGTTGACATGGGAACAAGAAAAGATCCAATAGGTGGATGCCTCTGGCTCTTCTAGCCAAGCATTGGTTGCTCAAAATTCTAAGGGGTAATCAAACAAGAAAGGAAAATCAAAGAAAGACACATCAAAATCTGATCCTAAGCCTTTAGCTACTCCTCCAGAAAACCCTTCTAAGGGTAAAGATTCATTGAAGTCTATTAAGTCTACCTCCAAGACCAAGAAGAAATCCAGTAAGACCCATAGTTTCTGTGGCAAGGATGGACATCCCTTTTCTAGGTGTTGGAAATGTTTGGAAGCTTTAGAGGAATCCATGAAGGAGCATCATATTTTAGCACCTCAGTCTTCATCCCCCCCTATAGGAAAAGGTCATGCTCTTTCTGCTCGAGCCACAACTTTAGGGCCGACATGGATTCTTGATTTCAGTGCCTCTCACCATATTAAAAACACTCCTAAGTTTCTTACTTCACTTGCTCCTTATACTACCACATAGATTGCTATTGGGAACTCTTCACAACTTTTAGTTTTGGGTTTTGGTTCTATTGCACTAGCCAGCGGCTCTCTTCAGGATGTGCTTTATGTCCTTGACATTTCGATGAACTTATTTTCTATCTATCATATTTCCCACTTTAGCTTTGGTAAGAAAATTGAGTTCTCACCACATGATGTGATTATCTAGGACTTACATGATTCTAAGATGATTGTGGCTATTGGGAGTGTTGACTCTGCATCTTGCCTCTATAGATTTGATGGATTTGATACTTCTAATGACATAGGTTCATGTTTAGTTGCAAACATAGATTTAGTAAGAAGACTTTGGCATGAACATTTTGGGCATGTCAATTACAAATATCTTCAGTAGATGAGCACACAGGCACTTGTTCTTAGGCTTCCCCAAATTTCTTGTCCAGATGGTGCTTGTCAAGGTTGTGCACTTGGCAAGAAACATAGCAATTCTTTTCCACATGGATGAGCCACTCATATTTTAGCACCTTTGGAGTTGATTCATAGTGACCTCATGTCATTTCCTACTCCTTTTTCAGTTGCTAGATATCTACTTACATTCATTGATAACTTCTCTAAATGCACTTGGGTGTACTTTCTCAAGTACAAGTCTGATGTATGTGATTCATTTCAAGTCTTCAAGGCATTTGTAGAGAAGTAATCTAGTCTTTCTATTCAACAGATACACACACAAAATGGGGGGGAGTATGTGAACCAGGATTTTAGAGATTTTTGTTTTGAGCATTAGTTTTTAGTGCCTTACACTCCTCATAGAATGGTGTGGCTGAGAGGAAGAACGAAACACTTTAGGAGATGGCTAATTGTATGATTTAGTCTAGGTCCATGGATTTGTGTTTTTGGGTAGAGACAGTCAATTGTGCCAACTATATTTAGAATCAAATGTCTCACAAGGCACTTCAACATATGACTCATAAGGAGGCTTGGTCTCATGTCAAGCTTGATGTATCGTCATTCTTAGTTTTTGGGAGTGCATCACGGGTATTTGTACCTAATTCTTAGAGGAAAGCAATGGAATGAAAGAGCCACCCACTCATTTTTGTTGGCTACTGCAAGGATGTTAAGGCTTACAAGTTGTTTGATCCTAATTCTAGAGAGGCCCTATTTTGATGGGATGTCTAGATTGATGAGAGCCCTCCTACATTTCATTCCTTGCCTCCAGTGCCCACTTCCTCTCTCACTTCTCCCTCCTCTTTTCTAGGTTCTTCCATGGATTATGAGGATGATGATCATGGTGATCCCCATTTACTTCCACCACAAGATCCTCCCTAGATGTCTAAATGGGATTGAGCTACAATTGAGGCTACAGGATCTCTAACTGATGACCCTTCCACTTCCCATCACACCCATTCTCATACTGTAGGTTCTAGTCTTCTTAGTCATACTATCAGTGATGATCCTTAGACATTTGTAGAAGTGATACGACATTCTAAATGGGATAGTGTAGTGGAGGACGAATATTCTTCTTTGATGAAGAATCACACATGGGATCTTTGTCCTCTTCCTAAGGGGAGAAATCCAGTATGATGCAAATGGATTTATTGTACTAAGTATGTTGCTGATGGTTTGATTGCTAAGCATAAGGTTCATCTTGTTGTGAAGGGTTTTTCATAGGTTAAGGGTACTAACTACACCAAGACATTTGCACCTATTACCAAGATGAATTCTATTGGCCTTGTCTTATCCCTCATAGCTTTATAGGGATGTCCTATTTATCAAATGGATGTGAAGAACACATTCTTGCATAGTGATATCACTGAGGAGATTTATATGGAGTAGCCTCTAGGATTTGGATCCCTCCTTGGTTTGTAGACTTCAAAACTCATTTTATGATCTCAAGCAAGCCCCTTAGGCTTGGTATGAGAAGATAGACTCTTTTTTTCTTTCTACAGGCTTCACTCATTACCATTTCAATCTCACAGTGTACATTCAACATCTTGGAGATGAGATTTTGATTCTTGTTCTATATGTTGATGATCTTATTCTCACAAGTAGCTCATCATCTATGCTTTAGGATGTTAATTGTGCATTGATGGACCAGTCTAAGATGATTGATCTTGCTTTGCTACACTATTTTCTTGGTCTTTAGATTGTTCAATCTTCCACTGGGATTTTTGTGTATTAGTAGAAGTATGCTCTTGACATGCTTCGCCACTTTGACATGCTTGATTGCAAGCCTACTCCCACACCTTTTCAATTGGGTATCACTTTGTCTACCTCCTAATCTTTGCCTTCAGTGGATGCTACTTTGTATTAGTACTTGGGTTGTATCTTGTTGTACTTGACACATACTTGTCCTGATCTCTCTTTTGTAGTTGGCCTTGTCTCTCAGTTTTCTCAGGACCCTCATGAGAGTCACTAGCAAGCTACCAGGTGTATTTTGCACTACATTCAAGGCACACTCATGCATGGCATTCATTACATAGTGGGGACTCCACACATTATTGGCTATAGTGACTCAGATTGGGCCAGTGATGTTGATGATTTGAAACCTACTTCTGGCTTTGTGTTTTGTCTTGGCTCTGGTCCTATCACATGGTCATGTAAGAAGCAACATGCTTGAGCACTTTCATCTATAGAGGCTGAGTACCAGGCCATAGTACTTGCTAGTAAGGAGGCTTTATGGCTTTGGAAGTTGATGATTGAGTTTGGTTTTTCTCCCAATCATACCACTATTTTGTGGTGCAATAATCAAAGTGTCATCCACATTTATTGCAACCCAGTGGAGAATTAGCATACTAACCACATTGAGTTGCATATGCACTTCATCTATCAGCTGATACAGGATGGTGTTATAACATTAGATTGCATTCCCATTGTCACACATATTGCTGACATCTTCGCTAAACCTTTTACATCACCACACTATCTTTAGTTGTAGTCTATACTTGGGGTTATAGAAGTTGTCTTTGGGGGGACTAGTTGAGGCCTTCCTTCCTTCACTTCATTTTTTTTCCATCATTTTTTACTTCTTTTTGGAGGAGGATTTTTCCCATGAGGTTTTCTCTCTTTCTCTATTTTCAGAGGTTGCATTTCTTTGCATTGTACATGGGTACCTAACATGGCCTAATTGCCAAGACCCATTCTACATTTTCTCTTAGTTTTGTGAGCTTAAGACATTCCCCTGAGTTTCACTTGGGGGGGGGGGGGGGGGTGGGTGTTAGAGTAAATAATTAATTATTTATTCTATTTACTTAAGCTTACTTAGGTTAATGCATGTAGTAAATAGTTGTAGTGCTGAGTTTTTGACAACATGGGAGTTTGTTCCATTCTAGCATGCTCCACTTTTTTGTGGAAGAGTGTTTAGTTGTCAACCTTATCTTCCATCACCTTCTAGCTTGTTCTACAAGCTTCCTTGAGGCCTTTATAAGTGGTCTCTCTTTCATTATAAATTCATCCATTCACATAGAAATTTCATTTTTCTATTGTGAAATATTTTCTCTTGTGTTGTTTGCTTCAAGCTCTTGCTCCTTTGGTTTCTCTTTAGCAAGCTATTTACATGCAGGTGATCTTGGTGAACTGCAAAGTCATATTTTATCAACTCCTACAATCTTTTTTAACATGAAAAAAAATGTCCAAGTGTGGACTTGTGATTTGAGTTTTAATCTTTAGAGAAAGCTAGCTTCCTTACAATCATGATGTACCTAACTATAACTTTGAGGGAAAAGGGAAAAAGATTACATAAAAGTAAATGTTGAAAGGTAAAGGTGTGATGCTTTAGATTGAAAGATGGTTATTAACTCTAATTATAGATGAAAAAAAAATGAATCATGCAAATAAATACATAGATGTTGACTCTAATCTAGCCTTGCATGCCTCAAATGAAGGTAAAAACTAATAAGATGTTGGAAGGAAACATCTTCAAAATACAACTTTCAACAACATGTTAAATATAACACACACACACTTGAATGAATAAAAAATAAATAATCCATACAAGGAAAGAGAACGCACAATATATCAAACTAAAGTTAAAAACTAAGATTTATATTCATGAAAGGTAGTTAAGGAAATAAAATTGTAGAGCATAAAGCTACCACGACTAAAACAAAGAAGAACACATAAAACTTACAAAATATTTCCTATTAAAGAGTTTAGGCATGACTTAAATACATCTTGAAGTCCAAACCCCAACCATGGCGGAGTTATAGAGGTGAGAATTAAATAAATATAAGATGAAAATCTATCTTTGTATACATCTTTCTTTTGGAAGTAATAGGAAATCCAAATGAATACACCCAACTATTGGAAAGATAAATCTAATAGATCTAATCCCTATAAGTCAATAAATGAGCATGAAGTAACAAGGCCCAAAAAGTCAAAATTTTTATTAACCCTTGGTTGTAAGTACTACAAGAAAGAAGCCCCACTATTTCACCAAGGATCATTGGAAAAACATTCTCAATTAAGATCCATAGTAGAGAATGGCCCTATGGGGACTTGAACCTTGGTTGTAAGTCCTATAGGCAAAAAGCCCCACCATTTCACCAAAGGAACAAGCCCATAGTGGTGAGCAGTGGAAAGGGAGGGAAGAACGAATTTCAAAATTTGAGTTTTGAATAGGGTGAGATTTCTCTGGAATGTTAGAATTGAGCCCTTGGCTTGGGGCATGGATCATAGAAGGAGGAAAATCAAGGAATTTTTGGCACAAGAGACTAAATGGAGAAAGATGAAGGGGACCTAGATGCTCCACCCAAGGTGTCATACAAGATCCCATCAATTCCTAAGGTGGGTCTACCAAGTTTTGCTAAATGGTCATCACTTTTTAGGGTCAAGCCTATAGGTAAGTCCTCTTTCTCACCTGTTAAGATTCTCCCTAAGGTAGAGAAAGGATCCTATTCCATTTCCATTGTAGATAAGCTTATGGATCATAGCATTGTGTCAATGGCTTCAACTTTGGTTGACAAATTCTTAGGGCCAAGGCCAAATATCGATATTGTGAGATCTTCTATTAAGAAAAAATGGGCCCTCAAAGGTCAAGACTCTATCACAACCATCACTAAGGGCATTTTATCTTTTGATTTTTCTTGTTTGGAATACCTCTCAAACATTTTTTGTGAGGGACCATGGGTTGTAGTTCATTCCACTTTGGTTCTCTAGAAGTGATCTTCTAGGTTGAATCTAAATAACTCTTTCTTTGTGCAAGCCCCTATCTAGGTAAGGCTTCTAGAGCTCCCCTTAGAATTCTAGACTGAAGATGTTTTGTGGGGATAGCCAACTTCTTTAGGGAGATCCTCTCAATAGATCTAACTATAGCCTTGAAAATATGCCTTACCTATGCTTGTATCTACATAGGGGTAAGGGAAGGCATAGACATGCCAAAAATAGTGACACTCCACTCAAAACTGGGAGTGCATGTTCAAAAACTAATTTATGAGATGGTTCCATTTGCATGCTTCCTCTATTTAAAATATGGACATAAGGCAAACCAATGTCCTAAAGCTAAGGAAAAAAGGAAAAAGAGTAATCCTATTAGTACTTCAACAAAGGGTAAGAAAATGGTCTAGAAATAGAAAATGACCAATATCTCATAGAACTAGGATGGGTTTGTGGGAAAGAATAATGTCCTCAACCAGGAAGGAGATTAAGGCAATGAAGGAGGTAAAGGATCAAAGGTGTCAAAAAATAAGGACCATGATGTCAAGCCCCAAGCCATAGAAGTGACAAGTAAGAAATCATTGACAAAGAAAGAGTAGGAAGGCAGTATGTTGGAGGACCCTTAGATGGAGAACAAGTCGAAGACAGAATCATTGGCCCCAACTAGAAGACCAAGAGGACTCTCAAAGGTCTCTGATCACAACCTAAATGAAGGGGAAAAAAAAAGGAGAAGAGGTAAGCCATGGAGGACATGAGATGAATGTTGAGGTTTAGGATCAAAGGCTCTCCTTGGACCTCCCTTTCGCTCCTCTGGTGAATCTACCAATATTCAATGACCTAGGGATGAAGTTTTTAGATCTAATCAATAACTCTTCCCTAGAACATATCTCAAAATGGGAGGAATGGATAAATAGTTTCTCTCAATACAATAAAGGTAAGGGAAGTATGATTAAAAAGAAGAAAAATCAAAATCGAGATCATCTCCCATTGTCTCTAGTGATGACTAGAAGCAAAGTCAAAGTAGATGTTGGGGTAAAAGCTAAGTTTCTAGGTAGAAAAAGTTTGAGTTGTACATTGCAAGAGGAGGCCAAAAATAACTTAGTAGATGGGAGCTAGAGAACCATCAAGGAATGCTCTGTAAAAAAAAATGAAGATCATATCTTGGAATATAAGGGGCCTAAATGGTTGCCACAAATAGGAGATATTTTGGAATATGATTAGAGACTAAAGACCTAATTTTTTACTAATTCAAGAAACAAAGATGAGAAAAGACATGGTAGGTAAGTTATCCTTCAGTATTAATATGAGTAGTGAGGCCATAGACTCAAAGGGAGCTACAAGGAGGGTTCTAACACTCTTCAACAAAAAGGCTTTCTAGATCTCTACTATTCTTAATGAAGGTAATGCTTTCCTTTGTAAGGTCTCCCATGTACATAGTGGTGACTCTTGGTTTATCTTAAATGTGTATGCTTCCAATACTAAAAGGGAGAGAAGGATTTTTTGGGCCAAGATTCCTGATGCAATTCACAATATTAATATAAATAAAGGTGTTATTATGGGGGACTTCAACACCCCCCTTTTAGATGAAGACAAATCTGGGGGGTTGGCCTTAGATTAGGAAGCTAAATTAGACCTCTAATTTTGTTAACAATCTAGCCTTCATGGATGTTGATATTTTAGGGGGATGATTCACTTGGTCAAACAAGAGAATTGGTAGGGATTGCATCCAGGTTCGTCTTAATAGAGCCCTTATTTCCCCAGATTGGATGCAAACCCACATGTGTGGACTTTCTCTTCTTCCCAAAGTTGGGTGAGACCACTTGCCCCTCTCACTTTCATTTAATCCTCTAATGGCCAAATGGAAGTTCCCTTTCCATTTTGAGAAGATGTGGACTTCCCACCTGGATTTGGAAGCTAAGATTTCTTCTTGGTGGATTATAGAGGTGGAAGGTACAACAATATTCAGGATAGCTCAAAAATTGACAAATTTGAAAAGAAACATTAAAGTCTTGAATAAGACAAATTTTGGGCATATCTTCCAGGAGAAGGATGAGAAGATAGACCATCTTAGAAAATTCTAGGAATGGATACAACAAGAAGGATATAATGATTAGAATAGGATTGAAGAAAGGTCTATCATATCTAAGTTCCATAATATCATTAGTAGGGAAGAGTATTTTTGGAAGCAAAGATTTAGAGTCAATTGGCTCAAAGAGGGGGATCAAAATACCAGGTTCTTCCATCTCTCCACCTTAAAACACTAAGCACATAACAAGATTTTGAGTATAAAGAGGTGGTAGGCCACCTTGACAAAGGATAATGAGATCATGGATGAAGTAGTGAATTTATTTTCTTCACTTCTTTCTAAGGACTCTTCTCTTTCATTGAAAGACCAAGAGGATATTTTGACTTCAATCCCCAATCTATTACAGGAACATCATAATTCAATGCTAAAGGCTATTCCCACTACACATGAAATTTATCAAGCCCTTCTATCTCTTCCTACTGACAAAGCTCTAGGGATGGATGGATTCTTGACTTTCTTTTTTCATAAATATTCGGAGGTGGTCAAAGGGAATGTGGTGAAGGTAGTACAAGAATTTTTTGGGGCCAAGAACCTTTTGACAAAACTTAATGCTACATTTTTGGTGTTAATCCATAAAACCCCAGGTGTTGACTTGATGGATAACTTTAGACCCATTAGCCTATGTAATTCATTCAATAAAATCACTTCAAAAGTTTTGACCACCAGGATTCTTAGTGTTATCCATTTGATTATTTCTCCAAAAAAAACTAGCTTTGTCCTAGGGAGACAGACCCTAGACTCAATAATGATGGTTCATGAGGTGATTCACTCTTTGGAAGCTGGGAAGAGGGAAGGCTTCCTACTCAAGTTGGACCTATCAAAATCCTATGATAGAGTGGGTTGGGACTTCTTGAAGGCTATTCTCTAAGATTTTGGATTTGATGTCCAAGTCTGTAGACTAATTCTTCAGCTTGTCTCCACCCGTTCTTTGGCCATTTTAGTCAATAGAGCTCCCTTGAATTTCTTCTTCCCCTCAAGGGGGCTTATACAGGGTGATACCTTATCCCCTATTCTATTCAGTATTATGGCTAAGTTTATTGGAGGTTAATCCTAAGGAAAAGACATGATCGAAGCCTACATGGTCTTGAGCCATCATCTAGACAGATTACATTCACCCATCAGCAATTTGTGGATGACACAATTCTGGGGAGGGAAGCCATAGTTCAAAAGGCTAAGGTGTCAAAACGCTTGCTGAATACCTACATGAGGGGTTTAGGATAGGCTATAAATAGGGAAAAAAGCTTTGTATTCTTTGTAAACACCCCAATTGAGAACCAAAGAAAGATAGCTCAAATCTTGGGATGTGGTGTGGGGTCTCTTCCAACTAATTATCTTAGAATGCAATTGGGGTCAAAACTGCTAGAATCTTTCTGCAATGGTATTATTGATAGATTCAATAAGAAGATGGCAGGATGTAAAGGAGCTACCCTTAGTCAAGTAGGTAAATGTACATTGGTGAAATCAACTCTTCAAAACCTCCTAAGTTATGCTCTCAGCCATTTTGGGATCACAGTTAAACATGTGGATAGAATGGAGAAAATCCAAAGGGACTATTTGTAGATAGGGGTTGAAGAAAATAATAGATATCATTCAGTGGCATGGGACAATGTTTTCTTTCCTAAAAGCTACGGTGGTCTAGGTATTGGAAAAATCAGACACCTCAACAATTCTCTATTAGCAAAGAAGATATGGTGCATTTTTCAAAGTTCTAGAAAATGATGGGATATAATGGAGGAATAGTATTTGAGAAGGTAGTCACTCAACTTCATATTTAGTGAAGCTGATCTTCCACATGGATCCTTTATCTAGAATAGGATCCTTAAGGCAAAATCTTTGTCTAAATCAAAGGCAAAGTGGAAAGTAGGCAATGGGGAAAGTATCTTATTCTAGCAGAATAATTGGTTAAGCCAGGGGCCCCTCATAGATTACCCTAACTATGAGAGATGGGTTGATTTATCTATAAGAAGATTTGGTCTAAAAGTTAGTGACTATAGAGCTGATCAGGGATGGAAAGACCTGTCCCTAGTTTTCCAAGATCTTAAACCACTGATGACTATCCTGAATGCCATGATCCTTAGTAATAAGAGGGATGAAATTATAAGGGGAGACAATTGCAATGGGTTATATTCAATTGCTTCAGGCTATTTCTCACTGTGGAATAGGATGGAGAAACCCATCTAGGAAAAGGGTTGGATGACTGGCCTCATTCTAAAAATCAGCATATTCTTCTAGCTGCTTCTTCAAGAAAAAAATCTTACTTTGGATAACCTAACTAAGAGGGGTCAGATTATCCCAAATAGTTGTAGCCTTTGTAAGCATAACTCGAAGATAGTTAACCAACTTTTTATTCACTGCCCCTACTCCTCAGAGCTATGAGATTTCATGACTAGGGGCTATGGAGTCAGTTGGTGTAAACTGGTCAACATCTAGGATTTCTTTGGATAATGGACTTGTATGCATAAAAGAATGAAGACACAAATGATATGTTACTAGTCTCTTCCACATTTCTATTGGGTAATATGGATAGAGAGAAATAATCATATCTTCAAAGATAGGGAAGCCCCTACTTTTTTTATTGCAGATAAAATTGATAGCACTATGAAGGAATACTTCACCATCAGAAAGGGGGGAGACATTGAAGAAAGAGGAAACAACATAGAAAAAAAAGGACAAGGAGAGGAAAGGATAGGAAGCTAAGTGGTTTTTTCCCCCAGAAGAATAGCATATACCCAATTTTGATGGGGTAGCTAAAGGGAATCCAGGACCCATGAGCTATGGAGGAATTATTAGAAACAGTTATGGGATGGGATTTGTGGCTTTTTCATATCCCCTAGGGACTCAAACAAATCACTTTGTAGAGGCTAGTGTGGCTTTTCATATTGTCAAATTGGCTTTGGCTACTAATATTGAGAACCTTTGGTTTGAGGGAGACTCTTTAAATATAATAAAGTGTTTAAAAGGTTTCTCTAAGTCCTCCTAGACCATTGCAAATGTGGTTAAGGAGAGTCAATCAAAGCTGGGAAAATTTAAAAGGGTCCACATCAACCATGTGTATAGAGAGGCCAACTCAACCATGGATTGGTTTGTGAACAAGACGATAGCCAAAAACATGGCAATGACATAGCACAACAATGGAATATTTTCAATTTCTATGAAAGATATTATAAGGTTGGAATGTATCCAGGGAAGTATGAAAGAAATATAATATTAATTATGGAAAATTATGTAAGCTTGCAAGTAAGACAAGATGTTAATGAAAATCATGGGAAGGTAATAACTCTCCATCATTTCATGTACTTGTGGCACATTTTATGGGTCGCTTTGCCTATCCCCATTAAAATTTCCAAAGGAGAAAAAGATTTAGGGATACAAAAATCATAGGAAGTTGAATTCCATGAGAACTACTGCACAATTTTGAACAATAGATAAAGATGGTTGGGGAGAGGAGTAGGAAGGAGCCGACTGAGGAGGCAAAAAAATGGAGGAAAAGAATGAAGATATGGAACAAATTGGAGAAGGGTAGAATAGTGAGATACATTGAAAAACTCCATGGTTTTTATAAGGAGATCACCAAGCTCATAATGAATACCTGGAAGGATGGGTGTGTAAAAATTGATGGGGTCTCTCACTAGGTTAATATAGAAATGATAGTTCAGGTCATAGAGATACCCATGGAGGGGATAAATTTTTATAGGGATAAGAAAGTGTTAGCTAATGTAGTCAAAGATTTTGTGAAGAATGAGGATGAAAGGAAGCAGTTAGTAAAAGTTGAGACATACTATGAAATGGAGTCGATAAAAAAGTTATGGAGGTATGTATTAAGGGTAGTTATTGAATTTATATCTCTAGATACTAGATTTGATAGGGTCATAACACATCACTTTATTATATTAAACCATTTTAGACATGGCATAAAAATTTCCTTTCCTTTTTATCTATTTACTTCAATGAGTAAGAGCATTAAGGGTTTTAAGAAGAAACCCAATGCCAACCTAGCTCTTCATGAGGGTTTTCTCCTGTTGGTCTATGAATATCTCAAGACTCAAACAAGGGGAAAATCTTTAGGCCACCTGGGGATACTTTAGAGGTCACTGGGAGTTTGAATTATTCTAATTCTGAGGAAGTTCAAAGTCTAAGCTTAGAAGATGAGGATAACACCCCCTTGAAAGGAAAGAATCCTAAGGGAGGGGAGAAATTTTCTCCCTCAGCCAATATTGTTCCTAGCAGGAAAAGAACTTGGGGCTTAGCCCCAAAACCTATGGAACAGGAGGAGGAGGAGTATAACAAAGAGTAAGAGGAAATGGAGTTAGAGGAAGAGAAGGAGGGGGAGGATAGTGAGAAGAAGAAGGAGGATATATTATTCTATCGAGGAACCTCAAGAAGAGAAAGATCGAGGAGGATTCACTGCTAGAAGAGAGAAAAGATCAAACCCCTAAGGTTTCAGTCCCCTTCCCTTCTATCTCTTCACCATAGGGGAAGATTAAGGATACCTTGGTGGAAGATAGTGGGGAGATGATAATGAAAGATAGAAGGAGGTCATAAAGAAACTTTAACACTAAAATGGTGAAGATGAGGATTGTTAGGGAGACAATGAAGCCACAAGTTATGGAAGACAAAGAAGGAAAAATCCATTTTGATGAATTCATAGACCCAACTCTGGTAGCAATTTTAGATGATGCAAAAGATACAAGGCTCAATCTACTCAATAATGCCAAAAATAGCATGATAGATAGCTTTTGTTCAATAAAGTGGCTATTCCATGAGATTGAAGCACTCAAGGAGAAAAGGAGCTAGGAGGAACGATAAAGGATGAGCAGTGACCAGGGTTATCTTGCCAACTAGGACGATCATCTCTCTAAGGTTGAGAAAAGGGTGCAAAGAATGGAGATATCAAACATAAACCTAGCTAATTAGGTGATTTCCACTCTGAACACTCTAAATGAGACCATCAATAGTTTGGGAAAATCACTAAAAAATGCAAGAATCAGTGGGGAAAAGGAAGAAAAGCCTAATACGAACCTCAAGTAGGCTGAGGGAGAAATGAAAGAGACTAGGGGCCCAGTGGAATGATCTAACATCTTGAACCAGGAATGTGTAGACATGGAGATCCAGAGTGCCAATGAAGCAGCAAAAGAATTTTAGGTTCTAGATAGGGAGAAATAATAGCTAGAGGTCTTATTGTTTTCTTTTTCCTTTTCTCAGTTTAAAGTATCTAGCCTTTTTTTCCTAGCTATGGGCCTATCTTTTGTTATGGCCTTTTATAGGCAGATGCATAGGGTCTAGACTTTATTTAAAAATATTATTTCAAAAATTATGTAAAAACTCTCAAGTTTCAAGATCCCTGTAAAACCTATTTTTCTTAATAAAAAACAAGGCCCAAAAAGTTTCTTTGCATTAAATAATATTATTTGGTAATGTGTTATGATTGTAAAGAATCAAATTGCATCACTATCAAAAAATTGTCAACATGAGATAACACAAAGTGCTAACCCACCTACAGACACTTGTAGATAGCACTACCACACATGGAAAAGAATTCAACCACCAAAAAAAGTAAGACTCATCAATGAAGAAGCTTAAATTTGAAATAGATAACCTAGATGTAATTAAGATTTGCATTGAAAGATTAAAACACAATTGTAGATGAAGAAAATATTTAAAGTGTAATTTTACAACAAATAGTGAAAGAACGAGAAAACTTGAAAAAGGTTTCACTATTTCATAGGCTACCAAAATGACCTCTTATGAAATAGAGAAATGGTTTCACATGAAGGTTAAGCCCCCACATGTGGCACTGCCATGGGCCCACCACACCTATCAGTTCAATAGAAGGAGATCGCACGGGAAAATTTTGAACTAATTTTGTCATTTTGCAAGGGGCAAAAAAAGAGACCATGTGAAATAGCAAAACTTTCCATTTTGTGTGGGGCAAAAAGGAAACCCTAAAAAATAGTGAAACATGGATAATACAAAGGTTAGTTGCAGATTTAATGTGTTAACACATCGCAAATTTAATGTGTTGAAGGGGGGCAAAAATAGCCAAGACAACCTACACATAATACAAATAAGGTATTGAATAAAAATTTGAAGGAAATTATTGCACATTTTGATAATCTTGATACACTTGGAAAATCTGAACTATTATCAATTTCACTTCTTAACAATGAGTTTAAAGATCCATTAAAACTATTGGGTATAAATGCAACTCTGAAAAAAGGAAATATTATAACCTACTAAAAGATATTGTTGAAAGTGCTAAGGAAGGATTGCATTCCATTGGGAAAATAACTAGGTTTGATATTGACATCTATTTTAAATTTAAAAAATGTCACAAAAAAAAATCTTTTTACTATAATCTCATGTCAAGGATAATGGGAAGACAATATCACATTATCTAGAAAAGAGAACCAATTTGGATGATAATACACTAGAATGCAATTGGACACTAATGTGTATATCTCCTTGCTCTAATAAGATTGAAGAAGCAGTTAGGAACTTGATTACTACATTTTGGACTAATCATACTCATCCTTCATCAAATAGAAGAGATATTATCAAGTACACAATTAGGCCTTATCTACACCCAAAACATGGTTAAACATTACACAACATGAATTGTATCTCTCATTTTGCAATTTAAACCTTGACATAAATTAAGATTGGCCAAACAATCTTTGAAAGATTATATCCTTATTTTGTAAAGATAAATGAATCTTTTGAAACTTTTTGTTGTCTATATCTTATTTAATTTTATCTCTACTATCAAGAGTTTTTAAATATGATAAAAAAAATTTATGGTTCTCAAAATGCTTTTGCTAAATGACCAAGTTAGCTCATAGCTTCAATCTTATGTGATAAATTAGATGATCATGCAATACGTGAAATAGATTGCATAAGAGAAACTTGTGAAACATGTGATAATTTGGCTAAATTTCCTTTGAGAGATGAAGATACTAACATGACATGAATGGTGATATCTAAGAGTTACAAGTACATAAATTCTAAAACAAAATTTTGGAATGAATTAACAAGGTTGGAATATGTACAGGAGGAGATAAATTTTGGAGAATTTATGTTAATTTTCTATAAATTGATTCGACCATATATATCATGCCTTTTTAAATAATTTGCAAGAAAAATAGTTCTAAAAAATAAGATAAACTTTATCATTTGGAACAATTTTATCAGTTGTTGACTTTGCAAAAAATTGCTCTTTCATTTCTAAAAAATGGATTCAAACATAATACTAATTTGTAGAGTAGTCACTATTATGATCCATGGATCTTATTGACATGCACAACTATATTTGGATGGTATTGAAAGTACATATCAAACACAAGTCATTAAGATATAATATCACTTTTACATTAGTGATAATAAAGAGCATGATACACATTTTATCAGTCATTGCCTTAGACATTTTTTGAATATTTACAAAACAAATGCAAAAATAGAAAATTATTTTGTATAGTTAGACATATGTGTAACATGATTTAAATTAGTAAGTCCATTTTATGTAGTGTTTTTATAACATTGATACCAAGCTATACTTGATATTAGGAGTTTCTTTGAGACTAGACATGGAAATGGTGAGCATGGTGGTGCAAGAGCTTGTATCAAACATACTTTAAGAAAGTATCAAATAGACTATTTGAGATATGATATATATATAATTCTCATGGTGTAGTTGAGTAGGACATGATAGAATTTTCAGCTTCAAGTGAGGCTAACATGTTATCACGAGTGCATTGAGTCATACACTCAAAGTGTTTTGAGAGATATTAGATATATATGTAACATATATGAAAATTATTAAATTAAATTTCTACATATATGTACTTTAAATAAATTTATTTTAACATCTATATGTTTAGCTTTTTTTTTTCTACATGTCTTGAAGGTGTTCATAGAAGATTAATGGATGGATGCAAGAGGGTATGCATGACATGATCTTTTCATTTAGTCATGAGTACATATAATAATGTGTGATCATTGTATACTATAGATTACTCAAGCTTTGGTATGATTGCATTTCTAAAAAGTATGGCGATTACATTAACCAACAACATAGCTATGTGGGTGAATGGAATTCGATGCCACTAGATGTTCCTGATACAAATGATGAAGTTGAGGATGAGAACTTTGACAACATTCCATTGATTTATATCAATTATGACCATATTTTAGGACTGGTCAAAATTGTTATGTATATGTATGTTTCATAATCTCAATCCATAAATTCAATGATTATGTACATTCTTATTCAATATGATTTACACATGTATAGTTTCATACAAGTATCTTTAATTCAAATGTATAAGTTGTTAAAAATATGTTGTGTAGGCAATGCTTTTGTAATCATAGTAGATCCTAGAAATTTAGAAAGTTTTAGTTACTATTTATTACATTGCACAAAGGAGAGGAAGAATCTAAAAAATAATGAAATAAGAAATTCAATTATGTTTCCCACAAGTTAGTAGTGTATCTATGTTTAATTTATTGAAACTCAGTTATATGTGTATATGTGTTTAACTAATCTATGGTGTTTCTTGTCTATGCAAGTTCAATTTTTGTGAAAGTGATATATTTGAAGAAAATAAATATATTTAAACATGAGATTCATGAATTTATTGATTGTCCACCTAACAATATCAGTATAATGACCTTCTAATTTCCACTACCCTATCTCTTCATCTAATCAAAGGATGTGGCATTTGTAAGTGGTGACTTGATACTAATGCTCATGAGAGAATACTATATGTTATCCAAGAGCAAGATGAACCACTTGATGTAGCATAAAAAAAATGTATATATGTTTAAAAATAGTGTGAATTTTGGTTGAACAATTTGACATATAGATATAAAATTTTCCTAAGCCTAGATACATGGCTTAAGGGGATGATTAAATTCTTGTATTGTATTATGACCATTTATTTGATGTTTAGAGAAATATTAAGGGGACAACTCATTATATTTTAAATTATTAAATTGTATTGCAACAATATATTTGATGTTTAGTTAGGACATGTCTTAAGGGGATGACTCATTGTCATTTAAATTATTATATTGTATTGTAATTGTTTATTTGATGTTTAGTTAGGACTTGTCTTAAGGGGGTGATTTATTATTGTTTAATAAAATTTCTTAAGGGGATTATTCAAATTGTTCTTTACTTTGAATACATGTGTCTCATTGAATATATGCATGACATTCTAATATATTTTTTATAGTCAATTAAATCGGGATGTGGCTTAAGGGGATGGTTTATTACTTATCCCAATGAATGTATGCATGATATTGCAATAGTTTTATTTTATAGTCAATTAAATTGGGATGTGTCCTAAGGGGATGATGTAACATTTATCCTATTAAACATAAGGACTTTAGTTCTATCTATTTTATTAAATTAGGGCATGTCTTAAGGGGATGGTTTATTATTTATCTCAATGAATTTATGAATGTGATAGTTTATGGTCAAATAAATTAAGACATGTCTTAAAGTGATAGTGTGCCATCTTAAATTGGAAACACTCCAATTTAATGAACGTTTAGCACATATTTAATGTGAGATCATTAGTGTCCCTCTTTCTCTCATTTCTTCTTCCATTTTCTATCCTTTCTCCTTGGTGTTATTGGGGTAAAACCTAATAGATCTTCTTTAAACCTCTTATTTTCATGGTGATAAGTTTGAGGTAAAATACATTCCCCCTAGGTCCTTCCTTTCCATCCACCTTTCAACTTGGAATATACTCCTAGCACTAATATAGGGTTTCCTCATAATCAAAACATGATTTTTGAGTTTTGAGACCTATTTTGGGGTTCCCAAATTGTCCCTAGGCTTTGTGCACATGACATTCAAGTGTGCATTGTGCCCTCAATGTGTCATAGGTGTATTCTACCCCTACTAGAATATTTAGGGGTGGTGTATGCCCCTGATGAAGCCCTATTTTGGACCCTTTTCTCTAGGTCTCATATTGTGGATAATCAAGTGTTAACTCCTAAGACATTTAGCCTATGGGAATGTCAATTCTAATCTATATAACCCCCTCCATTTTTTGAATCATATCACATCATCTTGCTCAAAGTTTTCAAGCATCCTCAAGCTCTAGCTCTTAAGCATTCAAGTTTTAAACTTTCAAGCATTCATTCAAGTATCCCTCGATTAAAGATTAAGGATTCAAGAATTCAACAAATTGAAGGAGTTTATCTTCTAGATCTTCTTCAATCTATTCAAGATCTTTTTTCATATCTTCTACATCCTTTCATCATCATCTTCTTGGTCCAAATATGTCAATGAAGTTAAACACATTGCGTTCAATTCAAGAGATCTACATTTGTAAGATGAATTCATACATTTACTTTATATTCATGTTATTTCAATTCAATTTTAATTCCTAAAATGAGGTTTGATAGGGAAAAAACCCCCATCAACAACAAAAACCCTTTTTATTATAGGTTGAAAATATCAAAATGATAAATAGCTTGTAGACCAAAGTACCCTTTTTTATTTTATTCAAAATTATAAAATTAGAATCAGCAACGAACATAGTCAATCAAAGTTGCATTGCACCCCTAATGCATCAGTTCACCCCTAACAAATCACCGAAAGATTTCTAGGTTTTGTCTATCATGCAGTTTCAGGCTTGGATATGAAGATTTCCTCTCATTTTGATTAGAACAACAAGTACAAAATAGACTTAAAATGTGATTTCCTTCTCCCTCCTTTTTCATTTTAGCATATCTATATCTATCATATTACAAACACATTAAGGTTCTTTAAGGATTTGGACATCTTTCCCCTATTCTTCCAAACCTAGTTTGCATTAGTGTTCCTTGTTTACTCAGCACTGATCTCTCTAGACCTAGTCTTCTAGAATTGAGAGTAAAAGGTTTATCTTCCTTATGCTTCCCTCTTCTATATCACACACTTTCATATGAAAAGTAGGTTATGTGATGAACTTAGGTTTTATATCCTTGATTCACATTTCCTACCACACATTTATTGGTGGACCTGACTGTCAACATTTTCACTTCTAATTTGGTGTTAGATCTTTCAAGCAACATTATCTTTTATCTATCTTTGAATGCTTTATGTTATTTTGGTTTGGAGTTCATATCATAAATTTATATATTTTATATATCTTATTGCCTTGTTTGGTGTATGGTCTTTACTATTTTTAGTCCTACTTATTGAATTCTTGTTAGGAGAAGTTATAGACTTGTGGCTCTTTTTTATTCAAATTCCTCTTCTCATCTTCTTAGAAAAATTAGTGACCCTATAGTTTCTCATGATCCTAATCCTTCTATGGATTATGAGTCATCACAATCATCTCATGATGAGGATGAGGCTTTAAGAGTTTCCTTTAAACAAGTTGATAAGCTTGCTACTGATATCTATAAAATGCATGATTGACTTTCATAAGAAAGTTACAATACTGAAACTATTATTGTTTTTGATGCTCTTAAAAAAGTGATCCATAATGATGAACATGGTGTTAATATTTTGTATGGTTTTCCTCACCTTGTCCATACTCATGTTAATCCTTTGAATAAAGTTTCTTCTAAAGCAAGGATGGCTCCAACTATTTTGTCTCTTGAGCTCTTTCTTCTTGCCTTTGCACCTATCTCTAGTATTTCCACATATGTTCCTCCTATTATGACTAATTTTTTTCAAGTCTTTAATCCTCTTAGTGGTGTTCCTATCCCTTCTTTCATGTCAATGTTCCTCTCATTTCATTGTCGACTGCACAACCTTCATATAGAAGTGTTCCTTTCATTTATCCTAACCCTTCTAATGTGGTTCCTAGGTTCCACATGTAATTTCTTCTATTCCATCTTATTCATACACTTTTCCTAATGTGTCAAAGGTGTTTATTCCATCTATCCCTTCTAATAATTCCACTATCCTTAGTTTGGCTCAGATAGAGTTTTTTTTGATACAACAACGTTCTTCTTTCACTCAAACTATGTTCAATGTTCCTACATGTGATATGGGTAGTCCTTTGTATTTTGACATTATCCACATCGGTGCTCCTTTACAAGCTAATATGCCTTGCCTTGACACTTACAATGGTTAGGGTGACCATGTTACACATCTTAAGACTTTCCAAGTTCTATGTAGTGACTATGCCCATGACCATAGGATTTTAGCTAAGTTGTTTGTTCACACTTTCTTTGATAGATTTTGCAATGGTATTTTTCTTTTCTACCTTATTCTATAGATTATTTTCAAAAAAATTCTAAGGCCTTCATACAACAATTTCAAAACAACATTGGTGCATCTATTTCTTTGACTAATTTGATGCATTATAAACAAGGTCCTAAGGAGAAAGTGACTAATTTTATTGGTAGATTTAAGCATTTCCTACTTAGATTTCTTATCATGTGTCTGATATGATATAAATCATGTTTATTGAAAATTTACAAAAATATATTAGAGATGAGATTTTCCTTATTGAATTTAACTCTTTTTCATAACTTTGTGCAATTCTTAATCATTATCAATTACAAGTGAGTCAGTTTGAGAGCACCACTCCAATGGCTCCTATACCTCTTAATAAGAGTGATGCACACCTAATCCTAACGAATTCAAAAAACCTAAATACTATTTCAAGATCAAAAAAACCATGAATATAGTAGATGATCAAGTAGTTGTTTCCTCTCTGAGTACCACTACTTCTTCCTCTATTTTTTAGATGAACGGTAAGTTTACTCCTCTATCTGAGTATCTACATTCCATTATGACTAGGTTGGTTAGTACTAATATGATTACACTTCATCTTATTAAACCACTTTTTCCTTCTACTACATCAAATCTGCAGTTTAATCCTCAAGCCTTTTGTTGATTTCATCACCAGCCCATGACACTAAAACATGTTATTCTTTGAAACATAAGATTCTAGATTTGATTTATGGTAATTCTTTATCTATTGAGCATCAAGATACTGGTAATAAATTTTTAGCACCTCCTAATCAAAATCTTGAAATCTATACTAATCATTTACCTCACCACACTAGAAACACTATTATTTAGCATCCTTCTTTTGTTCCTTCTGAAGTGAATGTTCCTTATAACACCTTACGACAAGAGAATGATAATACTATTAATTTCATGGAACATGTAGTTAAACATCCACTTCCACTTAAGGAATACATTTCCTCTACATCTAATGATCAACCTAAACCTAAACCAAATCGCAAGCACTCTAGAGCCCTTACTATCTCATTTTTTGATGTTAATAAGTTCAAGGCTCTAGATGGTCTTCTCTATATTACTACTAATATTGTTAAATATCCTTCTTATGGGTGTCTTGTTGATCCTACCTTTGTGGTTAATGTCATCTCCAAGGAACATCTTTATAATAAGAGAAAAAATTATGATTTCTATGACTCAACTGGTTCTTGGATTCATATTTGTAATGGTTTCTTGTATCCTCCACAAGGTTCCATCTCTTTTCATATTTAGCTATGTAGTAAAGTGGTGAATAGTATTTTTTTTTGTCATTCCTACTTCTAATCAACTCCAAATGAATCTTGGTTTACCTTGGTTGACTTCCATGCAAGCTATTGCTTCTCTTATTCATCAATGTATTAAATTTCCTTATGATGGTGGGATTAAGATGATCAATCATAGTCTTTATCATCCTTCTAGACCTCAACATTGTGCTACTCTTGATTTAGTTTGGTCTTCTATTCCTACTACTCCTACTTGTCTAGATTATATTTTTCCCTCTTATCAAGAATATAAATGTTGAAATATTTCTTAGTTAAGTAGGCCTCATGGTATTTTCCCTACACCTTCTATACCTTTATGTTCTTACTCTTCCATTTCTAATAGTCAGTCACCTCTACCATCTCCTGAACCTCCTAGTGTGGCTCCTTCTTCTAGCATGGTTCTGCCTATGGTGGTTCCTTCTTCTACATCTTAGCCTTTTTTTTTTCCCCCTCTTATGCCATCTAAAGGTAAGGAACCTATGGTTATCGACCTTCTTTCATCTTCTCAACAAATTTCTAATAAAACTAAGTGTAACCAACATGCTAATGAATGTTGAATAAATTGTTAAGCTAGCATTAAAGCTTGTGTGAATGCTTCTCACTAGTACATGTTTGTTGAAGAGGTTGATGATATACATATCCCTATTTTGGATTCTATTACTATTAATTTAGATAAGGAGGATATATTATATGGTGATCATGAGATTATTGATATTGATGTTAATTTTCCTAACATGCTTTTTGCATAGTTAACACTTATATCTACACCTAAGTATAGTGACTCACTTGAGAGTCCTTTGCATTTAACTATTGTAAGGTTACTTTGTATCTTGAATGTAAGTTTTGAATGTGATTGTCCTAATAGTGATATGAGACTTTTTGGTCAATGATGATAGTCCCATGACTAACTAGGATAAGTACATGTTTCTAAGTGAAACATTGAGGATTCATACCTTGGGGCTTTTTTTACTAATGTATACACTAAAATATTAGCTATTATTGAGGGGAAAATGGGAAAAAATTTAAAACACTATAAAATCAGATGAAATTCTTTGGGCTCTATAACTATATGATTTTGGTTAGTTTTTCAGTGGTAGTCATACCCTGTGCAAGAGCCCATGGCTTCTCTCCTATCATTTACATGGCCTTTGTCTTTTATCTTAGTTTTTGGTGTGTACTTCTCCTTATTTCATCTCCTTTTTCTATGTTCATTTCTTTTGGTGTAGTGAGTGCTAGATAGTGGTTTAGAAACACTACTTGAGGAGTTGAGTCCTCTTGGCTCCCAGCCTAGTTCACCAGTGCGTAACTTAGAAGGGTTGAAGGACAATGATTATTCTAACTCAAAGATGGATATTGATAAATGTGGTCTAAGAAATTATTTCTAAAAAAGCCATGGTAAGGAAATACTAATTAATGATAGTGGGGATGCCAAGCCTTTATATAACGTAGTTTTATCTAAAAAATCTAGGCCTTAATGTCCACCATCAACATCATTCACTAGATTTCTCTATAGAAAAGATTATGTTTTAAGAGGAACCACAACCAATGGAGGTGAATTAGGTAGGGGATAATTTGAAGGAGCAACCACTTGAACTAATGGCAATGGTAAATTTTCTCCCAATGGCTTTAAAACTCTCTCCCTCTTTCCTAACAAAGTTATGGTACTAGCCATTAGGAAAGAGTAGTCGAGGTTGAAAGATATTGCTATTTTATTTGTTTGTATTGATAAATATTCTATACCTTCTCACAAATTCTTTGATGGCTAGATTTGTATATTTGGGGAAGGAAGCTAGGAATACAAATAAGTTCTTGTAGAATTATTCAGAAATGGTTATTTTTGGTTTTCTTTAAAATCATGGCATGTAGGAAAGGGTTTTGAAAAAAGAATTACTAGAATGGGGTAGATCTTTGTTTAGAGCTTTTCGATGGTTGGGTAAAGGAAAAATGGAACAAGTTGTGGATCGCTCCACCCTTCATTGGATTAAAATTAAAAATCTCCATCTAAAGTTCTTGCCTTTCATTCCCCAAATTGTTCAACCTCTTGATTCTGTGTTACAAGTTGAAGATGCTACGTATACATTGTTGTATAGGATTCTACTTACCCTATCGCCCGATATCAAATTTCTTGAGTTCATTTTGATGGACCTAGAAGAAGGGTTGTCTGGGAAGTTTCCTTGTTGGGGATTCTAGGATCTTTCATTCACTGTAGAAAGAATGGACACACTGAAAAGGAGTGTTTGGGGTAAAAGCACAAACTTGTATCACCTTTTATAAAGAAATGGGATATCAGAATGCGACAATTCAACATTAATAACAAAAAAAAGATATTTGTGTTTAGAATTTGAAGATGGTGTAAATTGATGAAATGTGTAGAATTGGATGAATTTCATGCCTATAATTTTTATAAATTTTTTGAGTAATAATTTATTCATTTTTTTTAATTTTGAAGTCCTTTTTTTAACTGTAAAAAAATATAGGGTGTAGTTTCCATCAAATAAGTATATGCAAATCAACTTTTTTTGTTTTGATTTGAAAATATCTTATAGATGACATGTATAGCTAGTGAACAAAGAAAGAAATAATTATTTTTGATGTATATTTTCTTTGTTATAAGTACTCAAGCTCAACCTTATCAGAATCCAACAATTTTTTCCTCTCATCAAAACTTCCCTATCAAATCTACACCTTGAAAAAAATAATGTATTCGTGAAGAGGACTTTAAATTTTTATTTAATTTTTTGTTTTGTTATGATTTACTATTTTTTTCTCCTTTTTTGAGGGATGATCTTCTGAAATGTTGAAATATCAACTTATAATATTTTAAAATTATAACATAGTATAACTAATCAAAATACTCAAAATTTTATATAATAATGATAGTTAATGTAGGATCTATAAAAGGGTATTTTTTGTTTTCGTAAAAATTTGAATTTTGATAGTGAAATGAGATTTGACCAAAATAGGTTTTGGTATCCTAAACAGTGACACAGATTTGTGCTTCTACCCTCTGACTCTTAGTAGCTAGCAAAGCCCTAAATTTTATAACAAGCTAAAAGCTAATCCTAAAGAAGGTGACAAATTGGCCAAGACTAGTAAGAATGATTCTAATATGCATGAGATTGTGGTGACTAATTAGGGAATACTATACATACTCCATAATTCCTCAATATAGGGCTATTTTATTAGCATTTTATGACCTACATGTTGAAGCTAATTTTAACCCTAAATAGGCAAAAATACTTATATAAAAGGGCTTAGGGTTAGGGATTGTTTCATTGTGGGTGATGTGAAAATTGCTTCTTGCAGCAATATTGAGTTGTAAGGGATTACAAATTGTAATCAGGTTGTAATCACTGGATTGTAATAATATTGGACTTTCTATTTGGTGAACATAGCCCAAGGATTGGGTGAACTATGTTAAATCTTGGTGTCTTGTGTTCTCTTCTATGTGATCTATTATTTTCTATTATTGTTTATATTTACATGTTATTATTATTTCTAACCATGGTTAAATCCTAACATAATATAGATAATGCATCTTCAAATGAGGTTTGAGGTATGAATAATGATTCTATTGAAAATCATGGAGGCCTGATTAGTTGTACTATTGAGGAGACTATTGATAATGGAAAATGTTTTAGTTTGTATAACCCTTTGTTTGAAGATGACTTTGAAGTGATGCCAACCTCAAGTTCTGGTAATCCCTAGCTCTCTAACTAATTGTCAACCAATTCCTAATGATTGTAATGGAAAGGTTGAGGGAAAATATATAGCTCTACTCCCACCCAAACTAAATGCTCAAAAACTTGCTCTTAATATCATTAATGAAAGAGATGAGAGTATTAGAAAAACTTCCATTGAACCTTTGAATAAATATAAGATTATAATTGGTACACTAAAATCTATAGTGGTCCATAGGAATAACGATAATCGAAGTGAGTCTCTAACTAAGGAAACATTTACTAAAGTTACCAATAAGAATGCGAAGAAGAAAAGGGAAATGATTGAAAGATACTCTCTTTCTAATGATAGTAGGAAATCAGGCAAAGAAATTCTTGATTGTTTTAATAGATTATATAATAACAACAAATCCCAACAACCTAAATGATGCACATACATAGTTGGAATGTGAGATGTTTAGAGATGTATGATAGGAAATATATAGTTAGAAAATGGTGTAACAATCTTAAAAGATAAAGATATTATTTTTTTGCAAGAAATTAAGTTTGTGGGTTTCTAGGCTTATACCATTTTGAAATTTATATGAGACCAGTCTATTGGTTTTTATTCTAGCCACCCTAAAGGAAAAGGGGGTAATTCTATTATGGTAGGACCCTAATGGGATGACAAGATCATCTCTAATGGCTCTTCCCTGTGTCATAGAGCCTTGTGGGTTATTCTTCTGCATAATGATATCTCAATTGAAATCTACAATATATATGCTCGTAATGATTATAGGGAGTGGGCTTCTTTATGGGAATGGTTATCTAATAATTTACCTAAAGCACACTATATTTTTGTTGGTGACTTTAATATGGTGGAATAAAAGGAAGATAAAAGTGGGGGAAATGCTTATTGTTGGAAAGGAAATGAACAATTCTTTTGGTTTAACTTTAGAAGTAAATTTAGGACTATTGATCTTCTCGCTCATAAGAAGAAATCCTTTTCTAATATTTGTTTTACATGGTGTAACCAAGTTGGGAAGAAAAGATTCTATTGTCAACTAGATAGAATGTACATAGAGGATCAAGTATTTTTTGTTGAATGGGCATGCCCTTGTGTGTGTTACTCCCTCTTCTATGTTTGACCACCACCCAATCAATGCTAGTATCTTTTGGAAAAAATTTCAGATGGGAAGAAAAAGAAAAATATAATTTTAAATTCAATACCTCATTATTAAAATAATGAAGATAATGATGAGGCAATTAAAATGGTGACCAGTCTTTGTAATCTTTGCAATCCAAACATGTAACCCAAAGATATGTGGAAATGTTTTAGTGGATTCTTAGAGGGAGATATATCAAATCATTAGTAAGAAACAAGCTATTAATAGAAACAAATAGGAACAAGTCTTACAAAGCATTTTGAATTCCATTGAAAATGAATTACAATTTAAGGACTCTAACTCTTTGTTGTCGGAGAAGGCTAGGGAGATTAAATGTCAGTTAAGGAAATATCAACAATATAAAATTAAAGGTCAGATTACTAGACCTAGGATTAAGTGGATGAAGTGTTGTGACAAGGGTACCAATGATTTCTTTAACATAATTAGAGCCAAGCATAAAAAGGATTTGATTGAGAATATTCAAATTAGGGGTGAACAATAAAACTACTCTAGAACAATGCCTCAAAATTATACCAAATAAAATATTAAAAAATGATGCTATGAAATTGGAAATGCCTATAAACTAGGAAGAAGTTGAAGCTACAATTCTCTCTTTTGCTAACGATAATTCTCTTGGCCCTTATGGCCTCCCAACTAAGTTCTATAAATATAATAAGGAATGGATCATTCCAGAACTTATGGAACTATATTTAGATGCTTTCATAATATGGTCATTAGGTACTAATATTAATAGAGGGGTCATTAATCTATTACCTAAGGGTGGAAATAAATCTCAAGTCAAGAATTGGAGGCCTATTACACTATTAAACTTATCTTACAAGATTATTTTCCAAGCTTCTAGCCAGAAGAATTAAAGATCTTAATTATTTCATATCCCTAACTTAAACATGGTTTATTAAAGGGAGGTCTATTCTAGAGAATTTGATTACAAGCTAGGAAGCCATGCATTGGGCTAAAAATGATTATCAAAATACAATAATGCTTCTAGTAGATTTTTAAAAAGCATATGAATAAATTTAATAATTTTTTGTTAAGGGAATGTTGTAGGCCTTTAGATGTCCTCCCTATTTTTGCAAGTGGATTCTTCTATTCTCATTGATATTAATGGAGAACTCATTGAGAGTATTATTTTACAAAGGTCCATTAGACAGGCTGCCCAATTTCCCCCTCTCTATTTGTTATAGCAATTGATGCCCTATTTTATATTGTCAAATCTTCTCAATTAGGACCTCCTATTTGAGGGATTACTCTCCTTAATCAAGATATGTTTCTCAATGCCCAATTTGTAGCTGAGACTACATTGTTTATAGAGTTGGAGGAAAATAATTTTGATAATATGATTCACATACTACAAAAAAAAAATTATGGTCTTTGGTGCTAAAATAGCTCCACATAAGTCTTCCATTATTGGGTGGTCTCCCTCCCCCCAAAGTGGGTTGTCAACAAAGGGTGGTAGTAGGTAGGGCCAAATGACATTATTAGATATTGAGGAATACCATTCTCTTTAGACCCATCTCTTAAAGATATGTGAAATTCGTTATTTTCCAAAATTGAAAAGAAGTATCTAAAGTGGTCATCTCCTCTCATTGGCTTGTAGAGTTCAAGTAGTCCAAAAGGTTCTATCTTCTCATCATATTTACTTTTTTTCTACTTAGTTGTTTTCTAATTATCAAATTGGTAGATTAGAAAGGATCATGAGAGACTTTCTATGGTCGGATGGCATAGGGAAAAAAAAGAGGCATTGTGTTAAATGGGAGTGGTGTTGTCTACCTAAGGAAAAAGATGGGCTAGGTATTAACTACCATGGTTTTGGGTAGGGATATTTAATCTCTAAGTGGTAGTTTATCTTTAATTTCTTCTAGCACTCTCCTTGTGAACCAAAAAAAGACTTATTTTAGATGGTTATTGATTTTGAGAAAGCTAGTTGTTGGTAATACCCTACCCCATGATTTAGGTAATCCTATTACTTTGGTGTATGTGATGTTCCAGAGTCTTTTGAACATCAAATTTGTTTAATGCATGTATGTCCATGGTGTTTGGTCCATTTTCTTTGGGTCACCTAGTGTATCGAGTAGTAGACCCGATCTCTCTTAGAGTTAAATCTTAGCTAATTTTGTTGATTCTTTTGATTTTAAAGCCAACACTTTCTAGTTTATCTTAACTTGTGAAATCTTATGGTTTCTTTGGAAAGAGAGGAATGGAGAGCTTTTTCAAAAGAGGAGGAGGTATCTTACAAATTTTGGATGTAAACTCATTCATTTTCATATTATGACACAGGTTGCAATGGCTCTAGAAATATCCAAAGACAATTCTATGATGTTGATGCAGGAAGGTCAAATTATGATCCACAAAGAAGATGTAGTTTCATGGCAGTACTTTACTATTATTAGATATATGCTCAACCAAAGGGAAATAGAAAATTTTAACCAATTTATTAACAGCCTAAGTATTAAGAATAGATATGCTAATATCGATAGAGTACATCATGACTAAGCACTTCATGGATAGAAAGATTAGGAATGATATGTTTCTCATTTTTTTTTTGCACCTTGATGTTATTTTGTATTAACTACTTATGGAATTTGTAGATTACTTCACATTAAAAGAGTGTGAGTGTGTGTGTGTGTGTGTGTGTGTGTGTGTGTGTGTGTGTGTGTGTGTGTGTGTGTGTGTGTTTAACAAGAAAATACTTTGATACTACTTAATCATCTCTAAGACTTTCTTTTTTGTTATTGACACTAATATTGTAACTCAAAAGATCTATATTTTATTGATGTAACCCAAATATTTTCACTATGTTAATACCAAAAATATTAGCTATCTTTTATACATGAGGCAATGATTTCAATAAATGTTTATCCTTTAATCAAAGTTGTGCATTTTTTTGTCATTTGGTTATGCTATCACTTGAATATTCAAAGTATACATGTGTGGATTTCATACATCAATGAATAAAGAATTTATATCTAATGTACATACTTTAGGAAAATGATAGGTAGGTAGTGTAATCACCTAAAAATGGTCATCTAGACTATTAGCCCACTTTTCAACATTTTGGCTAAATTAATTTAATCACTTACCTAAGCCAAATTGCTAATAATAAATTTATTTGATTATAACATATAGTTTGACTATGCTATCCTAAGTTCATTATTTGATTAAAAGAACATGTCCCCTTTTAATTAAATAAAAGACCCCATTCTTCTAACCCACTTAAAGTGCACACATAGAGTCCTTTTTCTATTTTGCAATTAAAAGAAAAGGTTTTGTGACTTTTGTCTTATATGACAAGTCAACTTATATTCTATTGGTTGACTTGTGTGTGCACATGGATCACTCCTATTTTCGAATTCCACCGTTGATCATCCACCATCTTTATCTTGATCTCTACCGTCCATACATATTTAAAAGGGAGAGAGCTTTCACCCTCAATCCAGATCCTCATTTGAATATTGTTATGCTACAGGTTTTCTAACAAGTTTTTTTGGAGCTTTGTGGAGAACTTCTATTTCTTGTCTACATTCTCTCATACCATAGCATCTTAGCTTAGCTTTCATTTTTACATGTAGCTTAATCTCACATAGCTTAATAATGGTATTGTAACACTCTCATACATGTTTTAGCATAGCTCCACCTTGCATCTCATTCTAGCTTAATCTTCATTTGCATTGCATTCTTGAGGAACTCCTTGGTACATTTGCATTCTTGCATCTTGTCTTTGGAATCTCCCATTGCATGGTTTACTAGCAAGAAGAGTATCTCTAAGGCTCATCTGAGAGCCCTTGAACTTGAAATACACTCTCTTGCACTCCATGGATAGGGAGCTCTAAGCCGGCATCCAAGCATTTCGAACTCATGGAATCGTTTGGATAGAAGGGTTTAGAGTAAGACACTTTTGAGTGTACATTTTTTGGCGCCCACCGTGGGGCTTGAATCAAGTTTCTAGCTCCATTTGCTTTTTTTTTCATCTCTGGTTTTTTACAGCAGCATATTGGATCTAATCAAATGCTTTTGTAGAATTATCACTTTGGTTTTAAGGCCAACTCATAAGTAGATTGGTTTGAAGGCCAAAAATCTTAGCTAGTTTAAATATTTGATCATATCTTTTAAACCGCTTGAAGTTTGGTTCTAAAATTTTTTTTTACTGATTGAGTATGTGCTCAAAATGTCTCAGTCCAATTTGTAGAGCATTTTGACGTGATTTTTGGGAGTTATGACTTTTTCTTTATTTTTAATAAAAAATTATTTCTGATCGCAAATCAGCGAATTTTTTTTAAAAACTTACATTTTCAGAAAGGTTTTTCAATTCTAATGGGGGTTCTTTCTTTGTGTTTTGATTTTTGAGGTTGTATTAAGGATCAAAAACTTGATTTGATAAATCTGGCCTATTTTGACAAAATCAATCTCTAGAGAGAAAATGAAGAGATTTTTTTGAATTTCTTGCATTTTTGAAAAGCTCTTTAATTTTTATTAGGGGTCTCTTCTTTTCATTTCTATTTTTGGATCCAAAATAATAGCAAAAAAGTCTAATCTTGTTGACTAGATCAAAAGCAAAGAGTAAAAATGAGAGCATTTGTGATTAGTTTGCCCTTTCTTTGCATACACTTGATTGGAAGATAACTTGGATATTTGAGGCAACTAACCACTTTTTATTGCATTATTTTATGTTATTTCACACTAACTTATGGTGCTAACAAGTTGTGATTGCAGGTTGCCATCCTTGTCAAAAAAAAATTGAAACATTGCATAAAAAGAACGCATGTCAAAGCTTCAAATGCACAAGGGCTACTAATGATTGTTTGCAGGGCTGCCCAATACATAAAAACCCAATTTTTCTTGTTCTTTACTTTTACATGTGTGGCATATACTAGTTGTTTATTTTTAGGCACATTAAAACTTACAATTGGGATCTTTTGGTGATAGGAGAGTATGCTCTTCACCCTTGTGGTGAATCAGAAATCTTGACTTACCATTTGATTTCAAGAGTAAGAGGCAACTGAATATTTTTGACGTGTTTGGGAGAAAATGATTGGAATAGAAGAGTATGCTCTTCACCCTTGTGGTGAATCAGAAATCTTGACTTCCAAAAGTTGATCCACTCTTTGTGTAGTTTAGAATCCTTTAGAGGGCCTGCTCTCGGACAACCTGAGAGGAACGACCCAAGTGGGGACAAGAAAATTACCTGGTTCTTCCAACCAACTATAAACTCAAGGCTATCAAGGACACAAAACTTTGGTAGACGTAGTTTTTTTCTTTGCCTAGTGTGATCGCTTATGGAATTTCGACCATAGGGAGATCACTAGGCAAGAATTCTTAAAGTACTCTTGTGGTCGAGAGATCAGTTACTCATCGTAAGGTGAGGTGTCCCGTAATTGGGAGCAAGAGGAACACTATGAACGGAAGCCCGATCTAAAAACTCTAAGTTAGTAACTACCTTTTTTTTAGCCGCTCAACTTCTTGGTGCAAGGATCGATCCTAGTGGACTACCCGGATCACCCCAAGATTTACACTCACCATATGTGTTCCCTTGGTTGTGCTTATGGCACTTCCATGAAAAAGCCAATATCTCTTGTGGGAAACCACTTGGTGTGAGGCAAAGGAGCATCACGCGTGGGCCAAGTTGTTGAGTAATGAACCATGACTTCTAGGTAGATATTGCTTGATGTGTTCTCGAATGTGCTATACCAGTGAAAATGATTTGAACATACACATGACGATAATTCTAGGAAATTCTTTTAAGACCTCACATATGCTTGTATCGTGCAAGGTTGCTTTGTCTCTTGCTTGATTGTTTGAAGACTACTCCATGTCTCACTATCTTGCTTGGAAAGAAATTGCTTTTGAACATCAAACTTGCTATGCTATAAACTATTGTCAAACTTTGTCAACCAAGTCAAAGCATCAAGTCTTAACATTTTTTTTGTGTTGCTTGCTAAGGGGAGTCTCATCATTTGATTTTTATTTTCTATGTCTCTAGTGCTTAAACATGCTTAAAGTGGCTCTTTGGTCTTAGTGCTCTTGGTCTTTTTGTCTTCATGGTCTATGCATGCTTGCTAGTTATCCTTTTTCTAAAATGGTTACCTTGATTTCTTGACTACACTCTTGGGTTGGGAAAGTTGTTCACTTGTCACCCCGCTTGCTCTATCTATTTGGCTATTTGGCCATCTTGCCTAGCTATTGACTTCAGTCATTCATGTCGTAAGTTTCTTGGACATATTGTTTGACAAGTCACTTTAATCTCTCTCTACTATCTTGGCAAGTGAACACTCTACCTCCTATAGTTTCAACATCAAGTTATCTTCTAGACTATTTTATGCTTAGCTTTGCATCTAAAACTATGGGATCTAAACCTTGTGCTAGAAAACCTCAACCAAATTTAGATGATCATGATATCCTCAATGTCACTAAAGAGTTTCAAGATCTATATGCACAATACAAAGAACTAGAAGAGACAAATGATCTTTCCTACCTTCATCTCTCTAAGCGCATGATAGAAATGAAGTCTAAACTTGAGAAAAGGTTAGAGGAGAAGATTGCATCATTACATGAATCTTCCTTAAGGTCTTTAGATGCATGTGAGTCACCTTCTTTGAGGTCATCCTCTTCTTCTAGGTCTACATGCTCTACTTCAAGACATCAAGTGTCTTCATCTTCTAGATCTAAAGACCTCTTTAGAGAACAAGCAAGTGATACCTCCTTTGAACCTATGACAAAATTTCATGATGGACCTATCTTTGACAAAGATAATGATGAAGATATGAATGCATGCTATTCACTTGAGAAATAACAAGAAGATCCTAGACATATTTTTGAGAGGACTTTTACTCCCTTGGAACATTCTTATGATGACATTTTGCAAACACTTCTTGAAACTAAGATCATCATGTTACCAAAGTCTATCTCATATGGAAACCCCTTCTTGGATATCTATTGTGCTTATCATCAACATAATGAGCATAGTACTTCAGATTGCATTGAGCTAAAACATAAAATCCAAGATCTTATTGATAATGGAATTATTGATACCTCTAATGATTCATGCGATGAGGATACTTTTCTTGAGCAAGATTACGTTGATGAACCTATGTCTAGTAGTGGCTCCATTACATCTTTCACTTCTTCCAACACTCATGCATCTCCCAACACTTCAAATCATTTCAACATGCCTCTATCAAATAAAGAACCTAATTCTTTCCACATTGACTACGTGTATCCTCAAGGCCTACCTCTAAAAGAAACTCAAGCTAACCTTCACTTGGCTGCAAACCTTTTCCATGCTACTAAGCCTAAAGATCCATGCACTACTCCATTCACTCTTCATTCTCCCTTGTCCTTGGAAGTGGCTCCATGTCAAGAGGACTCTCAAAAAGAAAAATCTATAAATGTCAAGAAAGATCAAGATCAAGCACCCTTTAATCTCTTTCAAGATTTTTCCCCTCCATATTCTATATCTTATCCACCTCCTACGTATGATGAAGACACAACTTCCATTATCTCCCTTGAGCTTACTGAAAATTATGAGAAAAGTTCTCTTCCTATGCTATCCAAAGCTACTTGTCAAGATCAAAGTGTCCCCTCATGTTCTACTTCTCCACATCCACTTCAAAATTGTGCTCAAGCTTCAAGTGCTTCTATTAAAAATGTTGTTCCTATCAAAGGTACTTATGACTCTATTGATGGCTTTGACCATGTTGCTCATTCTAAAGATGTTGATATCCCTTCCCACTATCCATTTGCATCTTCTAAATCTATCCTTGGTCCTTATCCATCTAAGCTAAAGCATTCAAACCGTCCATCCATATTGGGGCCTTATGTTCCTCCATCTCCTACATTCACTCCTAGCTCATTCCCTAGCCCTCCTATAACACCTCAAGATCAACAAAGACACTCATCCTTGATGACTTTTCACCCATCTATACATTTAAACCAGTCATATCATCCTTATTCATCCACAAATCCCAAGTCCTTTGGAAGTGAGAATAAACATAAGAATCCATTGAAAAAGAAAGATCACGATGTCCCATCTAATCGACATGTGAATGCTAAGAAGGAGAAAGCACAAAAGAGACTACAAAGGTCCACTATTAAAAAAGCTAAATCAAAGAAAATAAGGGTTCCTAAACCCATTATTTAAGAAATGTCTTTTGAAGTATCCAAAGGAAAATCTAAAGCTATATGGATTCCCAAGTCTCTTTTAAAAGACTTGAATATTGAAAATACTTCAAAGTTGACATTCAAGCTTCCAAAGGCTTCCATTCCATCTTCTTCCAAAAATCTTCCTAAAAATATTCCAAAGCCTTCCACTCCACTTTTTTCCAAATCTTTTCTACCACCTCATACATCTCAATCTCAAGCTATTTCATCCATGATTCCTCCATTGTTCCAATACCCTTCAAGGTGTTTGTCAATGTTGATCTTGTCCAATATTTTAGCTACCCTCATGAAATCCTCTAAAGCTTACACTAACTTTCTATACATGAACTCTTATCCTCCATATACTCTTCCTACTACCATTTCTCTTTCATCACCCTATCAACGTCTTTGAGCATACCTTTCTATGGTCTTGGTTTATCATGACTTATCTTTCCTATAGGAGCACTATCTACATTCAAAAAGCTTGAGCTCTTTCTAAAAAAGAAAAAGAAAAAATAGAAAAAATTAAAAAAATGAAAATGTGCCTTAGTGAAAACCACTTCTTGTGGCACCTTGGTAGCAAAAGTAAAGAGAAATAAATTTATCCTATGGTGAAAACTACTTCTTGTGGAACCTTGGATAAGTACCATGATGAAAACCTAGCAAACAGGCATCATGCATAATTCTTCCATCATCCATCTATCCCCTCTTCTCTCTTTGATCTTGACAATGTTGAGCTATCTTTGCATATTGGCTATCTTATCTGTGAGATTTTCTATTGTGTTCTCTCATTCACTCATAGCCTCCATCTTGAGCTTTATTTTTATTGCTCTATCCCATTGCTATCCTATCTAGTTGACCCCTTGGTCTTGATCATAATAAATGAAACATGGTTCTTACAGGCCTGTTGACATGTCTACTCTCTTGGATTTCATGCGTCCATGCTATCTTTCTCATTGGCTTCCACTGCATATCCTACATGCTATCTTACTCATTAGCTTCCATCACTTATCTTATATGCTATCACACTTGTTGGCTTCACCACTTATCCGACATGCTATCTTTCTCATTAGCTTCCATCGCTTATCTTCATGCTATCTCACTTGTTGGCTTCATTGCTTATCCTACATGCTATCTTTCTCATTACTTCCATTGCTTATCCAAAATATGCTTCATATGACTATTTCACCTCTTTCCGTAGCTTGGGTACTCTTGAGGAGTTAGTCGTTGAGGATCACTTTCACTTGCTTCATACTCTTTTTTCATCCATCTTTTCTTATCCACTGGCTCGTTGCTCCATCATATCCTATACCTGCTAGACATTGGGAGAAAATGATGTGATCTTGGTTGAGAACTAGTGATCTCTAAAACCTTCTAAAAATTTCCAAAAAAAATCATATATGATCCTGAAAAAATACAAAAAAATTTGAAAAAAGTCCTGAAAAAATTTGTCAAGTGGTGAAAACCTGGAAATAGGCGCTACTTAAAACCCTCACACCTATGTCTATCAATCTCAATCACCTATTTTGCTACACATTTCCTAGCTTGGAATTGTTTCTTGTCCTTTTCGCAGGGGCATAGCTACTTAGCCTATTGAGGTATTCTTGTGCATTAGGGTTTCTTTGACAACTCACAAAATAGTGTTTCTCAACACTTCCCCCACTTTGACATCAAGTGTTTTTCAACACTTTACAAATAGTTTACCTACGGTCTCCAATGTCGCGATATTTCTCACTATCAGAATCAAGTCTTGAAGAAATGGCCAAGTGACTTACACACATGCACTTTAACACTTAAATGACTGAGCCATGCTGATCTTTACCTACTTTGTGTGTTGTCTATGATGATTTCTTTGCCATGTGTTCCCTCCCTAATAGTCTTTCAAGGATGTCGTTGACTAGAAGACTGGGGGCATGGGACATGTTTTCTTGATTTCTACTTGTGGGTATACTTTGTTTTTCTATAGTGTTGTAAGCATTTATGCTTGACCTATTCAACATTTTGACTTACAAATGTATCATCCTTGACTGTTTCGCAAGACTGCACTTGGGGTTTATCCTAGCGCTTATGCCTTGATACAAGTGTAATCTTGCTAAATTAAACTTAGGGAATCTAATCATGTAGTTATCTTGACTTACATGTCTCTGATGCTTAGATTGGATTTCCACATACCTATCTAATATCGATCATATTCATATCTTCATAGTTATACTAGTGATGGTTGTATGATCTCATGATGTCCCTAATAAATGCTCAATGATGAAATTAAGAGTCTAAATGTTATGCACTTCTTGCTGGTAAACCACTTTGCATATTAGCTTGCATTTTAGGTTCATTTTCTAGCTTAGTCTTGCATTCTTGCATATGGGGAGAGCTCTCTCTTCATCTTTTCATAGACATATCAGCTAACTCCTTTCATATATTTCTTTACTTTCTTCGTGTTCATGTCTTTTCACCTTCTTAATCTTTCACTTCATCTCTTTTTCTATCTTATCATCACATTATATAAAGTTTTGACCTCTTAAATAATTCAACGTACTAGATTCATTTTTGGGATCGAAATTCAAATTCAAGTTCATCTTGATGGTCAAAATTGTCTTTTAAAATTCTACTTTCTTCTAAGCAGTTAGTTGACCTTTTGAGGTCTAATCTCCGAATCATCACTAGGGCATCTTCATTTCTTCATGTCTTCATCATTTCCATACTTCATATCTACTTAAATTCACTATTTCATGGATAAAATCACCTTTCTACTCATTTTGACCTTATTTTTATGCTATATCCTTCAAGGTCAACTCTAGTCAAACTGGGGCATTTTATCAATTTTTTTATATAGTCATTCTTGGGTTCTAATCATCTATCTGTCACCTTGGACATTGCTATATTCTAATTTTCTCATTTCTAGCCAGTTTTTGCATCCCCTTACCTCATTTCAATTTCGATCTCGAGGGGGAAGAAATACTCTATCACTGCTTAGGAGCATTTGTTTGATCTTCTCACTTGCTCTCACTCTATCTGCTTTTCTAAGTGTTAGTATTCTTCTTGAAGTCTGACATCATCTCTTCCTAGTGTTCAGTACTACTGCTATTAGGCTATGCATTCAGGACTTGCTATCTATTTTTGCATTTCACTCTTCGGAATTAGACATCTATATCTATCATCGCCTACTTGGCTTTGATTTTCTTTGACATAATGTGTTCCCAGATTGATCACGCATTAGTCAAAGAGGGGCAAATGTAATCACCTAAAAATGGTCATCTCAACTATTAGCCCGCTTTTCAACATTTTGGCTAAATTAATTTAATCACTTACCTAAGCCAAATTGCTAATAATCAATTTATTTGATTATAACATATAGTTTGACTATGCTATCCTAAGTTCATTATTTGATTAAAAGAACATGTCCCCTTTTAATTAAATAAAAGACCCCATTCTTCTAACCCACTTAAAGTGCACACATAAAGTCCTTTTTCTATTTTGCAATTAAAAGAAAAGGCTTTGTGACTTTTGTCTTATATGACAAGTCAACTTATATTCTATTGGTTGACTTGTGTGTGCACATGGATCACTCCTATTTTCGAATTCCACCGTTGATCATCCACCATCTTTATCTTGATCTCTACCATCCATACATCTTTAAAAGGGAGAGAGCTTTCCCCCTCAATCCAGATCCTCATTTGACTATTGTTATGCTGCAGGTTTTCTAACAGGTTTCTTTGGAGCTTTGTGGAGAACTTCTATTTCTTGTCTACATTCTCTCATACCATAGCATCTTAGCTTAGCTTTCATTTTTACATGTAGCTTAATCTCACATAGCTTAATAATGGTATTGTAACACTCTCATACATGTTTTAGCATAGCTCCACCTTGCATCTCATTCTAGCTTAATCTTCATTTGCATTGCATTCTTGAGGAACTCCTTGGGACATTTGCATTCTTGCATCTTGTCTTTGGAACCTCCCATTGCATGGTTTACTAGCAAGAAGAGTATCTCTAAGGCTCATCTGAGAGCCCTTGAACTTGAAATACACTCTCTTGCACTCCGTGGATAGGGAGCTCTAAGCCAGCATCCAAGCATTTCGAACTCATGGAATCATTTGGATAGAAGGGTTTAGAGTGAGACACTTTTGAGTGTACAGGTAGGTCTAAATGAATTACCAAAATTTTGATCATTCCACATTGTTCACCCTCCCTATATGAGTTCTTGCTTCTACTTATTCTCATTGGTATTGTTGAGTTGTCATTTTGCACAATCTTAATAGCAGAAATCCTTTTGAACTCCTCTCTTGAAAAGCTAATCTAGGATTAACTCCAAGGCTCTAGGTGATTTTATGACCTACTGGAATCTTATCAATTGAAGAAAATTGAATTTATTAATAGGGAGGCCTTTGCTAGTTCTAACTTATTTTAGATAAGATTTTGAATCTTCTTGCTATCCCAACAGAAAGACCACACAAAAAGAAATATAGTTTTGTATTCTTTATTTGTTTTTTAATGAATGCAATCTAACAATGCAACAATATGAATTCCTAAATTAACCAAGTGTTAGCAAAAAAAATAACTTGAAAATTAAATTCCTAATGGACATAAGCTATAGAAACAATGCATCTACGAGTTAAGCCTTTGAAAAGATTGGTAGGTAACCAATTAAAATAGGAGCAACACTTCCTTAATTCCACTGATGCATTTGTCAATGAGAATTTAGTAACTATAAGCGTAAGAATTTTTCTTAGGGAAAAATTCAGCCAAGACCAAGAAGCACAATAACTAACACAAAATAGACCTACAAAGTATGATCAGAATAACAATATGATATTCAATTGATTGTAATTGATTGTAACTTATGTACACATATACTAAGGTACCTGTATATAAAGGCTTCTATGATGCATCTAGAATGTCTAGGAGTCAACACACTGATAAGTCTTATAACCAAGCACAGGTCCACTTGGAGTGGGTTATCCTCCATTAAGCACAAGAGTTAGTGCGATGATGAGAGGATAAGTCTACAAGAGTGTGTCATGTAAAATTATGTTGTAGACACCATGTGCTCAATTAAGAGTGCGAACAACTATGTTGTCTACATGATGACTCAGTTGTTTATGCAAACTCCAATGTTGTAGACACCATGTGCTAAAATAGAGTTGCTTACTCTTGTGTTGTCAACATGAAAACTCATATGAGTATTCAAACTCCTAGGTGTCTAACCTAATAAATAATAAAATAATGCATTTATCCTAAGTAAACTTAAGTAAAGCATAAATCATTATTATTTACACTAACACCCCCCCTTAAGTGCAACTTAAGGGAATGCACTTAAGCTCACAAAAGCTATGATGAAATGCATTATGGGTCCTAGATACTAGGCCATATTAGGTACCCATGTACAAATGCAATGCTTGAATACATAATGCAATGCAATCTCTCTACAAATGGAGAAAGAGGGAAAACCTAATGAGAAAAACCCTCCTCCAAAAAGAGAGAAAATTACAATAAAGAAATATGCATGGATGGATGGAGTAAACAAGACGCCCCCCCACCTTAGTGAAGGATCTCTTGATGATGAGTGTTTAAAGAGAAAAGAAAAACCAATGTGGACAAACAACATTTCTCCCTTTACGAAGAAGAAACACCAATTAGAGGTGCAAATATGCTTCCCACTATGGCTAGAAAAATGGAAGAGGGATCCATATGAAGTATGGTATGGATGTTGCCTTTGAAGTCTACTCAAATCTTGACAAGTGCTTGACAAATGAAGATGCTACAAACCAATCTGGTGAAAGCCCAAAATGCAGTGACAAGCAAGGTTACATGTCCATGTATGAAGCTGAATCAAACTCCAAAGATGATAAAGCATCTAGATAGGCAAATGTAGGAAGAGAAGCAATGTTGCGTCCTCTCAATAATGAATGTACACCCATGAAAGAGGCTCTTTAATGATTGAAGAAGCTACACAATGGTAGCTAAATAATGGTCCTCCCTATAGGAAGAAATGGTGCCATATGTGTTGTCGAGAAAGCTCCCCAACTGATAGGAAGAATCCTTAGAAAATATGATGTCTGAGGAAACTGGAATACAATATCCACAAAATGATTTGTCTCCTCATAAGTGAAAGAGTCCTCCTCCAAATGTTGTAAAGGAGCCATAATCATGTGAGAATTATCAAGTGGTTGAGGGTCAGAGTGTGCCCTCACAACAACTGAAGAAGTCTCCTCAACAAAGAGAAGATTGATGTCATTGATGATGTCTCCCACATCTTCAATGTGAGACTTCACAAATAGCCCTAGTATGTCTGAAAGGAAGTCATCCCATGAAGTTGAAGTAGGAAGACATGGTAATACCTATTGCATTGATTTAGGAGCATCTAAGGTTGGAACTGGATCAGTAGAATCAACAAGAGTATCAAAATGTGTAATCTCATCTTGAGTTGGAGGTACCATAATGAAAGTGACTAAAGAGATAATATCTTTTGAAAAGGGGGGAATATTTGGATCTCCATATGCTTCCCAAAGACATAGGAAAATGTCATAAGGATAATTTTACTTATCAATGACTTTAAAGAAAAAAATGAGTTACATTGAAATAAATGATGTCCAAAAGTCTTGCAATAGTTGGTTGTTGAATGGAAGAGACTAGTTTTTTGAAACATAAATAAGGAAATACTTCCTTATGCTCTCTTCTTAGATGATCAATGATTAAGGCACTCCATTTTTCATAGTTCCTCTTTGTCAACTTCAATTTAAGACCACCCCAACATATGAAACAACACTTCATGAGATCAATGAATGTATGCACCCCCCAAAATGAAAAAATAATCAATGAACCCCCCTAATGCATGATTCAGAACTTTATAGGTAGTGTAATTACAATGGGCCACTTTGTCAAAATTGACCTTAGTGGACTTCTGATTGTCTGTTTACAACCTCCTTTTTAGTTCAAATCTAGAAGTTTAAAATGTAGCTCAGAAATATAATGCAAAGAAATGACCTATTTCTAAAAGTTATATTTCTATCCACACAAGCCTATAATTTGATTATAGATCTAGAAAGTAGACAAAAAATTACGCACTTTCAAAAAAAAAGAAACCTAATTTGGATTCCAAATCAGCCCATATGAAGAAATTGAAGTTGCAAAATGTAGGATTGGATAGATATAGTCACCAAAAATTGCAATTTCTAAAAGATCTATGAACCAAAACTAGAAAATAATAGCACCACTAAAAAGTTTAGAAAATTCTAGCAAAAATCAAAAAACATTGCACCTAATTTGGAGCTCAGATGATTGAGATATGGCCTCCCAAAGTTGGACTATCAAATCAAAACTAAATCTAGAGAGGAGTCTAGGCATCAAACTGTGAGGTTAAATTTGACATCTAAATGGCTATCATAGTAGTTTAATTTTCCAGTGGATGACGATCAAATGACTATCAAATTTAATGATCGAGTTTACTAACATTAGCAAAAAATTGGCCTCCTTGATGACATGGAAGGTAAAATAGATGACATGTTTGGGCTGAGGTGGCAATCATATAGATCTATTGAGTTATTGGTCTAACATGCTAATGTGTCAGCTTATTGTTTGCTAATGTATAGGAGGGGTCTATATGTCTGAGCTACCACTGGTTGGTAGTGAGTTGTCACTCCACGTGGTGGAGGGTACATGGTAGGAGGGTTGATGTATTGAAGATGTGCCTATAGAGATGTTGATTAAGCCAACTACTTGGTAGAGGAGGCGATTTGGTGGTTTCGGAGTTGCCAGAATCGAGCTGGCAGGAGTTTTTTTTTTATAAAATGGTGGGAGATAATATGATGCCACAATGGGGAGTTTGTTCACAGAATCTTGGTTGCCACTTTTGAAAAAACCAAAGTTGCCAACAAAGGGAACAAAGACACCAGGGAGTATGTCTAGTGGTGTTGGGTGGTCCAAAGAAGATCACAGTAGGAGTTAAATTAATTCATTGGTGAGGGTGGGAACTTTATCCCACATGCACGTAGAGTGCATGCTATAATGTGTTTAAAAAACACAATGCCATAGAGAGTTAACAAATGGTTTGGCCACTGGAAATTTCAAAGATACCAAGTATGAGTTGTGCAATCTATCAAATAATGTGGTCAACTAGAATTTGATAAGAGCCACTTGGAATAGTGGACTAAACCATTGGATTAGAGGAATATGTAGATATTATAGGGAATATTCCACCTATAGGGGTCAAGATTTCACCACCCAATTTCTGTAAAAAAAAAAAAATTCTCTACAGGCCTGATGGCCTAAATTTTTTTTGAACAAAATGCTCTGAAAAATATAGAGAAAATAAAATGTATATCTAAAATAAAATAAATACATGGATCTAAAATATCATACTAGATTTGCAAATTGAGGCCTTCGGGTGCTGGTTTGCAAAAAAAAATTGCCTCAAATTTGACTATGGCCTAATATAGACAAATTTATAGTCATTTTCCACCAAATAGATGCAATGGATGCAATGGCAAGTCTACTTTGGCTCTAGATGCTCCCAATAGCTGCAATTACTCTTGATCTAAATTGAGGTGTCCTTAGAGAGGTAAAGCAAGAACATTCTCCAATGGCTATGAAATGAAACCTCTATGGCTCTGATACCATGTAAGAATTTTGGCCTAAGGGAAATTCTTACAATAAGATGTTCCACTTTCATCAAATCACAAGGCCATGGAAAGTGTGCTCATGTAAGAATGCCATGCAGGAACAAAATGGATGATCTCTTCTCAAACTTAGTACATCAGTGGAATTTGTAAATTTGTAGCAAATACTAGAATTAAAAGAACACTCAATCAAAATAATGCAATAAAACTATTGGCTCCATTACACATCATGAACATACATTCATGAAATATAACACACTCAGGAAATAATAACTACACTCTAAATGAGAGCACTAATAGCATATATTATTGCATCAAAATAATGGCTTGGAATATATATTACATTCCTGAATTTATAAGAAATCTTCTCCTCAATTTGTGTTGAGAGTTAGAGATCTCTTTATGTAAACATATGCTTCTAAACTAATAAAAGAAATCTATTTATGTACAAACTAAGTTTCTAGTTGGTGCTAAGTAGGACTCCATCCATATTTATAATATTAAATGGATGCATGAGCCTTTAGATGTCTTGAAACAAAGAGAGAATGAGAAAATAAGAATAAGAAATCCATTAGATGATGTAGGAGTCTCTAAAGATGCCAAAAATAGAAGCTCCATCTTCACTAGGTGTTTGTAGGAGTTCAACTATTGTCAAAATGCATTTCTAATGCATGGAAAGCTTTAAATTTGGAACTGGTAGTTAATTTTTGGTGCACCTCTAGCTTGCTCAAAAACTTCTAGTGCACTTTCAGAGAAGTGCACCTCAGTAGCGGTACAGCTACCACACCTAGTGCATTTGTGTACCTCAAAAGCTAGCACACCTTGGAAGCAAGTCCAAAAAATGCAAAATTTTACCAAGTGTCAAAACTTAAATTCTAGCTTCTAGGTTTTGTTCCCATTTATACTAGAGCTATGTCTGGGTATTTGGTTTTGAATTTCTCTATAATCTTGGTGACTTGGGTTGCATCTGGCAAATCTAAAGCTTCATATTTGTCCTTCATTTTTTGCCTATAGTTTCCTACCTCAATGCAAGTTTCTACAAAATCTCCTAGCTTCACATCCAAATCTAAAAAATGCCTCTTTAGTCCTAAATGCCTATCTAATATCATCATCAATGGAAGCTTCTTCAAAAGTCTTTCAAAACTATTCAACAATTGCTTCTATAGTCATCAGTCTATCCCTTGAATCATCTTCAAAAATGTCTAAACATGCATCACTGTGATGTTTCTCTACCTCCAAAATTTTCTCTTGGGTTTAATAATTGATCTTATGAGTATTTGCATGTAATGTTTCCATTACTTTATTGCCATCCACAATCTTCTTTATCCACTCATTTATTTTATCTAACTCTTTTTTTGTATATATATCCATTAGTATCCAATATCTTTGACCCTTTATTGACTATAATGCTTGCAAATCCTTACCCCTAGTATGCATTTTATCCATTAACCCAAAATCCTAGTTCAAAATAGCCAATAGCTTATTTGCATTATTTTGCATATGGTGTAGTAGTTTGAGATTTCCTTGAATATTTTGCACACCTTTCTCTTCAAAACTTTCTCGCCATTGCTGACAAGCTTTCAAAAATGGATCAAGTTGGACATTATCCTTATCCCTTCTCTCAAGTGTTGAATTTAAAGTCTCTTCAAGATTTTCACGATCCAATAGGCCAACTAGTTCATTCAGATATCCCCTTAGGATCTCATTCTACTTTTGAAGTGTTATCAATTCCTTCTCATCCTACTCTAAGTGCCTAAACACTTCTTTGATTCTCATTGTCACCACTAATTTGGTAGTATCCATGGTGGGATTCCCAAGCATGACCTCCCTAATTTGATAATCTTTTGGAGTCAAGTCTTCAATGTCTACACATGGAGGAGGGATAGTAATATGGGTAAATAAATCTTGATTCTAATCACTCATTACAAAGGCCAATGTTCATGCATCTTTTGTGGGTGACTTAGGCTTCTTGAGAGCTTCAATTAATTCTCTCATTCCCTCTTCCTTAGTGGAATATCACTGCCTTTTATTTCTAATCATAACCTCTTTCCTCAACCATCTTGGAGTATGTTCCATCAGAGATTTACCTTTTGAAGGACTTTTTTCTACTAGGCATTTTCCCTTATCACTACTCTCTAGAGTCTTCTGCTTTTGTGAGAGATTCACTTTGAGAGTCTTTGTATCTGTCGATTCCATAGTTCTAACCTTTGTGTCTTGGGAAGTCTACTGAGGTTGTTCACATATTTTTCCTTCTTTTGACACTTCATTGATGAGTATTTTTTGTATCTCTTCCCCTTGTTCAGGTTGCACCTATTCTTTGTTACCTAGAGGAAGAGGAGTACTTGAACCTTTATCCATGCAATGTGAAATTGGATTTTGTGATGGAGGAGAAATTAAAGGTCTTGGTGACTAAGGTGGCTATTGACTCCAATCCTCTTGTAGAGGTTGATTTTTTAGAGTATCTCTTATCTTATCACCCACCTACTTAGTGCCTACTGGCATGACATCAAAATTTGACATCTAAAGACATCAATCCCTTCATCCTTCTATTCATCAATCTATTACTACAGCTCATCCTCTAAAGTCATAGGCTGAACAGGCTATGTAGGAATGGAGGATGGTGTAATAGTGGAGCTTCTTCTCCATTCTAACTCTATTACTATAGCAAGATGATTACTCTAACTCAAATTGAGGTTATCTTCTGCATCTTCATCATCCTCTTCTTCTACTTTTGGAATGGCCTTCAGAACTGATGGAAAAGAAAGAACTCTTCTAATCACCTTTTGTCTCCTCTTGACTAGAGTTTTGATCTTTCTTCTCTTAGGAGTTGATGGGGAGGCTTGTACCTCTTGTTTAGATAGAGACACTTCTTGTATTTCTATTTCAACTCCTTGCCCTTGATTTGATGGTGGCACTTAAGGATTATCCTAAACTTGTATGACTTCTACATTCTTTGAGCCTTGTAGATTCTCTATGCCTTATTATGGTGGTGCTTGAGTTGTTCCTTCTTACAGCTCACCTTTTTGGGGAGAAGTTATTTTCCTCTTACCCTTACCCTTCTAAGCCCTACAATATCCAACTTCTCTATCAATTTGGTGCACTATTTCTAGCCTTACTGGGGACTGAACTATGAAAGTGGGCACTGTCACTTTTACTCCTCTATCTTTTGCTCAGTGGGTTGTAGCTTGAAAAAATATTTTTTGAGAAATTGGACAGCTTGAAAGGTCTTTTGGCCTGATCCTTGGTCAATTTAATGACATGCCTCACCCTATGATTAATATCAACATTTTCTTCTTTATCAATCTTTGCATTCATAAGAGGTCAATCAAAGATCTTATCTCTATTATACAATGGATCTAGGACCTCTTTGATATCTTGTTGTACTATCCTTAAAGGGATCTTTATCTTGAAAACATTGTCTACTATTTAGAAAGTCATCCTACAATAATCCCTTATATGGATTTCATAGTCATCCATTGCGTTCATCCAATGGTCCTCTATAGCATCTTCATGTTGGAATTGTTTACCTACTAAGTACTATACTCTTCCAATGTTATCAAAACAAGGATGAGGAGAGTTATATTCATCCAAGGGATATTTATCCCACACAGACTCAAAATTTAGAATATCCTATTTCTGTACCACACTAAATGGTCCTATAGTAATGGGCTACACCTAAGTTTTCTTATGTTTCTTTCTTACTCTCTCATATAGACAATAGTTGTCATGCAATCTCCAACAATATGAGCTTGTCACATGGATACCTTGGGAACTTCTTGGGATTTTCAGTCATACTTTCTATCCTCAAATAAGTGAATATTTTTAATTGGATGTAGTAGGCGTCGATGTGTATAATCATTGTTGTTGCCTCATTAGACATCCTTTTTTCATAATCTCCTTCAATAAATTAGATGATTGTGAAAATAAAGGCATCATTCAATATTTTGTATTCTTGGTTGTACTCTGAAAGACTCTTCTTCACCAATTGGGGGTATACTATATAAAGCCATGCATTTGCATCTTGCATGTTGCCTCTTTTGAAAATCCTAGATAGTCTATTGCTCTTGCAAATAATAGGTAAACCAAATAGGATATCATATAGAACTTCTAATTGTTCTTTACTACCACCAATTACTCATCCAAGTTCTCACTAAGAATTGAAGCCCAATCAATTGGCATCTTCATTGTTTTGATGGTCTCAATGAAATGTACCATCCATTTGTTTAGGTGTCCTGATGCTGGTAACCCCATGACTCTACTCAAAAGTACTATAGAATATTTGATATCATCTTTCATATAGCCCCTTTTCATATCCACTTTTCTTATTTTATGTCCAAGAGGAGTCTTCCTAATGAGGTATGAGGATTGGATGATTTCAGATGCTTCCTCTTGATGTTTTGTATATCTTTCCACCTAACGATATGTCAATTTGATATATTTATCTTCTCTTGGAAGATGGAATACCTTCTCTATGTTATTAAGTCTTAGATCTAACACAATCTCTCTAGTTATGCTCTTCATGACCCATTCTTCTAAGACATAGTTTTCTGCCAGTGCCATGATCAATTTTGAAGACTGCACTGATATCGGGTGTGATGTTGCATTGACTAGCCCTGATCTAATAATAGAAGATATCATCAGTGACCTCTCGATAGATTTGTTGCATAGAACTAAGAATGTGTTCTAGTTGATATGGCAAAGCTCATTGTCCTAGATCTCTAAATATTCATCCTAAAAACATGACTTTGTTGAAACACCTTGAAACCTTAAAACCACTAGTTTCGAGACCATCTTTTTAGTGAAGGAGGATCAGGAGGAAGCCATTAAATCTACACAAAAATAATATCCATTAGTCCAAAAGATTGAAAAAAATAATTAAGACAAATCCTAATGATGATAATAAATAACCCAAAAACCCTAAAAAGACCAAAATTGTTAAAAACATTTAAAAAACCCTATAAAACACCTCAAGAAGTCAAATTTTGGCACACCTTTCACACCTTTGAGGTACGTTATGTGCACCTTTTTCCATATAAAAACTCTTAAAATGAGGGTGTACACCTAGCACACCTCATGGGGTGTGCTAGGTGTGCATCCTTACAACACATATGTAAGTGCAAAAAACAAAGGGTGCACATTTAGGCACCTTATGGGGTGCACTAAATGCACACCCTTTAATCCACTTATGGATGCTAAGTCCATGTAAAGGTGTGTAGGTGTGCATCTTGGATAGGTGCATAGCTGCACACCTTTCTCCTATGTTTAATTCATGTTTTGTTAGTTAGGTTTTAAGTTTTTGAATGTTAATGCAAAAAGGTACACACCTTGCACACCTTTGCTCACCTTTACCTCTATTTATTTTAACATTTATGTTATGTGTGTGTAGGTGATGGAGTGGAGTGGACATAGAGGCACACCTCATAGGGGTACAGAGGTGCAACAAGTGAGAGCTAGAGCAATGAAATGAAGTGAAGGTAAGGAGATGGACAAGGGTCTTGGGCTTTATAGGCCCAAGATCTAGCACACCTCTTGGAGGTGCAAAGGTGTGCAACTATACATTTCCAAGGGGTATGCTCTTCCCTTTGTCACTTAGAGCACTAGCGCACCTATTGAGGTGTTCTAGTGGGCATCTTTTAATGCAAAAAATGACTTTTGTCCTTTGGAAACAATTTCCAAGAATCTAGGTTTCTAAGTAGAGATCCTCACTTAGGTAAAAACACTAGGAAAAACCCTAAAAGACTCATACCCAAACTAGGGATCTAGAAAGATAAAAAATAAATTAGGGGGTCCCTATTTCTAGGCGAAATGGGGCATGCATTGTGAAACCACATTATTTATCAAGGTTGTCTCATTTTTTTAATCTTTAGGTCTTTTCATATGCAAACTAATTATAGGTGTGACTAAAATAGAGTTGCTAGTCTTCACTTGGAATCCCCAAGTAGGTCAATGGGTCTGTATGGCTCAATATATCTTAGTAGAACTCCATAAAAATTATTTTTGAAGAGGAAACCATTGATGAATAGTATTAAACTATCTACAACATAAATCTTCTTTTCTTAGCAACATGGAGACTACACAAATTTTTACCATCTTCCAAAGGACTATTCATGTTAAAAATCAAGCTATTGTTGTTGGAAATAAATAGTACAAAGCATTTTTAAAGAAAAATAGCAAAGCCACACAACTTGGTAAAGTTAGGTAAAGAGTAGCATCAAGTCATTCAACATCACTAGCAAAACTACCTTTAGAAACATGTTTAAGCAATTTGACATAAAGAACAACAAAATTAGATTTCTTAGAATTTAGAGAAGCCAAGATTATCTTACATCTAACTCTACATCTATTAGAAAACATGGATGTACAATGTGGTCATCTTGCATTTACAAAAATGAAATTGTATTAGCCAAACTCACTAGGACTTTCTCATGAAATAGTGTCCATGGCCCTTGGAAGGTAGCACTAGCATTAGGTAGAAAAAAGGGCATTCTCTAATGAGCAAATATACTCTATTTTGTCATGCATATTATCTTATATCAATTGTCATCTCTTGCCCAAGTATGATTAAACACAAAGTATCCACCAAGCATGGAAAAAATATTTGAGTCTAATTATTATTTGAAGTATCTTTTCCATTGACAAGAATGGGAATGATCTTTCAATTATTCTTTGCTAAGGTCCTAGAATCCAAAAATGGTTGGTCACATTTCTTCTTCCTAACTTGATCTAGGTTAGCTACCTAGAGCATATTTGATTGGGAATGTGATATTCACTTTTATAATACATTTAGAGAGCTTTTCTTGAATGAAGGGTTCTATCATAGATTTTCCAACCTAAGTTTGTCTAATGGGTTCTCTTCAACTTCCAACTTAAAAGTATATTGGATAATATTCCAATTGTAATCCTAGAGCTCCTTATATGATGCAAAAGCATCCTAGGCTTGCAAACTATATTGCATCAAGCAAATTATTGAATTTTTTTTGTATAAAAATTTTTAATTCCTAGTTGTTTTACAATTATTTTGGCTTTTCATAATGGATCTTTTTTAATACAATCATTACCTAAGCACTTAAACTAGCAAACTAATTCATCTGTGTAGTAATGCATAAGCATCAATTTTCATCATATTTTAACTAGATCGTCAACAAGCCATTTGAAGCATGTCCACGTGTTTCATTTGTATTTCATGTTTCTTCTAGAAGCTGAATTGTTGAATCAACTCAAGGCATCTATGAGAAATGTGCCATAATTTAGACCCTTGTACGAATTGATACTCATTTGTGAAGTGTTATTCGTCCCATGGTAGTTCATGTTTGCAGCTACATTGAGTTGGAGTAATATTTTTTTTCATGGCCAATAGGAACATTCTTTGTCAACTTTAGATTGTAAGAGGGAAAATTTATTTGAGCATAGTTTGTGAACTCTACAAGTACTCTATTTTTTTGCTAGGAAAGTTTTCAAAATTTAACTCTTACATTTTTATATATGCCAAAAACATTAGTAAAAATGTTGACATATATAAAATTTTGGTTAAAATGCAATTTTCACATGTTTTGATTAGATAAACAGGTTTTACAGGGACCCTGAAACCCAAGAGTTAAAACAATAACAAGGCTGATAATAAGCGTGAAAATCCTAGCCAAAAGAGTTCAAGTTCAAAGGCTGATAATAAGCCCAAGGCCCAGCCTAAAAACAAAGATAATAGAAAAGACCTAGAATAGAAACTACTTAGAAATAACAAAGGAAAAAGCCTTGACAAAAAGCCAAAAAATAGATTGAGACAAAAGAACAGGCAGTGGATTAGTCCTCATTCTTTCTCTCCAAGTCTTGCATGGCCTGAGTAGCCTCATAGGCCACTTGGTTCTCCTCAGCCTCTTGCTGGTGCACCCTTTGATCCTCCTGGTCTTGACCATTGTTGATGTTGTCCTTTGCAGTGTCGACCACTAGTCTGTCTTTTTCCTTGTCTTTTCCTTCCTCTTCTTCCTTCATTACTTTGTCTTTGATCCAGCCAGTTAAAGAAATAATGTTGTTGTTAATGGAGCTTAGTAGTGAAATCATCTGGTTTGAGAGATTATGATTGTAGATTTTGAGGTTGTTAATCCTTCTCTCTGCCAGACTGAGCCTCTCACCATTGCCATCTCTATTATCAAAATCTGCTCCATTCCTATTATCCTCCATATGACCCACCTACTCTTTGACCTCCTCCAACTCATGGAAAAGCCACTTGATTGATCTGAAGTTATCAATCATACTGTTGCAGGCATTGTTCAAGAGGTTCAGCCCAGATTCCCTTGCATTATCTAAAATAGCCATAATCACCAGGTTTATAAGTTCTTCAAGTTGCGCCTCTTCTTGGTTTTTCACAAGGACCTACGAGTTCATGGCCTCTCTAAAAATGCCCATTTTTGAGGTTTTAACATTAAATTTTTTCCAAGCTTTCCTCCTATCTTTAACCTGCACCTTGCCACCCTCAGCCTCAGAATGCATTTTTTTCTCTTTAGGTTGGGCTTGAGTATGGATAGGAGAAAGAGGTAGCGAAGACATATCCCTTTCTTGCTATAATCTCCCATCCTCCAGACCCTCCCTCTTGCATTTCTTCCCTCCCCAGCCTTCCTTATTTTCCTCCTGCATCTCCTTTCCCTCCTCTTAATCTTTGTCTCTAGAACTTCTCCTCTTTAATGATAATATTATGTAAATCTGAAAGGATAGATAGCTCAGCCTCCCTATTTAACTCATCATACCCATCCTCCTGAATTGAGGCTTGGATAGAAGAAAGATTGTCAAATAGGACTTCCTTCTCAAAAAATATGTGGCCACAATTAGACTTGTTCCAAACTTTAACCATCCTTTTAATGTTGCTTAGTTTTCTAGCTACCCTGTACATAATTATGCCTTTCACATCAATACTCCACCAAAGCTTAATCTTGTCTAAAAGATCAGGGTGGGAAGTCCACTTTTTTCAAAACAAAAAGGGGGAGACCTTTTGGGGCCTAAAGGAACAACTGAAAGGGAAATAGGGGAGTGGTCAGAACCCACTCTAGGAAAAAGAGCTAATTTGCAACAGGAAGACTGTAGCCAGTTAGGAGTGATAAGATCTCTGTTCAATCTAACCTGAATACATTCTTGACTAATGCATTTATTTGACCAAGTAAAGGCACCTCCCATGAGGTCCATATCCAGAAAAGCCAGACCATTAATGAAGTTTGAAAGGTCATTTTTACTTTCCTAGTCCGGAGGCAAACCTCCCTTCTTCTCCTCATCTAATAGAGGAGTGTTGAAGTCACCCGTAATAATTCCTTTCTTTAAATTGCTACTCTACACCAAACTCTGAGCTCTAGTCCAATAATTCTTTCTTTCTCTCTTATTGTTGGGAGCATATGAATTCAGCAAGAACCAACTATCATTGGAAGGGATATGAAAAACTTTACACAAAAGAATATTACCTTCATTGTAAGCAGATTCCATACTAAAAAATTTGGTGTTAAAAAGGGTCAATAGTCCCCCAGAGGCACCATCAGAGTCCAAAGCCTCCCCACTCATCAAGTTGATAAACTTAATCTTCCCCAAAAAGTCCTTTTTCATCTTAGTTTCATGGATCATCAAAATGTATGGTCTCTAATCTCTAATAAGGTTCCTGATAATTTCTTTCTTATGGGCTCCATTAAGGTCCCTAATATTCCATGATATGATCTTCATGATTAATTCTTGGAACACTTTTGAAGAGTTCTCTGGTGCCCATTTGCCAAGCTTCTTCTGGTCTCCTCTCTGGCTTCCTTCTTTGATTTTTTGCCTCTTTTGGCCACTGAGCCCACATCCGATTTGCAGCTGCTTCTAGTCTCCACCAAAGAGGCCAAAGAAGGTTCTCTCACATTTTTCTTCTTGGGCTTAGGGGATAGAAGAACTTCACTCTCCATGCCAAAATTTAATGACCTAGAAGCCTTAAGAGCAATCTTTGGGTTGGTTGGAAGATCCTCCCACTGGTCTAGTTCCTTCATCAAAACATCCAACTTTCCTGTGCTAGTCCCTTCAGCTATAGAGGAAACAAGATTTTCCTCTGGGTCTTGATAGATGATAATATCGCTATTAACTCTATCCTTCTCCACCTCAATGGAAGCCAGGTCAAGCCTACCCATAGAAAGTGGTGAGCTTAACATCACAGCCTCTTGAACAGCTTGTTGTGGGGCTTCCTTGCCTTCCTCATCTCCTGAAATCACTTGAGGATCCAACCTTCCCTCAACCAGAGCACCCTTAGTCAGTTGGGGTTGGACATTAACCATTTTCCACTCCCTAATGACTAGAGTGGAGTTTGGGGTTGTCTCCAATAGCTCAACCTAAGGAATAGTCTTTCCATTTGTGCCCAAAGGTAGAGTGGAATTAGAGGGTTGCAATTGATTTACCTTCTTTGAAGCTTCTACTACCTTCTGATTCATCGAAAGAGGACCCTTCTGGCCCTAGTTGGTGGTCTTTATTTTCCATACTTTCTTCACCCTGAAGAGAGAAGCAACAGAGGGATTCTTGTTCTTCTCAACTGACTTTGCTTTTAGGCATTGAAAAGCCTTATGGCCTATCTTAAAATAATGAAAACATCCAAAAGGGACACTCTCATAATCCAACTGTTGAATATGCGTGCCAAGTTTTGACTGAAAGCACACCACTTCAGGAATTGCATCCCCTTCCCTTACACCTATACAGATGCTTGCATAGGTTAGCCTACTCTTAGAAGTAGTAGTTGGGTCTATGGAGAGAATCTCTCCAAAAGAATTAGCCACACCCATAAAAAAATCCTCACTCCAAAATTCGAAGGGTAGCTTAGGAAGTCTTACACATACTGGAGCTTGTTGATAGAAAGATTCATTTAAATCCAATTTAGAAGACCATTTTTGCAGCATCGGGGTAGCCCTTCCAATGATCCAAGGTCCTTTACATAGGATGTCGGCCATATCCTCTTTACAGGTGAATTCAAAAGAAAGAAATCCCTTTGCCATAGTAGTAAAACCGACCTACCCTTTCAGATTCCATTTCTTTGATGTGAAGGACCAAACAACATTGATGTTTGGTCTCTGACCCATAAAACTCCCCACAAGTGTGGAAGCCATCATAGCAATACTGTGGTCAACAAATTTCTTCTGGAATGGCAATCATGCATGATCCCTTTTCCAAACCTGACACAACCTTAATTGGAGGGAAAGAGGACCTACCTGAAGGCTTAACACCAAAGAGTGAGGCCCATTTCACTGGGAGATTCCTTGGTTTGTCCACCTTGGATTGTGTTTCTGGCTTTTGCTAGGTTCCACCATCTACATGTGGGTTCCCATCCCCAAACTCTGCCTCTCCACAGTCAGCCTAGATCCCATCTTGTGTACCTGGTTTTTGAGATCCACCCCCCTAAGATTTCCCACCCGGCACCAGGTTTGAAATTTGAACATGCACTTCCTGATCTCTCCCTTGCTCGCTCCCTTGCCTGCTCCCCTTCATCATTGCTAGTGTTGTATGGATCACAATTTTCACATGTTGATTTTTCTATAGATTATGTTTTTTCTCTTTCAAGGCATTGATTTTTTATTATTTATATTTAATAATCAAACTTTACAAGAAAAAAATGTTTTTTAAGAGATTTTAATTTTTAGTACTTTAAATTTTCTTAGTTGCATAGCTTTTGTTGAATATTTGCCAAGTTGAAAATTTTGGGCTCTTTTGAGTACCCTCTGAGTTTGCAAATTATGCACTTGAGGAAGAATATAGTAGGGAAACAAAATATTTGAAGACTAAATAATGTTCATGCAGTGCCTACCCCTAGTTTACATTTTTGCTATTATTGCCAAACTCTTTTAGGCAAGTTTTATGCTTATGATTAGTAGCATTGTTTTGAGATTATCAGATATTGTTACACTTTCAGTTAATTTTATGATGAGTTTACTTGGTACTCTATACTTCATGTATGTATAATGATTATTACAGTGTTTTTAGTTGATGGATTATCATATGTGCCTTCTTATGGATACTTACCCCATACTGCATGTGTATGGTGTGCATGTATGTTTTCTTTATGTATGACATTTTTAATGTGGTTAAGGAAGGGAATTGCAATCAACTACTAGTCGGGATCTACACGATGCACCACTTCCTACCATTGCCTATTTAGTTTAGAATATTGTGTCTGTACATGTGTGGATTTTATGCAGATTGTAGGTACTAGGTATCAACTTTCTTAAATTACCAGGATAAGCGTACCCTATCACATTATCTCAATGGTAAGAGAGGGGAGATAAATTCTTAAGTCTAAATCCTAAACCTTTAACTCATTTGTCCTAGAAAATTAGGACAAGTATCCAAATTGTTTATTTTCCAAATGCATCAAATGACGTTAATTCGTGATTATAACCCTTTAGTTTGATCTTGTATGTGTTTTTCTATGATGGGTTTTCATATTTATTTTTATGAGTCCTTGGTGATTTTTATATTAATTAAGTCAAATTAAATTATTAAATTAATAATTTAATTTAATGAAAAATTATTATGGTATTTTTAATATTTAATTATATTCAATTAATTGGGAGATTAATTGAATAAAAAGATTTAAATTTGAAGATAAAAGTTATAAGAATAATTTTAGAATGTGATAATATTTATTTAATTTAATAATAATATATTTAGAGTTCAATTTTTAAATAAATGCTAAATACTATTATTACTTAAGTTAATAAATATTTTATCATTTAGTGTTTGAAAGTAAATTAAGAAGTGAAAAGATATTAATTTATTAAAAGTTTCAAAATTGCATAATGCATACATGGGATTAAAATATAATAAATTTATTGAAAAGAGAAGTCAAGTGAAAATTAAATAAAGTTATTTTATAATTCAATAAATGTGCATGGAAAAGATAAAGAAAAGATAAAGAAAAGGTAATAAGAGTTAAAAGTCTAGTGAGCAGAGAGTTCTCTTGGGTGATCGCACAATTGGTGCCCCAATTTTAGGAGAGAACTCCTTATCACCAATTGAGGTCATTTTCAAAGGACAAAAATTTTGGGAAGGGACAACAAATTTTGTAGGAGGAAAGAATTTCGGAAGAGAGAAGGTTTTGAGAGGAGAAATTTCTCTCACAATCTTTTTGGGCATAGCGATTAGCATCAAAGTCTAGGTAGATTCTTGTGGTTATTCAAACAATTTACTATGCTCTTTCTTTTCATGTCTTCATCGTGACTATCGAATGGTTATCTAAATAATTCTTTGTGACAAATGTTTCAATATTGTGAATTTATAGTATGGATGTTAAATCATCTACATATGGGAAGATTAAAAGACCAATATAATCTTTCTTCAATAGAATTAAAATTTGGAAATTAAATTGGGAGGGGTTTTGAAAAAAAAAAAATTTATTGGAAATTTCAATGGTTGCTCATATTTTTCCTATTTGATTGTATTTGCAATATTTATAAAAAATATATTTATTTAAAAAAAATTGGAGGGGGCTTTTTAGAAAATGTTTTTTTGTTAAATTATTTATAAAAGAGAAATTTTTAAAAACATATATGTTTTTGAGGGTAGGCAGGGCCATGACACCCCCACCCCCCACCTATCTTCCCACAGCTTGTGTGGGAATGTTGGTGGCCTTCAATGGTCCACATGGCAAACCCACAAATGCCTCGATAGAGCTGCTACTGTAGATAGCAAGGCTACCATGGTAGTAGGGCTATCGCAACAAGAAGGTAGCTTGTGGGCTTTATTGCATGGATATTTATTTTTATTTATTATTATAAAAATTTAAATATTAATTATTAATAATTTTAATAATAAGTTTTAATTAAATATTAATTTAGTAAAATTTAAATATTAATAATAGGTTTTAATTAAATATTAATTTAATAAAATTTAAATATTAATTATTAATAATTTTTAATTAATTATTAATTTAATTAATATTAATAAATTTATTAATGTAGTTTTTTATTAATTAATGCAATTAAATTTAGTTTAATTAAATGTAATTAATAATGAATACTATTAAATGATATTTTTTTAAAAAAATTACAATACTGACTTTAATAAAATCATAGATTATTTTATTTGAAAATCAACAAGTACAATTTTAATAATTTAAATAAATAATTGCCCTTGAATTATTTTAGAAAATTGACTTGAAATCAAATTAGGGTAATTGTACTTTTAATTCAAATATAAGAATGGGGTAAATCGAAAGGGTTAAATTGAAAATCCTAAGTATTTGAAAACTTACATTGAACGAAAACTTTACCTTACTATGGGACTACTCTATTTTCTGTATGTTGTCTATGTTTTGGGTTTGGGTTGACTAGAGTGTTGACTAGTTTAAGACATCTACTAGAGACTTGGGAGTTTTGTGTTTGTGATGTTGTGATATTTGATCTTGATCTTTTAAACTCAACCATGGTAATGTGTTGGTATGCTTTATGATGAGTTTGTATTCATAGTTTGTTATTGCTTTCTAGTATTCTTGTGTGAAGCTAAGGTGAATGTTATGACCTACTTGACTTAACCATTTTTTAGTCCTTGATTAGTTGTATTTGGATTTCTTTCCAGTCACTTTTATAGGACTAAGGTGTTTGGTATGATTTGTTCTTGGTGATGTCATGTTATGACATATTCGACTTAACCATTTTGAGTCTTCGATCAATATTTTTGGGATGCTTTCTAGTTGCTTGTAGAGAACTGATGTGTCATTATGACTTATCTTTTGATACTTTCTAGTCACTTGTATAGGACTGAGGTGATTTTATATGATTCTTTGATTTATAGTTTTATGAGCCTAGGGTAGGTTATCTATATGTAATGTCTAGAAGTGGCTTGCAATGGAGGTCGGGGCCCTAAGTGGCTACCAAGGTAACCCATTGTAAGTTGTTTAATAAGTGAAATCACTACACTAAATGGGAATAAAATAAATCTAATAAGAGTCTTTGTATGTTCTTTCCTTTCCTTGAGTGCTAGTACAGACTAGAATGGGAGTAGAGAGAATGCTTGGTTGGGACCTTGCATCATTAGTATGCCTTGTCAATATGAGAGGATACTAGTGTCACATAGGGATCACTAGGGGTCAAGGTCCTAAGAGACTTCTAGGGTAACTCTAGCATGATTCATGGGATGACACTTGCCCACTTACATAGTAGGTTTCCTACGTGTCTTTGTGTGCCTCTAGGTTTAGATGTCAATTTATCTTGAAACCTTTGAGTTAGATTGCTTTTAGGATTTCTCGGACTTAGAGATTATTTTTGATATTTGGATTGATATCTTGTTTGGGACTTGAGACTATCTCCTCAATGTGGTGAGATTGGGCCATTTAAGTTCCATGCAGTCGATTGGTAGTGCTTTTTGCTCTTAGCATTGAGATCTGTTGTTGCTATTGTGGTTGGAGTTTCCTTGTCTACACTTCTTTCATTCTATCTTTGTATGATTATGATGGATGATTATATCTTATGATGGATTTTTATATCTTTTACGATGGATGGTTTCATTTATGTTACTATACTTTGTATCATAGATTTGAGAAGGATGATGTAATTCTATTTTTAAAAATGTACATTCTTTTAGCCTTTCATACCCTATGGCATGTGCAGTGGATGATTGAGCATTCCAAATTTTACTGCCAAGTGGCATTCAGAACAAATGTATATTATTTAAATGGACATTGGACTTTTAATTATTCTTTCATATGGATGTAGTATTTATTAGGCTTAGTGTTAATTAAAATTTAAATGTGACTAAACATCTTGGGATCCTTAAGGAATGTAATCTGTGATGTTTTCTTATTTATGATTGTATGTTAATGCTTCTGCTACTATATGTTTGATGTGTATGATATTCTTTCTTTAAAAAAATGTTTGAAAAACTTAGTAAAACTTTAGGTTAATTCTTTTGGATCCCTTGGTGGGTCGTTACACTTTAGTAGCTTAGAGTATTGCTTTGATTGCAAGATCACCCATGAAACCAATGCTTGGAGAAACACACAAGTGCTTTATTTGTGTGGTAATCTAAGACTAATTTCAATTCTAATAGTAAGCCTTAATGACAAAAACTCTAGTCTCTTGAGGAATTCTTCTTGTGGAGGATTAATATATTAATTTTAGTTCATTGTCATCTAATTGTGTTGATAGTTGAGTTCCATTATGCATTCATTGTGTATGAATGTGTCTAGGCTACATGATTGGATACTCTCTCATTAGACATCCATGAATACTAGTCCCACACTAAGTTGATGTGATCCCATCCTCCATTTTTTAACTAATAGCTTAGCTTTCACTTGAATAGAAACTCCTAAATATATTTTTTTAGCATGGTCCTTAGCTGGATTAAATTCTTGATGTAAGCTATTTTCCACCCAATCTTCTTGGTCCACACATCAATTTTAAATTTTTCACCCACATAAACTTTTATTTCCTCATCAATGTTATGACATTCTTACAAGTTGATGACCACTAGTTTTTCTCCATCCACATTTACTTCCTATGGTCTAGAGCCTCCTCCACACACATTTTGAGCCAATGATAGCTATCCATGTTTTCAACCTTTTTAAAATAACTTAGCACTGGGTCATTGCCAATGCCTCTAATGGAAAAGTCCTAGCTTTAGCCAAAAAAAATTCATATTGAGTTGCTTAAAAAAAATACTTGAAGGCCATAAAGTTGTCCAAGAAGGATGTAGGTGAACACCAGGAATACCAAGTACCTAAAAATATCCTTGTACATAAAAAGGCAGAAAAGTCTTCTTCTCAAGGAGCCTATTACAAAAACTGAAAGAATGCAACTAACTTGGTGTGGATCCCCATGATATTCTCAAGTAGAATACATGCAATCTGTACAAAATATAGAGAATATATTAAGAATTGTAGTTACTACTTAGTAGATGCTCATTTGACAATGCAAAGTTGGGGTAATGTGAATAGACAAAACTCTTTTTGGCAATTCTGAATATAAAATATTCGACAGCAATATGTCAGATTTAAGTGGAAGCAAATAAAGAGAATACAAATTAAGAAATTTATCATAAGTAGTCTCCAAGTTAAAGTCTCAATCTATTTGAAATGTTACAAGTTGAAACAGGAACATTCCCTTTGGAGACAAGGGTCAAGGTTTGAATAAGATATTATCTATATACATGGTTAAAATGGTTAGACTGGGGTGTTATATTTCTAGAGTTGGAAGATAATTGTGGACTGTTGATTTAAACTTTTGATTAGACTTAAAATAATCTTTAATAAGGGGAAGATAAAATTATTTAACATTTAATTTGGCTTTCTTTGAGTGGCTAGGATTGTTTGTTGGACTCAATAGATAAGGTTTTAACTTTTTTACTCAATTATGTGTTGTTGGGTTTAGCTTGTATTGGACATCTTTGATTGAGTACTAGGTTTACAACTTTGTTTTTTAACATGAACTTCAGAAGGGTAATATGCATTTATGGCTTTTAGATTTATCTTTGGTTTAATAGGCCACTAAAGGTTAGTGAGAAAACTCTCAATCAATTTGTGTCATCGATCTTAAGGTCGAGTAGATGTGTATGATCTTAATTTATGCATTGATTAGATGGCTAAAATTAAGCGTCAATTTCATTAGATGAAACCTCCATACATTTCTTGAGTGACCCAAGAAAGCTTTTCAAACTAGAACCTACCATTAGATAGAGATGGACAACCTAGAATTTTCTTAAGATTTTGTGGACTTTGGCAGAATAAAGACTAAAGTTAAACCTCCATTCCTTTTTTTGTCAAATTGGATTAAGATCTAGCAACTAGTATTCTAGCTTAGTTCATTGAAGAGAAACTACCAACATATGGCATGTGATGTTATAAAAGATGAGAACTAAGAACAACAATGACCATAACATTATATCATATCAATTGTTTGGTTTAACTTTTCTTGTATTTGAGCAAGGTGACTATAAAAGAATTATATATAATGTATATCAATTTGAATATGAAAAGATTAGTTTTGGATCTAAGATAGTTGGTAGTTTACAGATTTATTTGATGCATCACTCTATGATGTCTTCTTGAAGGTCTTCAATGGATCATTGAATTTTCTGTAGCATCACACCAATTACTTGGAGCTAAGTGATATCAATACTGACATGGATAGTTGGAGCCTAGTAGGAACTGAAGGGGATAGTTGTAAGGATTTTGCAATAGTAGAATTATAGATAAAAAAGTTTAGTTGAGACTGAATCCTTGTAACAGTGTGTTGTATATCCCATTCTAAAGGTATTGTCAATTAATAGTAGGGAGCTTATACTTGGCAGAGTAAAAATAAAAAAAATATAGATTTGAAGAGGATTAATTTTATTACTATTGGTGCTAAGACAACATTATCATCTGGAAGTAAAAACATGTATTTCTTGAAGTATTATGTTAGAATAATGGAATTCTTCAAATTAATTCTTGTGTGGCATACGAATGAATGTACCTATAACTTAGATCTATATGGTTCTGGAAAAACAAGAAGGCTGATTAAAATAAATTTTTTTGATGTTTCCATAGATTATAAATGTAACTAAAGATTGCTTCTTTCTTTTTTGATTTTGTAGTCTAAGGTTTTTGTAGTTGCTTTTTTATGTGCTTGGTGCTGGAGCAGTTGTGTTAACATTGAATGTTAACACAATGTCAGATTCCATGGTTGTTTACTTCCTAAAAGGGTACTAATTTTTTTGTTTCCAGTATTATATAATCCATCCAAGTGTCTATCTATATTGAGAATTATGAGTTCATCTAATGATTACATAAATAATGTAAGGAGGCCACATCATTTTTTTTCCCAAAGCCTCAACCCTCTAGGTAACTATTTATTTCCCATGGATATTGGAGATCTTGCATGTATGCTTAAAAATAATCTCACACTTAAAATTATTGTGGTGCTTATTTCTTTAGCTTGGAGCTAATGGTCTGGTTATCCATTTATGAGTGTTGTTGCACCAAGCAGGAAAGGACTTTCTCTATATCCTATGTTTCTTCTTCCTATTTTAGTTGGCTTCCTAATCTTTGCAATAGATTAAGGAAGTTGAGAAGGCATTTGTTTGGAAAATTGGATTAGCAACTATTTCCAGCTTTATAGATCTCCTCAAGAGTTGTATCTTTAAAAGATTGTGCATTCAATATCCTTAGGATAAAAGTACTAGGAAATACAAGATTTGACATTATTGAACTGCTTTGGTATTTTGATTTTATGATTTGGTTTATCTTCTTCAATGTTGAAATCATTGGAGATGGTGACTATTAAATTGTGCAACAATTTCAACTTGGATAACAATTCCATTATTATTCATTTAATACATCATGATTGTAAACACTTATTTGTTAACAAAATAATTTGCAATTTAAGTTTGTAATTATGTGTTGAGTTGATATTCCCTTCAAAATTTGAATTTTTTGAAGTGATATTTAAATGGACAAATTGTTAAACTAAAATTACTACTAGTTGTTGAAAGATAATAAGAGTTCTTGTCCCATATCATAACTTAAAGCTTTCCTATATTCTTTAGGATTATTTTGGTGGAAAAGCTAAGACACTCATGTTTGTACATATAAATTTCAGAGCAAATAACATCTTGACAGATGTCCTCCTCATTTGCATTTGTTAGCATTGTTTCAATGTAAAGGGGAACAAGAAAAGAGAATGAATGTTTTGTTCCACTATGAATATTCTTTTCCCTATAATGAAGTATATTAGAATGCCAAAACATGAAGATTTAACTACTATATCACAAAATTCCCTACCAATCAGAGCCTCATGCTAATTAGAGAATATTATGGAGTTCTATAACCCAGATAAGTTTTTGTAACCATGCTCTTGATGTTGTAAGGTATGTGAATAACCATTTCTTTGAGGTAAAATACCAGTCCTAATCCAATCCAAAACCCTGAAAGGGAAAATAATTTGCACTAAAAGAAAATTATTTTCACATCCTAATATCCATTTGTGAAAAATCTTGCACTCCAAGAAAATGACTTTCTCATATTCAAAAACATTAGATCACATACAAATAAAATGCCTTTCTTGGATACAAAAATATTAGATTAAATACAACAAAAAAATCAAGCAATAATTATGTTATGACAAAATAGATTATTTCCTTTCTAGGTTGTACCAATTTGGTAACCTCACCATACCATACATTGCTTCTATGGAATACTTGAGGATGGTGGGAGAAATTAAGGGAAACCTACCTTAAAACATGATTACCCTAACACCTAGCTAGCCCACCCTTTTATGATTATTACATATTCCCTGGTTTAATTTTCCTTGGATCTAAGATATTTTAAGACTATGGCTATGTACACTCATTCAATGACTTATATTAGGAACATAACTAAACTCTCAAACTATTATCATTCTACAATTGTAGAGTGTTCTCATATATTTCATTGTCTACAGCCTGAAGGCTTATTTTGATTTAATATTTGAAAGTTGTTTCTAATGTTCCCTATTTGGGACATTATAAAGCTTAAGTCCAATCCATAAAATGTTGATTTTGGCTTAAGGGGGCTTAATGTAAATTTATAAAATGGCTAGATTAATATTATAAAGTGTGTTAAAGGTGACACAGAAGAATAAGACAAAAAGACAGAAGGCAATTGAAGAATCACCATTGAGCATTAAAAGAGGGAGTTTCATTTATTCTCAATAGTCTTGGATTATTGTTTGTTTGGAGAATTTGGATTTATCTTGGATGAACATTGGGAGATTTTACATCTTCCATTTTAGACCTGAGGATGCAAACCTTCAAGCCATTGTTGGTGGATTGGACATAGCCCCAGTTCACCACTATTGTGGATTCAAGATAGATTTCATGTTGGGTTTATAGTTCTTTTATATGTTTCCAATCTGGCTATTATTTTTGTTTGTAAGATTGGTCTCTATGTATGTTATTGTATTGTTGATTTATTATACAATAACAAATCTCATGTGTGAAAACTAAATGTTTTGATAAGCATTATCGATCATTTGCTTATTTACATTGTGAGTTTGGTTTGCATGAGTTGTCTATTGGTGCTGAAATCTATTTGTGAGAAATATTGGAAAAATATCCATTCAAAATATTACATTGTTCCAAAGTGTTTGTGGCCCCTCAATTAATGCTCCTCACCTATTGTTTTTGTGCAGTTCATAACTTAGTTTCACACAATTTTTGAGTTTTTGGCACAACTTTTGGCCTTCTCATCTTAGCTACTTACAAATCACCCACATGAAATGGAATTGAAAAGTGAATATGACCATCTAAAGCACCAAAGATGAAAAAAAATGAGAACTATCAAAAACATGGAAGTAAATATTAAAACTTGAGATAAGACTTTGTTATTATTCATTTCTCCAATTTTAAGTGCTATATGTTGATATTATGTGTTTTTCATTCCAAAAAAGGTAAACACTCACCAATGGATAAAAATTTCTTGGATAAAAATCAGTTAGATATTCACAAATTTTTGGTATGCAACATTATGATTATATCAAGATCATTTTTTGTCATTACTGACATCAATAGCTACAATTTTGCTAACAGAAAGAGAATTTTCAAAGACAATACCTATGACTTATACATGAACAAAGCTTCAAAATATGCTCTAAAGTCTCCACATAACAAGATTTAGGTGTCTAGGTATGTGAAAAATATAAAAGAAAAAGCCAATCTGATGCAATTGCTCCAAGAATTATCTAGTAGCAATATGTGAGATGTCAAATTGATTCTAATGCAAAAAAAAATTGTTGGTAGGAAGGTGTGTGTACATACATGTTTTATCATCTAATTGAGTTCTCAACTTTTGGGACTTGTGAAAGTGAAATGGAAGAACATATCAGTTTATGGATATCCCAGAACAAGGAGAATGCAGAGAAAGTTGGTCTTAAGATAAAGACGAAAGATGTTGGTGAGGATTCTATCTCTGTAATAGTTGGAGGGTACCAACTATGATGGATCTTTTGTATCTATATAATTAGAGTTTGAGTATGATGGCACCTTGATGGTAGCTCTTCAAGTTATGAATGACAAGCTTCAAAGGCTAAGAATTGAACCCAAATACTTAAGGAATGACCTAGGCAACATATTGCAATGCTTTTGAAGAGTTGTGGTGCAAAAATCCTAACAAGATGATAGAGGAGAGATTAAAAGAATCATATATATATATATATATATATATATATATAATTCAGCTAAAGATTTCACTATGGACTATAAAATGGTGATAAGCATGATAGATGATAGTTCAAAGTAGAATATTGCCATGTTGTTCTATTAAACTGATTTAAGGCTTCGAAGTTTCTTGTTGCAACTTTGCATGTAACTGTCAACCAACAAGAGGAAAAGAAGAAGATCCCATAAGGAAGGGAACATTTGTATGTATTTTTGCTTGGTAGATTAATGAATAAATTCTTTTGTTTTATTCAAGTTTCAAGTATTTTTACCATCTCATTCATGATATTGACTGGTTTTGAGTTTTTTCCTTCTATATAAATGGTTTGAACAACAAAAAAGGTTTATTTGGAAATGAGTAATGATGAACTACCTTTCTTTTCTATCAAGTTCGAGTGTCTTTCATGGAATATGTTGGAAGATTCAAAGAATTTTATTTTAAAATAGTATGAAACTTTAATGTTTGGAAATAGACATAAGTGTTTGTTCACATTTACAAATTTATTCTAATCAATCAAAGATTATAAAAATTTGTGACTTCTTAGTAGAATTAGGATACTTTAACATGTTTTTTATTTCAAATTGAATGGTTGTGTTTCCTTGGAGAAAGTTGATTCCCTTGTCAGTTAAACAATGGATTTTTTTACAGTGATATTAGTCTTGGTATGGGGGGCATAGCTATTCATTGTAATATTGCATTTTCCTAATTTTTTGGTATATTGTCATGATCCTAATTACCTATAAGCCCACTAGAGCGATTGTCCAAATTAGTTCAATGTAGATATAAATTTGTGAGTGCAAGTCTAGAAAATTGTCAACGTATGATAGTTATAGTTATGAATGACTCTTGTTCATTTGAAATAATTTTTGGTTGACTAACATTTATAAGATTTGAAAGTTGGATCTATTGGTCAACAAGATCAATGAATGCATGGAACACTTGCATTGGATGCATGAACATTTAAAGTCTTTTATAAATATTTTTGGATGCACAAATAACTATTAGGACAATCAGTAAATACATTTGGACTTTTTTTGTTTGATTGATTATTGACAAAATATTTGTTTGGATGGTGGGATGACAAATTAGCAATGTTCTATCTATGGTGGTAAGTTGCAAATATGTTATAGTGAACATTATAGTAGTTGTAGTGAAATTCACATATGAAAGATGTTTGCGACTCTAAAATGTACAAAGATGATGTCTATTATTTTATGTATAAGAAATTGCTACCTTGTACTTAATGCTTTGAGTGATTTGGTGTCATCATTATTCATTGTGATTAGACTTCATATAGTTGTGACTAATGATAGTGTAAAGGTTTCAGTTGTTATGGAAGTTTTAACAAACATTGAGGTGACATAGATGGGAAGATATTGACATCAATTGGCAAGGAATTGGGTAGTTGTGATTTATATCTAGATGCTTAAAAATACAATCCAAATGAAAGTTTTGTGGTGGTTTGTATTTAATGACCTTTTAGACCTAAAGAGTTGTGACAAGAAACAAGATATGTGTGTAACATTGAGCATGAAGGATGGAATATCAAGCTATTAGTTTTATGAATGGATAGGCTTAATAAGCTTAGAACTATATATGATTTTCTTAGTTTTTTATGTGACTCTAATGATGAATTTAGTGATTGAGACTAGCTATACATGAATTTTTTTTTATTAAGCCTTATATGTATTGAAATTGACGATGATTTTGTGGTAAAGGTTGCTTGGATCAGTATTATCCTAGAAGATGGTTGTTTTGATCCCTCATGTAATATATGTTGGATTTTTACACAAGTAACATTTTTCTCTAGATTAATATTTGTTAAACTTGAAAGTGTCATTTGTGGAAGTCCTCTTTGTTAAGATTATACCTACAATCAGATTGATTTAATCATAAGATATAATGTTGATATATATATATATATATACACACACATATATATACATATATATATACACATATATATATATATACATATATATATACATATATATATACACATATATATACATATATATATATACATATATATATATAATATTATAATTATACTGCATATATATAATATTATAAATATATATATATATATATATATATATATAGTATTATACATATATATTATATATAATACATATGTTATATTGTGATTTATATTGTTAATATATTAACTAAGAATGATTAATCATAGAGATGTGTCTCTTCATGAGACAAGTCTCCTACTCTTATATTTATAAGAGGTTGGGATCTACATTTGGAAAATACCTATAACAATGGTAGAGTAATTGCATTTGCAGAAACCAATCCATATTTTCTAACATGTTATCAGAGCAAGGTTGCAAATTGTAAACAAGTGTTTGAAGGCAATGGAGGACCAAACAATATTTTATTGACATCTATATTTGATTTTTTATTTGTAAGGATAGTTTTAACTCAAATTCACCAAGTGGCAAAAAAGGAGCAGTGAAAAAATATGGAAGAGTTTAAAATGGGCATGCAAAATGTGAATGGAAAATGTTTTTCCTAGGTCACCCTACCAATTTGATGTATGCCTCATAATAAAAGTTCTTTTTTTATATGATTGGTCGCTAAATCTAGACAATGCCAGATTGGTGTGGAATGACAGATTGTAGTTTGATGAACTGATCAATATCCAACATCAAGCTATTGAAATGAGTTCGATAGCAATGGTCCTTTACTATCAATATATGATCATACCACTATTTGATTTAAATCAACATTAGAAAAGGTGATAACTTTTCTTATCTACATGCTATGTTTATTGTGTTTTGAATTCCATACAGTGGGAGTTTTTACCATTATAGAGATAGTTAACATCTGTATATGTGATGTTTCTTGATCTAAATGCCAGTTAAGATTTATGTGATCCTTTGAAAAGGGTAAATCATGTTTTTGTTAACTATCCAGCTTGATGAATACTCATTACAATTCATACAACTAGTTCAAGAAAGGACATATACAAATTTGATCATAATGGGGAGGTAAAGACATGTCAATACATTGACAATTGGGAATGGCAGGGGATTGTTTAAAACTCATTGAGGAAAGAGTGGTACAATATCATTGAGTGAACCAATACAATTAGGATGTAATACCTCCACCATGGATGGAAATTAATTGAGCATGATGTGGAAGAATATATCCAAACTTGTGTGGAATATCTTTAAATAACATTCATCCCATGAAGAATATTAGGTGCATAGTCTTTCGAAGATAGGGATGGTATTATCATTAATTTTGAGAGAAAATTAATGATTGAATTGGTAAATGCTAGAGATAGCTTAAAGTCCTTGAGTGATCCTCATTTTTTGTGTATTTCTTGAGAGGGAGAGGGAACTCATGTTGTGGGAAAGGAAATTTTGATGATCGATAGGATTCTAAAAGTGTTGTACACTAATCTTAAGCAATGTCTAATTATTTCATGAGTCCATGTTCCTTGTTTTCACAAAGCTAGAAATAGTTAAAGTGTTAGTTATAACAAGTTTTTATATGAAACAACAAGAATTGGGAGTAATATTATTAAAAGGTGTTATAGCAACTTGTGAACTCCTTGTGTTTGGTTGTTATCTTCTTGAATAGAAAGAAAGGACAAATTTTCCTCAAACAACATCCTTAACTTGGGAAATCTAGCTTCAATCATCATCAAAAGCTTTTTTTAGTTGGGACCCATGGTGATTTGGCCAAAGAAAATGATTTATCATCACAGGGATTGATTAGGGAAGATTCTTTGGTATTGCAAACCTTACCTTCAGAAGAATGTCAAGCCTAGGAATCTTTTTGATCATCTGGCATATGTTGTTTGATTGTGTAGTCCTTTCAAATAAAATTTATAAATTATATGTCTTGTAGATCCTAATAAATATTTATAGAAAGGATTTTGGATCCTTAAGTTTCAAAAACTATAAAAATATGTGTTGCTTCTGAAAAACCTTGTGAGGTAGCATCAAGTTGTACTTTTGGTAACTTCATAGGATAAACATTGAAAAGGAGGAGAGAGAGGAAACTCACAATGAGGAGATAGTGAGATTCCTAGTAAAAACCATTCAAGTATCATCTAGAGTATATTAATATTTGACCACAAGAGATAAGTATTTTATGATTATACTTTTGATTATTGGTCATGAATTTTATGTAGTTAATTTATGTTATAATAATGGGATAATAAAATATTGCATACTTCCATCATTGATATTTTCCTTCGAGATAGTTTAGTTCTATGAACTTTTTGTAATCTCTTCAAATGAAATACTTTTAGGATGGATTAAGAAGTATAAGAAATTGTACTTAAATGAGAAAGAACTTATTCTATGACATTGTGTCTAGTGGACTAGACACTAAAGAGAGAACTCCCAAATCCACCCACCACATTGTCCAAACCTTAAATGTTGTCTATACAAGTTCCTTATTCCACTCATGAAGATGTTGGACTACAATATATATAAAAGAAAAAAGAGTGAGATTTAGAGGGAGACTGACATTTGAGGCAACCTTAAAAGAGAGGGAGCATATATAGAGGATATGATTCAATCAACCTTTGGTGATCTTGACCATATTAATTCAGAGGGAGTAAACCACATTGTGATAGATCCACTAATGATATAAATTTGGATTACATAGATTGAAAGATGCATGTAATATAGGTTTAATCATAAGATCAAACAAATATATTTGCATGAATAAAGGAATCTGAGTTGTTGTGAGACATTAATGAATCTTTTAAGAATTCATTTAAACCATCTATGAGTGTCTCTTTAATGAATAAAACTCAATGTATGAGTTGTAGATTCATACATGTGGCACAATCATACTCAATCAAGATATTGGCATATTGTAGACAAGTTTTAGAAAATGGAAGGATGTGTTTACTTCTACTATTAAGCTAAATGAATGTTTGGACCTTCAATAGACAAAAAGACCAAGCTAGAACTTAGAAAGGAGTTGTCATATTTGATACAAAATTGTTCAACAATATAAGAATGAGTGAAAATTTTCATTGTAGGGGGAATAATAGTCAATGTTCCATTTTCAAATAATCTAAAAATACAAGTTCTAAATCTTCATGTGCATTTAAGTATTATTATCATTTACATTTATCTACTCTTTATAGTCTCTCTCTTATTTGTAATTTTATATATACTATAAGGGTTATTTGTGTTAATTTTTTCCTTTATGTTTGAAGATATTCTTATAGGAAAAGAAGGTTTGCACTTTACATTTGCTACCTAGTATTGTACAAACTCAATCTAATGATAGTAGCTCCAAAGACCCTGATGATCAAGATGGATAAAATGAGGCTCTTGAATAAAACATCCTTGATGATAGAGATTATGAGATTCTTCTACATTAAGAGGAAGTATGACACTTCTTCTAAAGAAACACAAGAGCTTAGAAGATTGTTACTCAGAGGAAGTTTAGAAATACATTTGTGTGACTGCATTATTTTGATGGGTCTACTCCTATGTATATCATGAGGAAGTGATGACTTATCACCAGATACCATATTCAAATTGAGTCTAACAAGAATCCTTGTAGAATAGAGCCTCTAAGGGAGTAACTACTAGACCTAAATTCTCACGATCATTGTTTAGAGGGAGAATTTTTGAGGTACAATCCTTTGTGAATGATATCTTCTTTATGAAAATAATTTCTAAGTAAAACTCCTTGTAATGCATTCTTCTCTATGAGAGAAAATTAAGGTGAAAGCCTTTGTACCACTCTTTGACTAGATTCATGGTGGTTACTATTGATATGTAATGAAAGGTGATGATCTTTCATTGACATATATAAATAGAAGGTAACCATTATAAGGTGACAATCTTATAAATGGTAGACTTGTTATCATGTCAGGCTTCATTAAGTTGTTGTTGTTAATTTAGGATCACTTCTACAAATGTAGAATCATAGCCATTGTTATTGATGATATCCAAATGCAGATTTAGATCTAATGTAAATATGAGAGGAGGAGACATGTCTCTATGGTGTAATCAACATTTAAATAATATTATATTAACATGAATAATAATAATATGTATAACAATAAATATATAATATTATATATATAATAATATATGTATTATATACAATAATATATATTATTAACATGGATGAGTATATATAGGAAATGATGATTACCAATAACAATAATGTATACCAGATCGAATCAATCCAATTGAAGCTAGAACTTTAACAATCCCTCTTAGTTAGGGAGGATTAATATATAACACATTATGTTATCAAGTATATAAAGATATATCATCTCATCTTTTATAACACACAATTGATCTAAATTCCATAACTTTAATATAAGCTTAAACAACACCTTAAGTGTGGTTTATAATAGTAACTATGCCATGGTGTCCAACAAGATCCAGTCCAAAGAACCATAACAAGTTGGTTATCATGGTGTCCAAAAAAATTTGGCCCAAAGAACCATTATGAGTTGGTTATCATAGTGTCCAGAAAAACCTGACCCAAAGAACCATGATGAGTTGGTTATTGTAGTGTCTAGAAAAAATTCAGCCCAAAGAACCATGATAAAAGGTCTACCATTTATAAGATCACCACCTTACACTCATTACCTTCTATTTGTTCTTTATCATGACTTCCAACACTTTGGGATAATAATTTAATGAAGTTTGGCATAGTAGCATGTCTACCATTTATAAGATCAACATCTTACAATGATTATCTTCTACCTATATATGTCAATGAAAGATCATCACCTTTCATTACACATCATATGTGAAATAGTAATCACCATGAACCCAGTTAGAGGGTGGTACAAATACTTTCATCTTAATCTTCTCTCATAGAGAAGAATGCATTACAAGGAGTTTCATCTAGAACTTCTCCTCATAGAGAAGATATCATTCACAAAGGATTGCACTACAAAAAAATTCTCCCTCTGAACAATGATCCTAGGAAGTCAAGTCTAGTAGTTACTCACTTAGAGACTCCCTTCCTCAAGGATTCTCATCAGACTCATTCTGAATTAGATATCTAATTTTCTGGTGATAAGTCATCACTTCCTCATGATATACATAGGAGAGGACCCATCAAAATCATGTAGTTACACACATGTATTTATAGATTCCCTCTAAGTATCAATCTTCTAAGCTCTTATGTTTCCTTAGAAGAAGTGTCATGCTCCCTCTTAATGTAGAAGAATCTCATAATCTCAATCATCAAAGATGTTTGCTTCAAGAGCCTCAGTTTATCCATCTTGATCATCAGGGTCTTTGGAGCTACTATCATTAGATTGAGTCTACACAATATTTGGTAGCATATGTAAAGTACCAACCTTCTTTTCTTATAAGAATATCCTCAAACATAAAGGAAAAGATCAAGGCAAATAACCCTTATAGTATGTATAGAAATACAAATAAGAGAGAGACTACAACTAAAGCTCAAGAGGGAATGAAACATTGACTATTATTTCCCCCACAATGTAAAATTTCCACTCTTTCTTATATTTTTGAACAACTTTGTATCAAATATGACAACTCCTTTCTAAGTTCCAACTTGCTCTTTTTGTCCATTAAAGGACCAAACATTCATTTAGTTTAAAAGTAGAAGTGAACATGTCCTTCCATTTTATCAAACTTGTCCACAATACGCTAATATCTTGATTAAGTATGATTGTGCCAAATGAATAAATCTACAACTCATATGTCAAGTTTTATTCATCAAGGAGAGACTCATAGATGGTTCAAATGAATTCTTAACAACCTCATTAACATCTCACAACAACTCAAATTTCCTTATAATAACTTCTGCAAATACAAGTATCATCATTTAGAAGCCATCACTTTCTCATGATGTACATTGGGGGTAGGCTCATTACAATCACATGCTCACAATTTATGAATCATGGCTCTCTTGAGAGCGACAATTTATTGATCACTAGAGAAATCCATCTCAACATTGTTGACTCTGTTTGAATCAATGATCAAAATCACCAAAGGTTGACTAATCATATTCTCTATATCGTGTCCTCTCTTTCAAACTTACCCATAATGAAATGTCAAGCTCCCTCTAAATCTTGATCTTCCTCTACCTGCAATAACATTCTCAAAGGAAAAGATCAAAGTATATAGCTCTTATAGTACATATACAAATACAAAAGTAAGAGCATGACTATTGTAATACTCAAGGATAATGATAATATTAAGAATAATAATACATTCATAATAATCATAATAGTGTAATATTATTCCTTCAAAATAACATAATTACTCTATTTAAGATGACATCTTATTAATTATTCATGATTTTCCCTATTTATAATTATATTTCATATTTCATTATATTCATTAACAGTATTAGTAACTGGACATGATACTAATAAATTAAATTGTTTAACATATTTTATATTACTAATTCCATTATATGCAACTATAATACATATATTATTATTACATATATTTAAAACCTTCCTATTATTTATGAAAATATCATCGAGCATAAAGATTAATATTTAAGAAAGTATAACATACCTTTATACTTACCTTTGAAGAAGTGTCAAACTCCCTCCAAGTCACAAATCAATCTCCCTTTTCCTGCAATAACATTCTCGAAGAAGATCAAGGGAAATAGCTCTACTAGAATGTTGAGATTAATCAAGATGTTAGTCATTTAACTCATTACATAACATAAATAGTTATAACATAACTAAAAATAGCATAATACTTAATTTTATATAATGTATAGAGTTTCAAATATAACTATATGTTTCATACTCTCATATTAGTAGAAACATAACCCCTTTTAAAACTTATAGTTAGAAATCAATCAATATCTTAGGAATTCCACAATATAGTCTTGAAAATCAAGATACACACACACACACACACACACACACACACCATCATTTTTCAAATAAATTAGTTATACTAATTCATATATCAAACTACTCATTAAACAAAGTATATAGATTTATACTAGTTCACCACATCAATAATAACAATAATACAAAACCTTAGTGTTAAGATGTACCTCCTCTTGTTTGGTGGTGGGACACACTCATACATGTCATATTGTACATAAACTACATGTTTGATGGCCTTCGCATATCATCCATTCACCCTTTGGTCATTTCACATGACACCCTATTTGGTACTTTTTCTCCATCCCATGTGGAAGGCCACCTCTTCATTTTTTATTTTTTTCATATGTATTAACATTGCACTTAAGGATTTTTACTTCCATCTTGTTGGCTCCTAAATTAATAGCTTTTGAATAACCTAATGATAGGAACACATACATCTAGGGGTAGCTAATTCTCGTGTTCAATATACCTATTCAGACATCGGGGCCAACTATAAGGCTATACTCCTTCTTTAGGCTCTGCAAGACCTAGGTGGTTGAACCTCAAATGTGTTCATATGGTACTAGTTCCAAAAGCATACAATCTAAATCTTATAAAAAAAATAAAACCCTTAGTTCTCCTATACTTATGCAATGACAAAGGCAAGCAATAGAAAATTGCAAAGCCTATGAAATCCACAAGATAAGATAGGGCATCCTTTCAACTCTTAAATGAAAAGGGAAATGGATAATTGATTTAAAGTTTGATACCAGCAAAACCCAAATATGTAACATCAAAAACATATAGATCTAGTGGCTAATCAATGGCTTATCTATTGGGAAATTTCACAAATTATTAACACACATCCCCAGAAATCATTGATACATCTCATATATCAAGACTCCAAATCTATCTATTCACCTTATGAATCAAACATTTGCATCAATTTTGAATCTCATACTTGACCTATCCTTCTGTGAAATCTACAACCCTATCAAATATATCAAGCATTTACCTGGTTCTTTGTTCCAATAGAAAAACATATTGAGACATACAACTTAAAATGAGTTACAACTGGGTCTAAGCTCTCTATTTAGAAACCACAAAACATTACAAACAACCCTAATAGGAGACAATAAATTAGACTGAAGATAAAATTAAATTGACACATTTTATTTATTTCAATTAAAAAAATACATGATGATATATGAAATAACTCATAAAAAAAAAAAAAGATTAGAACTGTACATTATACTTCATTAATGTTGTTCAAATACAGAGAAATGCTAGCCATGAACGGTGGGATCACAGTTAGAGCTCTGCTCAATAGTCTAGAAAAAGCCAACCATCAATAACTTGGTGGAGTCACAAAAATGGAAAAACTTTCCAATAAATTGGAACTAACCTTTAAGAAAGAGAAGAGGAGATTATAAAGAATGGAAGAAATCTCAAATCTATTATGTCACTTTCATTTGTCCACTTGAAAAACTTTCACCTATTGATGAAGAACTACTCTCTACTCTCTTCCTGTAATTAAAAATCAAATCCCATCATTCTGTTTGAAAAATATCCTCAAGAATGATAGCAGAATGATAAAATTATATAATTGATTTGCAAGGGGAAATAAAATAGTCGATAAAACTCATGTTATATGGTTTTTTGGAGGCAGACTAACACTTAAAACACCTTTTCTCCAAATCTGGAGCCAACAAACCTTCTTGGTTGCTTTCCAACTAATTCTTATGCTCAATGATGAAAAACACCTATTCTACTGAGAATACCTTGAAATTTACAAAACTGCCTCTAACTTTAACCATAGAATACCTGCACATATTCTGACTGCATATTTTGAAATTTTCTTCTCTTATTTCAACAGTATAGTGAATTCCATATTTTGGATAAAAATGGTGCCTCTGGTGCTTGTTTGAAAATTTAGCCCCTAACCCATGAATCAGAGCATTTTAAAGTTGAAATTTTTAAAAATTTATATAGTTAAAACTATATAATATTTCAAATTCATTTTAAATTTTCAACTCTAAATGTGAGTGCTCAGTCTGAAGATATATGTGATTTTAATATCTCAAAAATTTATATTTTGCTTTATCTCTCCTGCCACCTGGGCATCACGTGGCACATCCTCATTGACCATCTCTCCCAGGCAAGACCTAATGCAAGGATGGACATAATAACTATGTTCTTCACCTACTAATTCTAATAACTAGGCTTCTTCCCAAGTTTACCAAGCATATCATATGCTATCCTTTAAGATTCTCCAAGCTTAGAGACTATGTGATTGGCCTATTCCTTGTGCCACTCACATATTCCAAATGTCTCTACCTAACCCTTCACAATACAAACCAACTACCTCTCACAATACCCTACACCTCCACCACCTTACACCCTCCAAGATTTTTATCAAGACCATATCCCTATAAACTTCCAAAATACTTAACTTATTACCAACAAAGTGCCTTCAATATTCATAAGGTTCTAGACACCTTGGTGGGCTTCAAAACACCAATACAAACTCTCACTATGAGACTCTCCCTTGTTGCCTACCTTGGAATGTAGGGTAAGCACTCAAACTCTTTAAAACATCTAACAATACTAAAGGCAGAATCATATATTCATTATTGAACTCTCTCAAATTCCAAAGTCTGAGGTTCTAAGTTGCTCATTAAAGCATATAACTCGAAGGCCCTAGTTTATGCTATTAGGCCTAACACACTTACTCAAGCTATAAAACCATTCAAATAAAAATAAAAATAACAAAATAACTTTTTAATAGTTTTACCTTAACAAAAATTGTCCAACTGGTGATTTTCGAGCTCCTAGTCTTTGAGGAGAACATTAAACTTTCAAACCTGTTCTTGGTGAGGGTTTCATTGCTGAATAGCATGACTGGCTTCCAGATTCCAATCCACCACCTTTTCTTCCCTTCCAAATGGTTCTACAATATCCTAAGAGTATATACTAACTTTCCAATACATATGCAACACTAATAACATCTGCCACTATCACGTTTTTTCCAAGAGTGTTGATTCACTATGATTAATTAGAATAGCAAGTAATTTGCTAATTCACAGACATCTCCATTACAAGAAACAAAGATAAGGTGTCAAATTAGTAAGAGGACAATCTAAAACAACCAGGGGAACCTTTAATATCTTCCACTATCTCCACGAATGAGAATATACAATCACTATTACACCACATTCTGAAAATATACGAAATTTACTGTCCAAACAACAAATAATGTATTCTTATTAATAATATAACGATAACAGACAAATGTTCAATCAACCATAGAAGTACTATGCTCTTCACCATAAATAGGAAGCTTTAAATCATCGCAATCACGAATTCAAGGAGAAGATCTAGAAAGATTGTAATTTAAATGCCAGTACAACAACAATATTACACCAAAATACGAATTTCTAATTCACAACCATATACAAAACACTTCATTCCTCTTCTCCAAACATTCTTCTCTATCTTCACCATGAAGATGCAATGTTTTATAACCAAAAAAACATAAGAGGTCATCCAAGGTAGATGATTGTTTACCTTTTAAAACTTGCCATTTTGTAGGTCCAATATCACAACATGACATCTTAACACTACCTTATATTCCACTTATTCCCTTGCATTGCATTTTCCTACCTTTGACTCAATTTTACCCATATTGCTTAAACAATACTTTTGACTCAATTTTACCCCATATTACTTAAACAAGAACTTGGTCAACATGACCTTAAATAAATATCTAATAACATGACCTTAAATTAAACATCTAATAACATAATGATTTTTTACCCTAATTTAACATGACATCAATATACTAATTAGTCATAATTTGAGGGATATGGTAAGGGTGTCCCACGACCAACCTCTCCCACCTCTCCTAAGGAGAACCTCTCGACCCCACCTCTCCTTTCGTAAGGTCGAAGCATTGAAGTTTTGGCCTCACTCACGCCCGACTGGTCAAAACCTCTTGCGTCGCTGCCCGTGTGGTCCTTGGCCCCACCACGCGAGTCTCCCTCTTTTAAAATATGGCCTTCGGACTTGACTAATTGCGTATAAAAATTAAGAAAAACTATAAACACCCCTCATAACACGTGGGATAAACCATTTTAAGGGAAAATGCAAATAAAATGACCCTCACCGAGGCACCATTTCTGCAACAGCACATTGCACACTCGTAAGTATATATTGATCGTACCAAGGTAAGTGGGCAATCTTGCTTCTGTCTGACTCCATGGAATGGGTGCTCATACCCATCTTCTTTCTTTATACCGCGGCGAATGGAAAGCAAAACTCTTTCCCGGACTGGCCCAAGATCTCACTATGATCTATCTAGAAATGAAGTTGCGTGAGGCATCTCTGCCATCCATCATTGTCCACGACCCGAGTGTTTGAACAGGAAAAGGCGAATCAGCTGATATGTGATGAACACATTTGCCCGTGCAAACAATTTTCCTCTCCAATCGATTCAACTCCTGCCAAACAATCATTGCAGTTGGTGGAGATAAGTTTCTGGAGCATCAACATCATCCAATGAAGGGGCCGAATAATTAGTCGAATGAGCAGCAATCCTTTACTACCATTTCGTGACACTTATGCAGACAAACTGGACTGAAGTTTCCTGAGATTGCAATTAAACCAAGGATGGATGGAGGACTGGAGTGGAGGGACAATGATGAGGAGCAATCACAGTAATGACAATCAAATAATAAATGATACAATTTAAAAAGGAATCATATGGCAGACTCCTCCTAGCACTTTTTACTCTTGAACTAGGCTTTTCTCAATCACTTGATTACGTACATTTCCAATCCCAAGTAACAATGGATTCACCTTCACATGTACATTGTTTAATGTCTCCAATCAGCAAATAAACCCCTTGTTTGGGTAGAACCCCTATCTTGTTTAATTCTGCATGTGCTTGGTTAGTAATATATCATACATGTTAGAATAACTCTTTCCATGAGTATAGGCCTTCATCCTCATGGAAAGATCTTCATTTCCTTAAAAACCTACTGCAGCAAATCAATAATTAAAAGAAATCTACTAGTTCTGCAACAAGCGTAACAACAAACCTATAATAACATGAAACTTATCAACAAAGTACTTGGAATGATGAAGGAAACCTTATTAATGCACTTGTAGAGCCAACCAATCGGTTTGCAAACCTCAATATGGGATTTGAGTTGCAGAATATCTAAGTTTTGATATTACTGTTCACCAGTTCGTACATACAGTCTTTCAATATTTGTCCTTCTTTACATCAGAGACTCTTTCCAATTTATAAGACACCCTATAATAACTGACTCCAACCAACTATCATCGTTGAGTTGGGTATTTTAAAATTATTACAAACTAAACTTCCCTCTAAACCAGCCATTACCTTTTTTTATTTAATGTTTGAACTTGAAAAACCATACAATTGTTTTATTAAACGTTAAACTCATTTCTATACCTAAACCTATCTTGAAGACCTAATATTATTTTAGCATCATTATAGGTTCCAAGATTGCCCAATTGATTTGATGACCTTGTTTATACATTCCTTCCTTCTTATTTGTTTTTAGGATCTTCGTGGTCTTTATAATCTTCAACTGTGGCTTGAACATTTGAGCTGCTCCTACACCAGACAACTTTTCCCTTTTCCCTTCAAAACATCATCCAAGTTTCCAAGGTTAAAAATGACGTATGGAAAATCAAACGGTGCCATTATTTATGCCCTTGTTGTGTTCTTCCCTTCTGAACTGCGCATTCATATCTGAAAGTCCCCTTTGAATTACACATTCAGATTGAATGGACGGGGAACTAGAGTGGGGAAGGGGTGCAAAAATAATGCCTTCAATCTATAGGAGAGGAGGGCCCACTGATAGTAATGCTATCACATGCAACTGGAGGCACCCAGTGAAGATAGGATGCAGGGGTCGAGTTTATTGCCTATATGGCACCCCCTATTGCCTTTGATAGCTATGCCCCCGCCCCTGTTTCTAAAATAAATACATAAACAATTGCATATTTGCAACAGCCAAACAACTTCAAATGCTATTTTGAGCTCCAAAATTGGGATGCTCCTCTATTTATCTCCTTTCATTGTGTCTACACACAACCCCATTTATTTTATAAGCCCACTCCTTTACCCTATCATTGGCACCTCTAATGAGTATTAGGCACCTCTAATGAGCATTTGATACTGGAAGGTTTTAATTTTAGTATCACAACTCTTGCATTAATGTCTCTTTATATGTATCAAACAATTCCCATGTCTTTCATGGACTTCTATATCACACATGCAAGTCTTCAAATGCGTACTTCAACACTAGTAGGAAGAATGAAAGGTGTGACTAGAGGTGCTAGCCATATTATTTAACATTTCACTTTTCATCCATTTGAGAGAAAATGATGATATATGTGTATTATGACATTATAGTAATCAACACCATTATAATCCCTTTTTTGAAACACTCTCAATCTCCCAATGCTTTATTGATCTAGTGAAGCCAGTCAGACGCGAAGTAGGTCTGGCTAAAAAAAATTCAAACTAAGACACCTAACCCTTCAAATTGATCAACTAATCACGTGGCATCTATCAAATTCAAATTCAACTACTGAGTCTTGATTTAAAACTTATTTAACCTTGTTTTTTTCAAACTATGATTCTCTGATAGGAAGGCCTATGAGCCAACTTTAAAAATTGACATAAACACTTGACTGAACCTTGAAATCTGACACACTAATTCTTTGTTCCACATTCTTGTACCCTATCATATTTCATCTCATGATGACATCTGGGTCAAAAGATATTAACCGTCAAAATTTCTTTCTCTGTACTACCTCCAAGTAAACATGTTAGAAAACAATAAAGCGTGTTTGGTTTCGGCTTTGAAAATAGGTCAAATGGACACTTGGGGACATGAAAATTGGGGCATTAGTTCAATGTCATGAGGAGAGTATAAATTTGTGATTTGAGTTCATGAAAAATAATTGGAAACTCTGTCAAGCATGTGAAGTTAGGTACTTGGATTTGCAAAACTGGGAACACTAATAGAACAACAATTTTCACAAATGGAATGAACTTGGGAAAGTGTGCAGATAGACTCCTCAAGACTTGAAAACAGACACACTTGGAGATTTTTTAGAGTAGAATACATTGGTACAATCTATTTTGTCTCATTTATCATAGTTTTATAGCTATGACATCCTAAATAGGGCTACCGATCAATCTACATTTTTATACACTAGTAAAACTTTATAAATTGCATTTGGAATCACATTTGAAAATTAGTCAAATTGATTCATCATAGGATCAAATCTGGAACATAAAAAATGTCTGACCTCTAGAATACAATGCAAATGGAAATTTCTCAATTTGATCAACTAGATCAAAACTAAAACTTGTCAAACAAGGCTTCCCAGATGAGAAATATGCATTAGCATGACAACAATGAACAACCAACTTTGAGGGATTCAAAACCTAATGAAAAAAATTGAAATGACTTGTAAACTAAAACATAGGTTCTTTGATATCCATAATAAAAACTTCCAAAGCCGTGAGTCATGAGACATTACCGGGTGCAAGATATTCAAATACAAATTAGGCTTTCTGTCGCTATTTGACACTTGGGCAAAATGCAGATCTGAACAATGCTCAAAAATGAAACTTAACAGAATGATTCAGAATGACAATTTATCATCATGGGATGCATGGATATATTGAATGCAAGGTGTTAGAAACACAAAACACCTCATAGGCCTCAAAGTGACAGTTAGGTACACATGCACAAAAAGCTTTTACAGGGGCTCAATTTGACTCAAATTTTTTAAATGGTACTCAAAATAGGGGTACAATTTTGAGTCCCATCACATCTAGTCTAGTAGTGTATCTTTCCAAAATCTACATGTATGGATTGCTGCTATTTATGTAGTTTTCTCTAATATTTCAAGGCAATGACTTATTTGTCCAATGTGTTTATCCTCTTTCACATCCTATTTGACATTAAAATTTTGGCCACCTTTCCAAAATCATGTACACATGTGGCTTGTCATGTCTGTGGCATGTTGAAAGATTATTTGTTCAATTTGTTTTCATTGAGGCTTATTGTTGATGAAATAGATAGGGTTTGGTTGTTCATGATTTCAACCATCTCTATTCATATCATTTCCTCTTATTCAATCTAAAAGTCTCAATGTTGATCAAATCCCTAGAGCCCATTATTAATTTACAAAGACTATAGTATATGCGACTTTCTAATATCTTCTATAATATTTTTTTCTCATTTTAACACATGTAGAAGGAAAGTAGTATTTATTGACCACATCATAATCCTCTCCTATCAATGTTGATCTGAATCAAGTGACCATTTATGTGAAGCATCTCGCTACATAGTGCTCATGATAGAAAAATTCATGGGGCACATAAATATCATTGGTCACTCTTAGCACATTTTGAACTGACATTTTAATGCCACAAACTTCATAGAAAATCCATGAGCATGATATTTTTGCAATAGATATTGAACCAAACAAGGATGAACAATAGCAAAGATCTATATATGTTTGACTATTGGGGGGTTACCTCTTGACTAAGTCAATATTAAATATTTTATCAATATATCTCGATACAAATAACCGTCAAACCCTCAAATATATATCATTTATATGTTAAAGATCATTTTGGCTAATACCTTCAATGTTTGATCATGATTTTAATTTATACATATGATAAATGTTGCCCATTCTATCACCTCTCTAAAACTTGATTGAAATTCTTTATCTACAGCCACAATGCCAAATAATTTATCTACTAAACATTACAATGAAGGAATTTGTACCATTTATAAACTGTCACACAAATCCTTAATAATCATTTTTCAAATATTTTAATTTTAATTTTCTCAACTTCAAGAGTATTATTTGTTGTGTCCACTCCACCTTTCTTTTAAAGACTAGATTTTCTCAATCATATTATTTTGAAAATAGTATGAGTAACACTCTTCATAGGATCACAAATTCTTTTTCTTGTAGACCTCTAATTTGGGAACTATCCTCGCATATTTTATTTTCTCTCTATTTCAGTCCTATCAATATAAAATGCTCTCCTTGCTTCATAGGATCCATTCCATTGATTACTTTCATATATTTGCAACCTACTCTGATACCATGTTAATTTAGGATCATTTCTACAAATGTAGAATCATAGCCATTGTTATTGATGATATCCAACTACAAATTTAGATCTCATTTAAATATGAGAGGAGGGGTGAACTCACAATAGTGGGTTACACTCTTTTGGAGGAAGAAATTCATCCAAAATCGTGCAGAAATCAATTTTCCTTTTCTTATTTTTGATAGAAATTATTATTAAAGTTTTGATAGAAACAATTTAGTTTCTATCAAAACAAACAATTCTTGAAGTTTTGATAGTAACTTTTTGTGCCACGTAGTTTCGATAGAAACTACATAGATAGTTTGAATCGAAACTATCTATGTAGTTTCTATCAAAACTACCAAGCCCGACGGGGGTTTGTTGATCCCAATCTTGGGCTTTTTAGTTTGTATTGAAACTAGTTATTAAAGTTTTGATTGAAACTATTAAAAAAATGAAAAGCTCAAATACTATCACTATGACCGCAGATGTCATTTTCGATAGTGGGGCTACAATTTTGAATGGAAGCATAGAGAGAGGCATCTGAAACTATAAAACTTCAAAAAAGGTATGATTTTCCAATTTTTTACCCATTTTAAATGATTTTAGTTTTATTTTATATGTTTTTAGTTTTATTTTATATATGTTTTTTTGTATGTATGTATATATATCATGTATATGTATGTGTATACATCATATATATGTATGTATATATATCATGCATATGTATATGTACAAATCATAAATGGGTAAGTGCACAAAGTTGTGGTGCCAAAAGGGGGGTATAAGTGGACACCTTTTTCCTAAAATCTACAAATTTTGAACTTCAACAAGAATTTGAAGATAGTTACGCTCAAAATTTTTAGATATGACAAAAACAAAAGTCATAGTCCTTTGAATCTAGTTTCTAAACTACTAATTTTTTTTCAAAATGGTTTAGTTTTAGGTCCTCAAAAAAGGGGGCCACAAAAAGTGGTACTATTTATTCCAAAAAAACATAACACAGTACAAAGTGTGGCCCCCCTAAAATTTTAACTTTTTTTTTGAAATTCTTTAATCGCTCTTGTCAAAAGTTACTTAACACTATGTAGTTTATCCCAAATTTTTTGGGTAATTTTATAATGTGTATTTTTTTTTTAATGAATTTTTCAACTAGACACATCCCAAAAACGTGAAATATCTATGTGCTCCCCCTAGAAAAAATTGAAACCTAATCTAAAATCAAAAAAAAAAAAAAAAATCAAAGTGTGTAGAATGGAGTCTAGTTTCTAAAAAATTAAGTTATTACAAAATTCGATGAACGACCTAAAATCTATAGCCCAATTAGTACGTGGTGGTTTTTGACAAAAAATAAACATACATTCAAAAGAAATTATAGAGAAAAGGCTTGAAATAGTTCAAATTAAAAATAAATTATATGGTTAGATAGCTAACACAGAGACCTATAATTCTATGTAACCTGATCTTATCGATATCCAACCATGAGAAATCTTGAAGGGGAGCACAGAAGAAAAAATAATCATCTCAGGCCTATTCATCAAATCCAAACCTTTGGGTTGGATCTCCAAGGCATAACCAAGCCTTAGGCTTGGGTTTAATTAAGTTTTAAATAGCATGTGCACCCTATAGCACGCACACACTATTTAAACCTTAGTTCTAAATAGCGCGTGCGCGCTATAGTGTGCACACACTATTAAGATCTAAGTTGCAAAAGAAAACTACGTGGGGGGGGATAGGGAAATGGCTATGTGTGTACGTGAAAGAGATAGAGAGAAAGTAGGGGATAGGAGAGGGGAGAGAGTACAGGATGGGAGAGAGAAAGTGAGAAAGAGTAGGGGTGGCAAAGAGAGTATAGGATGAGAGAGAGAGTAGGGGTGGCAAAGAGAGGAAGTGTGAGAGAGAGTAGGGGTGGAAAAGAGAGAGTGTGGGATGGGGGAAAGAGATTTAAAGTAGGGGATGGGAGAGAGAGGAAGTGTGAGAGAGAGTACAGGTTGGGAAAGAGAGATGAAGTGTAGGGGATGGGGGAGAGAGAGAGTAGGCGATGGGAGATGGAGTGGGAGAGGAAGAACTTGAGAGAGAGGAAGATGGGAGTGCATGTGTCTGAAAGAGAGAGAGTATGGAATGGAAGACAAAGTAGTTCAAGAGAGAGTAGGAGATGGAAGAGAGAGTAGGTGATGGGACAGGGAGTGGGAGAGGGAGAGGGAGAGGGGGAGAGAGGGGGGAACAGAAATGTGTGTGTGTGTGTGTGTGTGTGTGTGTGAGAGAGAGAGAGAGAGAGAGAGAGAGAGAGAGAGAGAGTAGAGAGGAAAAAAGAGAACTTGAGAGAGATAGATAGTAGGTGGTAGGAGAGGGAATGGGAGAGGGAGAGGGAGAGGGAGAGAAATAGGGGGGATGGGAGTGTGTGTGACAGATGTAGAGAGTAGGGGGAGGGAGAGAAGAAGAAGAGTGGGGGGATAAGAGTGTTTGTATCTATGCAAGTGAGAGAGTAGGGGATGGGAGAGAGTGTGAAAGTGTGAAAGTAGGGGGTGCCAGAGAGAGAGAGTACAACGATGGAGGAGAGAAAGTAGGTGGTGGGAGAGGAAAAGAGAGAGGGGGGATGGGAGTGTGTGTGTAAGAGAGACAAAGCAGGGGATGGGAGAGAGTGTGTGAGAGTGTGAGAGTAGGGGGTGGCAAAGAGAGAGAGTACGACGATGGGGGAGAGAAAGTAGGTGGTGGGAGAGGGTAAGAGAGAGGGGGGATGGGGGTGTATGTGTAAGAGAGATAGAGTAGGGGATGGGAGAGAGTGAGAGTGTGAGAGAGTAGGGGATGGGAGAGGAGAGAGAGAGAGTAGGGGATGGGGGAGAGTGTGAGAGAGTAGGGGATGGGAGACGAGAGAGAGAGCAAGGGATGGGGGAGAGAAAGTAGGCAGTGGGAGAGAGAGTGGGAGAGGCAGATAGAGCTTGTACAAGATGGGAGAGAGAGAGAGAGAGAGAGAGTAGAGAGGGAGAGAGAGAACTTGAGAGTGAGAGATAGTAGGTAGTAGTAGTGTGAGTGTGAGAGAGAGTAGGGGGTGGTAGAGAGAGTATGACGATGGGGGAGAGAAAGTAGGCAGTGGGAGAGGGAGAGAGAGGGGGAATGGGAATGTGTGTAAGAGAGACAAAGTAGGGGATGGGAGAGAAGAGAGAGTAGGGGATGGGGGAAAGAAATTAGGTGGTAGGAGAGGGAGAGAGAGAGATATAGGGGGGATAAGAGTGTGTGTGAGAGATCTAAAGAGTCCGGGATGGGAGAAGAGAGGGGGTGAGAGAGGTAGAGAGAGTAGGTGGTGGGAGAGGGAGAGTGAGAGAGAGTAAAGGATGGGAGAGAGTAGGAAGAGAGAGAGGGAGGCGATGGGAGAGAGAGTAGGAAGGATGGGGAGTGATGTGTTTTGAGATAGTGCATACGCACTATAGTGTGTACGCGCTTTATAGTGCGTACGCACTATAGTGTGTACACACTATCTCAAATCACCAAAAAATAGTCAAAACCCAACCTTGGGGCCCATTTCATCCATTTTTAACTTTTGGTCTGTTATGCTCTCTGTTATTCTGACAGAAAACACGGGTTTCAACATAGCAAACACTATTTCAACACTTTTGGAAGCTAGCAAACACCAAATTCAATCATTGGATACGTGATTTGAAGAATTTTTGAATATTTCTTTAATAGAAAAGGTTAGTGCAATCCATTTTAAATATTGTTTTTCGATATATAGATACAAATTTGATTATAATTTGATATGTTATGTAATATATAGTGAATTCATTGAAAATTGTATGTTTGAATGAAATGTTATTTCAAAATGGTTAGAAATTTGACAAGTCGTTTGCTATATATTGTGTATTCGTTCAAATAATTATAATTTTTATATGTAATTGAATAATTTGTAATTTACACATTTTAAGTAATTTGGATGTTTGAATAATTTGACATGTAGAAATCATCATCATGCCAAGGAAGAAACCAAAGGTTCAAACAAATGCAGATAGGGAGAGAGATTTAACAATTAAAAGAGATAAAATGAAATTACTACGTGAACAAAAAAATTTGCAAAGCAATGATGAAGAATTGACTTTCGAATAGGATCAAGAACCACCAGTACAAAGAAACAAGGAGGAAGAATTAGAAAGACAAAGAGAACGAATGAGATCGTTACACTCAAGAAGACAATTAGATTGTGAAGCTACACCATCCTCCAATGTTGGAGTCATATCATCCGCTACACCATCTTTGAATGTTGGAGTCATATCATCCACTACACCATCTTCCAATGTTGAAGTCATATCATCCTCTCATGTTGAAGAGACACTAATTTATAGATTCGACGATATAAACACTCCATCATGTCATGTTGAAAGCACAACATCAACACATCAAGTAGGTGATATTCCATCTTTTACATCTTATTGCCAAGGCACATCATCTTCGGTTCAAGGTACACAATACACTCAACCTTATATTGATGTTCAAAATGTTGAGAGAATTGAAGAGATTAGAACACCTTCTAGAATTCATTTTAGAAAACCAAAATATTTGATTGATATTGATACTAACATTTTGAAATCAATGCCTGACAATATTAGCAAGCGTACTTGTCAAAGAAAAGTTAATCATATGTGGAGATTATTTTTTGAAGAATTAAATATTACAGGTCAATGCCAATTATTTTTTGAAATGATGATGAATTTGAAATTTAGGCCTATCATGAAGATTCTTGGGCTAAGAACGATGGATGATTCAAATGAAAGAAATATTGTAAAGAATCTAATGAGTGCTTATGACAAAGTGGGTTCTAAATCACACACCAAAGATAGTAATATCACAAGATGAGTACTCACATCGACAATAGTAAGTAGCCAAATGAATAAAGCTCGACTCACGAGAAAGACAAGAAAAACATTAAAAATTGGTAGAGGTACCTTAAGGAGAGCCATGCTAAGGCCGAGAGATTAGAAGATCCAACAAAAAATGAGTTATGGACATTTAGCGGTAGACTAATGCGAAAGGATAAAGAAATTAGTGAAGCCTTGAAATAATTGATAGAAGATTTTTGGAAAAATAACACACGTGTTTCTCCTAATCAAAGAGATGTTGTAAGAAGGAGGATTGGTAGCCAAAATTGTGAGCCACATGCGAAACATTTTTTGGACTCAACTCAGACACAATTTTTTGCAAAATTTATTGGTATGTATCCTCAAATTTGAATAAGTCAAAGATTTTTTGAGATAGGTAAACCTTTTTATATGAAAATAAATCACACATGCGCAACTTGTTGTTGTAGGATACATATTGAATTTTCTAACCATTTTGATGTTTTTAGGCACATATGTGTAGTTTTGCATTCTCAGTTTGTTTTGCAGGATTGTGACATAAAAGAGCCACTAGGATCTTCAAGGGAATTCATATCCAACATTTTATGTGAAATAGGGGATGGCCAAAAATTTTAAAAGACATCATGCTTGGATGGCACGTGCTTATTTTTTGGTTCTTTGCAACTTTTATCAACTTATCAACATATGGATAATACAAATGCAATTGGAAATGAAATAGTAGATTATGGAAAATTCAAGACAGTGACATATGCTCTAAAAGATGGGAAACATGGTAAAAGATTTGATCTAGTTATTGAAAATATTCCAGTGTATGAGTTCATGAAGATTTTTTGTGAAAAGATTATTTACGAGTATGCAAGGCATACCCATAGAGCTCGATGGTTGGATTTGCAATTCAAGTTGTGCAAGGATACGTTTACATTGGATACCATTATTTTGGTTGTAGATTTTGTAGAGAACTACACACTACAACCACAAGATGAGGTGCAAGCAAAGTATTATACATCTCAACAGGTTTCCATATTTGTTCACATAACATTCATGCATTCACCTACAAGTATAGAGGATGATAGGAAGATTTTGAGGGAGCACCATTTTTACATCAGCGATGATCGATCACATTCTACGGAGTTTGTACATGGCTGTTTTCAACTATTTTATGGAGATTTGGCTAACAAGGGCATATCATATCGTCAACACATTATTTGGTCAGACAATTGTGCATCTCAATTCAAGAATGCACAGATGTTCTATTGGTTGAGTAGGATGCACAGGTTGTGTAGAATTCAATATATGTGGAATTTCACAGAGGCTGGTCATGGTAAGGGAGAGCACGATGGTGCAGGCGCATGCGTTAAAAGAGCCTTGGCTCATGAAGAACTAAAGTACAAAGATGGAGCAATATTATAGATGCAAAATCCATCATCCAATGGTGTAACGCTACAATGGGTCCAGGTAAGGAAGGTGAGTCTATAGTTCATAGATTTTTTTGGTTGATAGATAATACTAACATTGCACCATATCAGGATTGTTGCACACTAACAGGATCTAGTGAGTTACACTCTTTTAGAAGCTCTGATGCAGGTTCATGGAGTATCCACACACGAAAAATGGCATGCTATTGTCCATCATGTGCAGAGGAAAATTGGGATGACTGTGAGTCAACTGAATGGGTGGACAAATGGGATATACGGGTTTTGGACCCAATTGACACCTATCGTCCCCCACAAGAACTAGAAATGGTAGAGATGGATTCATCTATTGACTTTGACCACTTGTCAGATCTAGTGCAACCTGGTAATATATATATATTTATATATCTTTATAATTTCAATATGTAACTTTATAACTTTTACGCAAGTATTTACTGAATTAATGACCGCATTTTGTACATTTGTCACTGTAGGATATGTTTTTGTTGTTATTGCACCTGAAGACAATGAAGAAGGGATAGATTATTATTTGTGTCATTTTGTTGAAGCCAAACAAAAATTGGATCACTCGGTTATAGATGGTGAAGGTTTAGAGTACCATGTTAGTGCGTTGATTGTAACAAGCACATGGCTTAGACGATATCCTATGAAGAATCCTAACTTGTGGTTATTCGAGGATTGGCAAATAGAGAGGAAGATTCTTCATTATTCAAACCTTGTTGTTGCATCAAATGTCCACTTGATAAAATATGGTGGAAAACCACATAATAAGATTCTTTGGAAAGTTCGCGAGTCAGACCATAAGGCAATACTTGAGACATTAAAATGTCAAGCAGATCCAGTTGGCTCATTAGATTGAATTGGGAGAGAGAGAAAAAGTGATCAATTGGATCCAAATACAATGTTACAACCTCTTCCCCAAGACTATCTCATGACTAAGGTGGACAGTATTGTTATGATTTGTAAGTGATGAGATTTAGTTTTGATTTGTTTAGAATCTAGATACATTATTTGAATTTATATTAGATTCTTTAATAGGACCCATTTTTTTAATCTTATCTTAGATTTTTTATCGTGCTAATTCTTCATTTGTAGGTCACCAAAGAAGAGGGCTAATAAAGTTGACACACAAGTGATAAAGGGTGAGATGCCAAAATCATCTGCGAAATGGTATTATCAATTCACATCCTCAATAGTTGTTAGTGTTCTTTGTTCAAGTACCATTGTATGCTAATCATCTTATGCCTAGAATTGTAGACTAAGATTCTCGGAAGAAGACTAAACCATATCATCTATCTACTCCCTCTTTATATAAGAGTTTGTCAAACAATGAGAATGAAACATTGATTATTACTCCCCTCTCAATGTAAAATTCTCATTGATTGCATTTTGTAAAGTTTTAAGTCACTATCAACCTCTATATCATTGTATTCTTCTTATCATCAAATTACACAACAATGAGAATATGAATGATTACTTCTTCACATGAACCTGACAATTATAAATGCTACACCTTAATAAATGTTTGGGCTTGGTCTTTACCATTCGAGCTTATAATACAATACATTGGCTTCATTTGTATTTGGAAGTATTTATTATGTTTTTTCCAAAAGTCATTCTTCATTTGCCAATATGAAAATGTGACTATCATGAAAGGCATAGTCTTATAATTTGTAATTTGTATAATGGTATAAAAGCTTGGTTGTGGGTTTGAATCCATACAACCTATGATGAGTCAATAGTGTCATGCAAAACACCCTTCATTTCTTTTTCTATTTCAAACACATTCAACCATAATTAGCATCATTACCACTACCAAGGGATGAAGTCTTGTAGGCTTATAGGTAAAATTCTGATTGGTAGTAATCTCCTTAACAAGGTCATCACCAACATTGGTGATCTTGCTACGAGGCAAACTAGTATCAATGTCCAATGCCATACTCTCCTTCTAGTTGAGAAGCATATTTGACCCATTCTCCTAATTGCTTCCCTCCCCAAATTTTCCATTTTCCTCATGCCCTCCTTCTCATGCATTTATTCTATTTATTCTTCTACCTCCTCCTCTGCTTGGCCATTTTGCAACACCATCTAGATGGAACTCTAGCCTTCCTCAAAACCATTATACATGACCTCTCCTTCTTCAAGATATTCTATAAAAAGTTTCTCAACCATTGAACCTTTCAAAACTCCAATCTCAATGGAAAGCTTCTAGACCAAAGGAACTAGTAGATCCGGTTCTTTAAGAGAAAGAGACAACAAATCCAATTTCCTAGTGACTAGATGGAAAATTGGGGAAATCATTTCAATTAGTTGTAAATCGAAAGGAATTATAAGTAAACTATATCAATATAATAAGTACTTAGTAATTATATCAATATAATTTAATTAATAAGAAAATGAATTTATTACTCTAACATATAGTACATTATTTTGCACACAAAGGTGTTGAATTTGATGCTTAATAGATTTACATACATGTGTAATAAATAATAAGTGTTGTAGTTTTGGGATCAACACTATAAAATGAAGGATGTCATACTACATTCACAGAGGTACCAAAATATTTTATTTGATATGGAGACAAAAGAAAATATTTTATCCATAGCTTACAAAGTTTAGCACCTTTATGTTGGTTGAATTCTTTGTTGAAATTTGTGACTATGGCTACATGAATGGTTTGAACGTATGATTTTATCACATGTTCTAGAGGTATTTGCATGTGAATGGTTTTATGCCACTTTAATTTTATGCCTATAAAATACTATATACAATGATGCTTCTTGTTAGCTTCAATAAGACCCTATCTTGCCCAACATGCTAAAACCTCAATAATGATGTTTTTTTTGTCCATAGTTTGAATACCCATGTTTGTAGAGTTTGATCCTATTAGTTTGATTTTATTAATAGCCCCATGATATATTTTTAAATATTCCACAGGTTTGGTTTTATATTCAATCAATCAACATATTTTCCTTTTAATTCTTCCACATTTGGCATATCCATCTAACAATGAACTTATGATACTCCCATCAAGAAGTGCATGATAGCATGGTTTTATGGTGGATGTCCCTCTCTTTTTTAAATTCCAATTTTATTCATCTACATGAGTAAGGGAGATCAATTCCATTTATTTAAATTGTATTTAAAGGTCATTAAAGTTTTTTCAAACAATGTGATTAAATAAATATTATTCAGAATTTACCTCTATCATAGGAAACTATCTCTAAGCATCTTAGGAAAAATCAAGGTAATCCCATTTTGCAAGTTTTATATGAGCCCATTAAGATACCTTGCAACATTTTCATCTTTATGCTCTAATCCACCTCTTATGCTCAACTTGTGAAATTCCTCTATGTAGGTCATCAAATCCATCTCCTTTTCTTTCAAGTTATTCCTTATCCTCTATTTTTGGAATGTATTATTTTATGGAAGAGGCACATCCTTCACCATTTGGTCATGTTTGTTCCACCCTTACAAAACCTCTTTTCCATTACACTACTCCACCATTTCAATGTTGTCCCTCTTAGCTATTTTTTGTATAGATTTACCTTATTTTACTTCACTTATATCTCCATAATTATAATAGTTCTCTTGGGAATCTATCAACTGCAAAACCTCTTCACTATCTATCTTGCCATGATAGATATGGAAATCAGTTATTGTCTTTCTTCTACCACATTGAAATATCTTCAACAACCTTATCATCCTTCTTTCTTCAAGATGTAAGTCCCCTCCATCCTCTCCATGAGGATTCTCAAGTGCTTAAGCATCACTTTCTTGTTCTTCATGTACATCCCTCATAGGAATCCTTTCCAAAGCTTCCAATATTTTCGAGATGGTTGCATTTTACTTGCTTACTTGTCTCACTTCTCTTTACCTTATTGCATCTTAGTCTCTTTGTTTCCTCAACTCTCTATCCATTATTTTAGTAGCTTATATCAGCTCTTGTATCTCCTTCTATATATTTTTTTTGGAGGCATCTTCTTAATATAACAATCTACAACACAAGTAACTAATTTTGCACCCCTCAATAGATCTACTAGATTTGATACCAATGATTTGAGGAGTCAAACTAGATCCCCAAGAAGTAATAAACATTCAGCAAATGACTTGTTTCAAGAATAGATTCAAACCATTAAACTAAATACCTACCCTTCTCCACAAGGGTCCCTCCAAATGTTCAAATTGGGTTACCAAACCACATTCTGCAAAATATCCTTCTTATGAGGATCATTCAATCCTCTAATATTCTATGATATGATATTCCTTTATAACTTTTGTTACAACTCTCCTAGATGGTGAACTGTCTCCCATATACTATATCAACTTTACTTGCCAATTCTCTTATTTCTTTATTATTCTTCCTACCCAAACAATAATTCTTACCTTCCACATTAGGTTTGTACATTCTCTTAGTAACCATGTTAAAAAAGGGGCTAGTAGTCGACAACTTCTTCTTCCTACTATTGACTTCTACACATTGGCTTTGAGCTTTGTTGGTGCAGGAGCACCTAGAAAATATGCCAAGTTTCCTAAATCATTTTTGGCTTGTAGTGGTCTTGGCCAGACCACATGAATAAGGGCTATGTGATAAAGCCCCGAGTGTGTGAGTTGTGTTTTTAAATAGGTTTTTGTTGTGTTTGAGTTCTCAAGTTGCTTCTATGTTGGAAAAATTGCTTAAATGGCTTGTTAGAGCCTAGAATGGTCAAACATTGACCAAGACCCCAGGAGGATGGAAAAGATGGAAAAAATGTTAAAATTTGTAATTACATTGAAATAGGTTCATTTAACCATGTTTGAGGTCATGGAGCCATTAAATGTACAATAGTGCAAAAGTTGCACTTGGCAACTTTGCAAGTTTGCAAAGTTGCTTGACAACATTAACAAAAAGTGCTAAAACTTTATAAGGGCTTCAAGAATTAGTTGGAAACCTATGAGATCTGTTGATTCATGTGGGTAAGAGGTATTTAAGACCAATCCAATTCAGTTTGAGGGTTGGCACATGCTTTTGTACGAATTTTGGCATTGGAATGAAGAGCAAACTAAGCATTTTGATGACAATTTTATGATTTCACCCTTCATCCACACCTTTAATGGATTGATAGGGTTTTTGTTTTCATGTGTTTTTATAGTGTATGGAATTTAGATGCTTTGGTAAAGATTAGGAGTTTTTTTTATCAGTTTCTTTACTAGTTTGAAAAATCTTTTTAAAGTTGCCAGTTCGCTGGTCTGTACAAAGCAATCAGCAAAGAAACCTCTATAACTTGAATTCCAATGGTGGAACAATGATGGAATTTTGGAATCAAGTAATATAGTGTATAAAAAATGTAAATATGTATTTTGTTCTTGTTTTGCAAAGGTTTTTTTTTTTTTTCCCAAGAGGCCCTAGGCGAGTTTGCATACCCGGCTAGGCAATGAAATCAGCAAATAAGTGTTTGAAAGGAGCATAGAAATCTAGCCCTAGGCGAGTTTACATACCCTCCTTTCCAGCCGCTTTACCCTAGGGCTTTCTAGAAATCTTACTTTGCAACGTCTCTAGAATCTCAAAATGGTTCAAACACCTTCACTTTGGTTATATTAGATGACTTCCAATGTAAAATGAAACTCTTGTTTAGAGAAAACACTAAATCCACCATTGGAGCAATCAATTTCGACTACCCAAACTTGTCTCCACACATGGGAATGAGATTTTAAACTCATTTAGACTCTCAAAACCAAATGAAACCTCCCTTTGGATCCTTTACATGACTTGATTAAGCCCATTTTGGCTTATATTGCCAATGTTGGCAATTTTACAAAATATTGCACTTTACTTGCCTTTTACATCTTTTAGAGGCTTTGATAGCCTTATTAAATTATTTAATACCTTTATAGGTCTTTTCTATCCACCCCTAACCTAGGATCAATCTTGATGTAGAGGATAGGGTGATGGACCCAAGTAACAACCCAAAATGAGCAAATTTGTAACAATGTGCCAAGTGACCCTTCTAGTTCCTAATGGGAAAATCCTACAAACAGTCAACTCTAAGATGTTTTTAGGCTTTAATAGGTCTTTTCTACCCTATCTAGCATGTTCCCATCAACACCTTTCAGTTTGCATACCCTCCAAGCCAAAATGCATAATTCACCCAAATGTTGTCAATGCAAAAATTGCAAAGTTGCATTAGCAACTTTTGCAACAATTTAGCAACTTTCGGGAAATAACCATAAAAATATCTATATTCCTATATTCCTTTGAGGTTTTACTTTTGCCAAACCTTTTCTAAGTCATAGAATTGGAATCAAGTGAAAAATGTAAAAATTGCACTTTTTGTGCAAAATTGCATTGTTGAAAGTTGTAAAAGTTGCTCAAATTTGCAACTTAGTGGATAAAAGGTCGTGGGATTGAACTGTCTACTCCATTAGCTTTGGGGGGCTAGGTAAACCCTATCCTCAACCTTGTCCAATCCTCTTTAGTGCTCAAACATTCTCGGGCACGTCGAACCAAAATGTCCCCAAGGGTTACTAAATGCTAGAGGGCTGCAATCTTTGACGGGGCATATCTTAGAGCTCATGCGAGGTATGGATGCAATTTTAGTTCCTACAAGACCGTGTTGCAAAGACCTACAATAACCTCTCTCTCTTTTTGGAGATCACATTCCATTTTCATTTTACAATGCCATCTCGGGTGATGCTAAAACTTGCAGTGTTGGCTAGTACAAAGTTGCCAACTACCAAATCTCTCTCACCTTTCATCGTGGGATCAAACTGTCTGCTCCATTAGCTCCAAGTGACTAGGTAAACCCTATCCTCAACCTCATTATGCCCCCTTCAAAGCTTGAACATTCTTGGGCACACCAAACCAAAATGTCCCCAAGGGTCACTAAATCCCATAGGGCTACGATCTTTGACGGGACATATCTTCGAGCTCATGCGAGGTATGGATGCAATTCTATTTCCTATAGGACTATGTTGTAGATATCTACAATAACCTCTCTCTCTTTTTGGAGATCACATTCCATTTTCATTTTACAACGCCATCTTGGGTGATGCTAAAACTTCCATTGTTGGCTAGTACAAAGTTGCCAACTGCCAAATCTCTCTCACCTTTCGTCGTGGGATCGAACTGTCTGCTTTGTTAGCCTTGGGTGGCCAGTTAAACCCTATCCTCAACCTCATCTTGTCCCTTTTAGCACTCAAACATTCTCGGGCATGCCAAACCAAAATGTCCCCAAGGGTCACTAAATCCCATAGGGCTACGATCTTTGACGTTGCATATCTCAGAGCTTGTGTGAGGTATGGATGTGATTCTATTTCCTACATGACCATGTTGCAGAGACCTACAATAACCTCTCTCTCTTTTTGGAGATCACATTCCGTTTTCATTTTACAATGCCATCTCGGGTGATGCTGAAACTTGTAGTGTTGGCTAGTACAAAGTTGCCAACTACCAAATCTCTCTCACTTTTCATCGTGGGATCGAACTATCTGCTCTATTAGCTCTGGGTGGTCGGGTAAACCCTATCCTCAACCTCATCCTACCCCCTTCAGTGCTCAAACATTCTTGGGTACGCCGAACCAAAATGTCCCCAAGGGTCACTAAATCCCATAGGGCTATGATCTTTGATGGGGCATATATCGGAGCTCGTGTGAGGTATGGATGTGATTCTAGTTCCTATAGGACTGTTTTATAGAGACCTACAATAACCTCTCTCACTTTTTGGAGATCACATTCTGTTTTCATTTTACAACGCCATCTCTGGTGATGCTAAAACTTGCAGTGTTGGCAAGTACAAAGTTGCCAACTACCAAATCTCTCTCACCTTTTGTCGTGGGATCGAATTGTCTACTCTGTTAGCTCTAGGTGGCTAGGTAAACCTATCCTCAACCTCATCCTATCCCCTTCAGTGCTTGAACATTCTTGGGCATGCCAAACCAAAATGTCCCCAAGGGTCACTAAATCCCATAGGGCTGCAATCTTTGATGAGGCATATCTCAAAGCTTGTGCGAGGTATGGATGCAATTCTAGTTCTTACAAGACCATTTTGTAGAGACCTACAATAGTTCCTCTCTTTCTTTTTGGAGATCACATTCCATTTTCATTTTACAACGCCATCTCGGGTGATGCTAAAACTTGCAGTGTTGGCTAGTGCAAAGTTGTCCACTGCCAAATCTCTCTCACCTTTCATTGTGGGATCGAACTGTCTACTCTGTTAGCTCTAGGTAGCTGGGTAAACCCTATCTAAGCTTCATGTGAAGCTGATACATTCTAGATTCCTTGAAAAAAGGAGCAGACAACATTGGTTGAGTAGTGACAAGAAATCCAAGTGCCTAAACCACATATGCTTAAACTTAAAAAATGGTTTACTACCACTTGGATTCCCCTTAGATTCAATACATAGAGAAATGGAAAAATGACCTGAAGCAACCAAAGTGAGGATTTTTGAATTAATATTAATATTTGAAATGAATCAATCATGAGAAATAAGAAACCTATCAAGTCTCTAGTAATTTGGTGAAATTCTTGTCCCTTATTGGTCCATGTAAATGCCCCTTTAGAAGGAGGGATATCAATGAGGGTGTTATTATTCACAAAATTAGAAAATTTAACATTTTATGAAGGGGGGGAATATACCTTCAATTTTCTCATCCCGAGATAGAATGTCATTGAAATCCCTAGGCACAATAAATTTATCATCTTGAATGTTGAAAATAGCCTAAGAATAGGAATCCAAAAGTTTTGTCTTATCATCACATGTAGAAGTAGGGCCATATATATTGAGCATTGTGAATGACATACCAAAATTAGTAACAACTACTTGCCACTAGTTAGGAAAAGACTGAATATATAGCAGTGCAAGATTTATGGTTCCAAAGAATACATGAACCACCTGAAGCACCTGCAACATGAACATGAAATGAGTTCCACTTAGTCAACTTTGCAATTATAGAAGAATATGATTATTGAGAAAAAAAACAATTTGAAGCAAAATCACATCAGCACCACTCGCATCAAGTTAGATTAGAGAGCACATCTTTTGTTTGACACTTCATGAAAGGTCCCTCATTCTTCTAAGGAGTGCATTTTGCACTCCTTTTCCTTTTGCTATCTATCAATTTTTTTTCTAGAGTAGCTTGAATACCAAGGTCAATTTTCTCCTTAATCTTTTAAGCATTAGGTTTTCTTTGTTGTCTCTTACAAGTAGACACTTGAATTGAATCAGGCATGGGAGTTTGATGTGGAGAATAGCTATCAAAATTCTTCTTAGAGTCCTTATTCGCAAAATATGACTTACTAATAGGTACCTTATGCACAACCAAGTCAGAATTAGTTAAATCCTTATAGAAATTATCAACTATTATAGGATTGTAATGAATAAAAGGAAACATTATTGGGGTTACATAGATTAGTAACTATCACTATTCCCTTAAATAATAATGAACACCGTTGTATACACATAGCCAAAACTAAACAAAATTGTTGTTTCAAATGTTGTTATGGGGACACTAGCTAAATAGCCTAATATTTGCACAACAAAAAGTGGGTAAAGTAAGAAAAACCTTTAATTGATGAGAAAAATAAGAAATCTAAGGAGGAGATGGCTTTAGTGCAACCAATTATATCACCAAGTACAAGATCAATCACATTACAAGACAAGAAAAAGATAAAAAAAGAGTAGAAGAGATAAGGTAATATTAGATGATGCTATCATACTTTCAATCTATGATCATACAAAATTGGATTTTGATGCTATGATAAATTATGGAGAATTGTGAAGGGGAAAGATGCAAAAGAGAAAGATAGGAAGTCAAGTAGAAACAAGTATTATAAGATGTGAAGGACATCTTATTACAAATTGTTCTAGATGCACCAGCCAATAACAAACCTCCAATAATTGATCAATTAAGTTTACTTGTAAAATAGGTAAATGCACCTGATGTTGATGTTAATGAAAATTTGATACAATTAGAAGAGAAAAGAATAGAGAAGAATATTATGGAGAAACTAAATGAGTCCATTATTGCTCAACAAGTTGAACTTGGTGGTATTACAACCAAGCTAGAAAATATTCTTAAGGAGATAATCCACCTACTCCAATAGTTATGTGATGTACTACATTTGACACAATATATTTTAAAGAAAGTTGAAAAATATTGATGAGGATTTAAAGAATAGTGTTTTTAAGTTAATTGAGGTACCTTAGTTAATCCACGTTGATTTAAGTAAAGACATGGACAAGATGAGAAGACAAAGTCTTGAATTTCAAGCACTCTTGATACCTTACTTGGAACTCATACAAAAGAATGTTAATAAGGTTAGATAACTTATTCTTACTCCTAAAATGTCTATTATTTAACATGTGATTGAACTTTGAAGGGAGATACATCCACAACACTTGCCATTGGATGGCCACTTGGTAAATATTAAGTCTATCTCTCTAATATTTGTAGACCACTATTATGTTGGATAGAGTAATTTCAAACTACTGATTTCATTAATGGAGTTCCTAATAAATCTCAAGGTTCTCATTTAGGTGACCAATTTCTAGGAGGTCCATGAATATTGCCTAATAAAGTCTATTGCCAATCAATATTGTATCAAAAATTCAAACTAATTAGGTATTGAATTAAACTTGATAAACAAATGATAGAGAAGGAAAACTTTAAACATGAACAAGATCATAAATCATATGATGATGACATATTGCAAATGTTTAACTTATGCTTAAACAATGATAAATTTTATTGTTAATCAATATTCTATCAAATTTTTGAATAGATTAGGTATTGAATTTAATTTCATATGTATACACATATCTAATTTAATGTCATACATGAAAATATCTAATTTAATGTCATACATGAACAAACATGAACAAACATATCATATCATATGTCGTATATGAACAAACATATCATATATTAACCAATAATGTCATAAGTCGAATAATGTCATACATCGAATAAATGTCATACATCAAATATAGAATGTCATATACATCAAATGTGTATCAAATATGTCCATTGATGCCTATATATATACATGTCTAGATCAACTAGATCTTTTCCTTCCCATGAGGGGAAGGAAACAAGTCTCTCGACGTCCTTTGACATCGTGTGGAGGGAGATAGTGGAGATGACGGGGCCCTCCTGACATGCTCACTCGACCTCTTGTTGAGGCTCTTCTCCAGCTCCAACTGATACAAAGAAAGTAGATATGAATCAATATTTATTATACATTGAAATCAAATATATGTACACAAAATCAATTATTTTATTACTGCCAACAAATAGTCACTCTATAAGTTCACCTCAAATGCTCGTGGACGGTCAGGCGTGACGAGACCCTACAACAATTCAATAAATATAATCACTTATAAATACACATATCACCAACAAAAATATTGTACCCAAGTAAATATCACCAGAGTCATCTTATACCCACCAATTCCAACCCAAGTTTTGATTGTGGGTCCAAGATATTTAGAGCATGTGAAATTTGATCTAACAACTTATTTTTGGGTTTAGAGAGAAAATACATGTCATAAATGGTAAGATAAGGTCCAATAAATGAAAGGAATTATTTGATTGAAGTTGAAATAGAGAAGCACACTTATAGATAAGGGTAACCTTGAGTTTTTAAAGAAAATGAATCAATATAGGACTTAAATAATAATTTGAAGGTCCAATGAGTGTTTAAAGGAGAGTGTGAAATAAATGTAGGAACCCATAATGTATATTAAAAGGGGGCTAAAACTAATACCAAATAAGTGTTCTTACTTTTTCAAATGATACATGTAGTTCCCACTTTATTGGAAGCATGTGTCCACCTCATGCACACAATAAAGTAGAAGAAAAAAAGAGAAAGAGGTAAAGATTTTGGGAAAACTACAAGGAGATTAAATATCACCAAGTTGAAGGACAAAAGCTCCCAAACCAAGAATATTAACTATTACATTCATTTGCAAGGATACATAAAAGAACAACAAAATCCTAAAGCTTACTAAGATTCTAAGTCAACTAGTTGAAGAGACCTCACTCAAGAAAACGTCTCAATCTCAAACATCGTGTTGTAAAAGCTATAGTAAAAGCTCAAGTGGTCACTTGAGAAAAGAAAGAACAAAAATAAAAGATAAGAAAATACTCAATGATTTATCCCACTAGCATAGCTATAAGAGTATGAAAAGAAGAGAGAAGGGCCATGAATCCAAAAGTCTAGTAAGTTATCTTATCCAAGTTTATTTTGATGAGAGGAGGAGGAGGACGAGAATGAAAGAATGTAGAATTTTGTTATGCTAGTTCCATTCATCCCAAAGAAATATTGAAGGAGAGTTGATGGTGTTGATTCCAAAAACTATAGTTTCTTTGAATCATAAGGATATGCCTAGTTCTATTATCAAGTTCAACATTTGACTTTGGCCTATGAATAATATTAATTTAAAACACAAATTCTCTTGCACTTATGACTCTACTAGACCAAGGTGAGTATTGAATGCACCCAAAAATGGTCGCCTAGACTATGGGCCCCCATTATTCAATTTATCAATTTATCAAATTTTCCGAATCAATGGTTTGTAATATTTTATTAAATCAATTCAAATCAATTTCCTTGATCAAATTTGATTTATTTCATTTCTAAGATTGATCATTTTATTCCAAGTCTTATTTAATTAAAAGAAAATCTTCTCTTTTAATTAAATAAAATAAAATCCCCATTTAATTAAAAGAAAACCTCTCTTTTAATTAAACAGTTCATCTACATTTAATTAATTAAGAGAAAAACCTCTCTTTTAATTTAATTAAATATCTTCTATTTAATTAAAAAGAACTTGCTCCCTTTTAATTAAATAAAAATCCCACTTAAATATCTCTTTTGATGAAAAAAGGAAATAAAATAAATTCTTTTTATTTAATTTCTCTACACTTAAAAATGTGATCTAAGTGGGATTTATCTTTCCACTTTCTCCTCAACCACTCCTCTTTTCTAATTGGTGGAATCTTGTCTCCCATGGATCACCACTTTCTTCTCAACCACTCCTCTTTTCTCATTGGTGGAATTTTGTCTCACATGGATCAAGCTCTATTATCCCATATTGGTTGTGAGAAGCCTCTCACCTCCATAATTTCCTTTATAAGGGAGAGCCCTCTCCTCATGTTAGACACCCATGATTATGCTATCGTTATGCTGCAGGTTTTAAGACTAATTTTTGAAGGAGTTTGAATACAAAAGCTTTTTGTGGAGAACTTCTATTTTTTTGTCTTTTTCCCTCTTGCACCCCTCATGGGCTTTTAGCTTAGATCTTGCATTTATAGATTAGAGTTTGCTTTCATAGATTAGATCTTATTTTCATGCATATTTGAAGATCATGGAGACTAGCATTCTTGCTTTTCCTCTTTGAATCTCTCATCTCATGGTGTACTTGCATGGGCACAAAAATAGGTCAAACTGAGGGCCTTCATTGCAAACCCTTGCACTCTATGAGTAGAGAGCTATGGATCGATTTGTGAGGGCTCATTCTTGAGTTTTCTTACATGTAATGATTCATAGAAGTGTGGCAACATTTTAGCACACAAGTATATCTAATCACCAATTATATCTTTAAACTTGACTATTATTTATAGAAAACATATAACTTCCATCTTGTAGGTCCTACTCCTAGTTGCAATCAACTTGGAATAAAACTAATCTTCTATTCCTATCTTTAATTTTAATTTCATTGTCTCCTACTCTTAGTCCTCATACCTTTATTTGATTTTCCTACTTCTTCTCTACTTCTAACTTCAATATGTGCTCCTAGTTCTTCTTTATCTAATTCATTCACTGCAACTTCTACCTTCACTCCTAGTTTTTGAATTAAAAGTAGGCAAAACTAGGGGGATGACCCTTTAACAACAAACTAACCTACTATTAGCAGATAACCATTAAAAAAAACTACCCCTTACCACTTAGTAAAACAAAAACAAGGTTTTGATCCATAATTAAAAGAGTATCAATAGGCCTAACATACATACTGCTTGTGTAAAAACCATAAAAACTATAGTAATATATAAACAAAGGTTAACATTAGAAATTTTGAGATTAACTATTATAAACAACAACTAAAATGAAGAAAATTCTTTCATACCTCCATCAGTGGTTGTGAGCTAGCCACAGCTGTGGCCACTCCACTATCAACAGACTGTCGCAAATGAGGAGGTGTGTTCGACATCATGAGCTGCATGTCATACAATACACGTTACATCTAACATGAAACATAAAATAAATATAATCAAATGAATTAAATTAACATGAAACAACTATACCTATGTGAAGCTCGTATGATGTCTATGCTCCGAGTCTGTGGTAAAGGTTGAGGGTTCTGTGGAGAACTGATGCACATGCATAATTTTTTTTTTCAATCCTTAATATGATTACATAATAAATATATGTATTAGTAAAAATGATTAAATTGATACATACCTCAGGACTCATGGAAGGGACAAAAAATGGGCCTAGAGGATTGCTGCTAGGCCCAACAACACTCTGACCCTAAATTTTGAACAATGTCAATAGATTCTAATTAATTAATCATTCACTATACATATGAAATGTGATCAAATTAGTAAATTATAATTGTAATTTACCTGTGTCAATGCCAAATCTCTCGTTCAGGAACTGATCGGTGACAAGCCCATCATCTGCACCATCTCTATCATGAGTGCCAAATGTGCATAGGGATCCGCATGAAGTGCACATGTGACCACGATGCACAGAAGGCTCCCCCTCAACTAATGGGCTTGTGGAATGGATGAGGGTTTGCGTCAAAGCATTAATGGTCCCTAGAGTGTTGGCCTCTACGTTTTCCTTCACAACTAAAGGAAGAGTCACATGCTTGCGCTATGGCTTGACCACAGGTGCCCTAACTACATTAGGGTCATGACGTGCTCCCGGCCTCTCAAATGATGACCCCCCACCTCTACCCCGGGAGTCTAATATATCAAAATAATTAGGGATCTCTCCAAGGACAAACTCACAATATAATTTCTTCAATAAATACATGGGGACCTCGTGATTGTTGCAAGGAGGGGCATCAAAAACCATCCACCATCTATCCAAAAAAAAAATTCTAATAGCATCGTGTATGCACCAATGGATGGGGAATCATTTAGTACCCTCTCTAATAGTATTTTTCTCACTGGGTTTTCTAAATAATGCACATATACTACCTTTTGGTATTTCTTTTTTTTTAACATCTTCATATGACAATTTATTTGCATAAAATCTTTTTTGTTCATCCCTCTTAACCCGGCAAATATCTAACTGACCACTAACTGAGGCTATCTGGGTGTTAATGGATTCAAGGGATGATGCCAATTGAGCCCTAATTGGATTGGTTTGTCTGGATTCTTTCAACTAAGCAATGAGTCTTTCTAATTCAATTTTGCCTCTCACTATTTCATTTATTATATTTTCATGTGTTCCTGGTGGAGGTCTTGCAATTAGTTCGGGTTGTGGAATTTGTTGTTCTTCTTGAGCAGGGTTTTGGTTTTAGGGTTCTTGAGGGTTTTGATGTTCTTATGGATTTTTTGGTTGATTATGAACATTTCCTGATAAAAAATCAATTGAAATCCAAATAAATAAACAAATCTAAATGAAATTTGTAAAAACCCTACAAAAGAATATAAAAAACTTACAAAACAATATGAAAAATATATCAAACAATGCAAATTTAGGTTTATATCACTTACGACGTCGTCATGGGTGCACTTGTGGTCTTGGATTTTGTCGACGAGGAGGCATTTTGGCAAATGGTGGTGAAAATGTTAAGTCTTCAACTCGCGTACGCATTGCTCGTTGTAGGAGTAGAAGAAAATATTGATAAAAATGATATTTTGCGGGTCTGCAGCCAATCATATATACTTTTCAATTTTTTTAAAGCATGTACGCGCTATAGTGCATATGCGCTATAGCGTGTACGCACTTTTTAAAATAGGAAAAAAAATTCCTCGTCACCTTTTTGGCACCACAACTCGGTGCATATGCCCATATATGTATGTATATATAATGAGTGTATGTATATATATCATATATGTATGTATGTATATATCATGTACATGTATGTATATCATGTATGTATGTTTATATAATGTATATATGCATATATGTATATATATATATATATGTTATATACATATCATGTATATGTATGTATGCATATGTATGTATATATAAACATGCACGTACATATGTACATGTATATGTGTGTATATGCATACACACATATAAATGTATGTATGTATACATACATATTGTGGATATACACATACATTTAAATTTTTAATGTACACATGTGAACTTGTAATACATTAAAATTTAAGCTCACACACACATACACACGCATGTGTGTGTGTGTGTGTGTGTGTGTGTGTGTGTGTGTGTGTGTGTGTTTAAATCTTCACCTTACCCCTAATAAGAATTTCAATGAACTAACCCTAACATTAGTTCCAATAGGCTAGGTCACATGATATGAACCCTAATATAAACTTCACCTTTTTCCTCATCCTAATCTTAAGTCTAATTAAACCTCAATACTAAAACCTAATCTAAAAAATAAACATAACCACAATTCTACCCCTAAATATCATGTAACACAATAGTAACTCTCATGTAAATCTAATCCTAATCGTAATGCTAAACATTATATGTTTACCCTATAATTGACCTTGATTTAACCATAACCATAAAATCTAATTCGTAACCATAATCCTACTTGTTTGATCTTAGTCATGTAGGCTATACCATAACTATAATTATAATTATTTCTCTAACTTCAGTATGACCTTAAACCTAAACCTTTAAACCTAAAGTTATATCATTAACCCAAAAGTTATCCCTAAGCCTAACCATAATGTGAAGACTAACTATACATTTTTACAATGATCCTCACTTCTTAACCCTAAAAAACCCTAATATGAATCTTAACTAAAATCTTTAATCTATTTACACTAACCCTAAACATTTAATCCTAAAGATACCTAAACATTATATTAACCCTAACATTAATCATAATTCTAACGATATAGCTCTAAATTCTAACCACAATCCTAATTCTAAGCCTAGCCATAACAGAAACCTTAATCCTGATATTAAACCCTAAGCCTAATTATATTAGCTTACTCAATATTTAAGATTAAATCTTAAACTTAATCATAATTCTACTTGTAATGCTAATGTAAGTCTCACACTGATATTAAACACTAATGATGACTATAAATACAATTATAACACTAACCCTAACTCTAACCATAATAGCTTACTCAACATAGAATACTATATATGAACACACACTCCTAACCCTAGCCTTAAATATTTTCATAACCCTAACTTATAATAAAAAATTACCTTGATTAAACCCTAACTTAATAAAAAATTACCATGATTAAACCGTAATAGTGACCCTAAACTCAATCTTAATACTAAACCCTAACCCTAAAATTAACCCTAATCATAATATAAACACTAATCATGATATAACATTAACCTTGAATGCCAACCCTAATTAAATTAGTTTATACTATGAGGTACATGCAACAAGAACAATATGTACTACCAATTATAACTCTAAACCTAACTATAACCCTAATAATAAGTCTTAACCTAACCCTAAAATTAACTCTAAACCTAACACTAATCTAACTCTAACCATAGTCCTACCTATTTCCCTAACCTTAGCCATGATCATGACAATATACCTATTAAATTATATAGTGGATCTAGTTCTATATTTAACCCAGTTATGAATTAGGTAGTCCACCCATGTGATCTAGACTCTATCTCACTTAATTGAAATAATTTTATGAAGTTGTTGCACAGACGGATGATATAAAAATTGACAAAAATTAAAATAATGGTTAGGGTTCTAGAGTGAGTGTTTAGGTTACCTGATTAGAATTACATTTGGACTAAAATTAAGCTTCTAGGGTTAGAATTTTGATTACACTTTTTGTGGAGTTCAGATTAGGATTTTACTAGGGTTCATATTAGGGTTTTATTGTGTAAATATTAAGCTTAAATATTAGGGTGAACATATATATGCATATGTACAACATTCAAATTTGAAACTTTTAGGAAGTAAAACACACAATGTACACATGTATGTTATGTTTGTTTCATGTTTATGAAATTATATATACATGTTCATAACATATGTTCATTTCATTATTACATGTATTATTTAATTTCATGTTTACGAAATTCTAGTTTCTCAAATTTCATCAAGTACAATAAATTTCAAGTTTATTAAATGTCATAATTTAATTTAGGATGTAAAACACATATGTAGTATGTATGTTATATGTTTGTTTCATGTCTACACATATTATATGTTTAATTTCATGTTTATGAAATTCTAGTTTCTTAAATGTCATTATACAATAAATTTCAAGTTTATTAAATGTCATATTTTTATTTTTATTTCAAGTTTGTACATTATATACGCATTCATACTACATACATTGACCTTCACATGGTAGATCAACAACCTCCTATCCCCCCCGAGTAGCAGCAGCCTCCTATCCCCACCAAGCATCAACATGTCCCCCCCAAGAGGGGCCTATTCTTGCATATCAACAACTTATCCCACCTGACATGCTCTATGATTGCACTAACCAAGAGATTCAAAGACTTCATGAATCCTTGGCTAGTGATACATGCTCTAGTGTATATAGTAGTACATGTCAGAGCATCTTACAAAGCCTCACAACACTACTATAGTTGGGCCCAAATTGCAACGACAGACCATCATAATTACGATGGTAACCCATCACCCAACCAACATCAAGAGGAATTGGATCCCATTGGATGGACATTAGGCTTTTTTTGTTGCAAGTTGTGATGGCAAGGATGACAATCACAATTACAGTGACCACATGTGTTGTAAATTGAGCTAATGCATTGGCAAACCATTCATTTTCACCATCATAATTATGATGGAAATCTATTGAAGTCACCATCACAATTGTGATATCTATGCAACAAAAATGCTATGGGCACTAGAGCAAGCCATTTGAAATGTTCTTTACAATTGAGGTGGGCATGTGGTAGGAATGAAAAGTTTCCATAGGAATTATGACAACATATTGTATTAAAAAAATTGGCGGCAAACGTTGAATACCTATGTGTTGAACTCGTTTTGGTTTTGACCAGGTAGTGACAAAACACTTAAGTTAATAGAAATCAGTATGTACCAAGTAAGTAGTGTATATTGAGAAACATATGCAGTTAGTGTCAACACTAGTATGTGTCGAGCACTAGTATGTGATGAGGATACAGTTAGTGTCGAGTCACTCCAGTGATGAGAAATCTAATACATGCCGAGTGATTTAGATGCCAAGTGAATAGTAGATGTTGAGTCATTCAGGTGATGAGTTACAACATTGAAGATGTAATGGATGCTAAGCATCAAAGATTTTAAGTGCCAAGTAAATAATTTTGGACATTGTTGTTTTTAATGGCAAAAACTCCTATGTAAACCATTTTTGTGGTAACTGAAGGATTTTTTACAATTCTAGATGATATATATGAAGGTATATTTGGAATCCCTATGTAGTTCATGTAACCAATTAGATTAAGGGATGTTCTAAGTGGAAAAATGGGTGAATACCCATTATTGATTCCTACCTAGCCCTAGCTCACCTAAGTCTTCTTAAGGAGGGAAAACCCTAAATAGTTTGTGTGTAGATAAGAAGAGAAGGGTGAATGCTTAGTACAAAAGAGTATTCATGGTGGCTATGGATATTACGATCATGCTATAATTGCAAAATCAATTAGAGAGAACAAAAATGAGTAGTAAAGGACATAAGAGATACATCTGATCAAGAGGATCAAGTACACATCAAGAAAGAGAAGATATGATATCTAGCAAAGAGGTGTTAACCAAAGGATCAATGTTGAAACATTCTAATAGGCAAATCAATGAAAATCTCTTAACAGAGTAGCCTTAATAGGTTTCAAGTTCTAATAGACTTTTGTGTAAATCTCTTAACCAAGTGCTTTTTTTTATTACAAGTTTAAGTACTCTAACAAGGCACACTTCTAGCAGGGTGTTTAAATCCTTTAATAGGGTGAGACCTAATATTCAATGTAAGCCTTTAACAGAGTAGACCTTTCATAGGGTAGATCATAGTTTATGGTTAAACTTTTGTAACCTTCATTGGATACACTTTATGGTTGCAATAGTAAATATTTGTGGGCGTTATCCCCACCCTAGTTTTACCTTCTCATTGGAGGGTTTTTGAGTAACAAACTTATTGTGTCATGTGTTATTTATTTCATGCTATGGATGAACATGTGTAGTTAGCTATTTCAATTTACATGATAAATTATGAGATGGATGCGTGATGAATGTTTTTACGATTAAAGTTTGAAGTGTTTATTCACCCCCCACTCTTAGAGTTTACTTTCTCATTGTTAATTCCAACAATTGGTATTAGAGCCTAGTTCTTTGGAAAGGAAAGCTTTGCAACTTTGAGGAAAGATCTTGAAGATGGAAGTCTACAAATTGGGAAAAGTTAATGAAAACCAGAAGATTGAAATCCTACTTGCCCTATACCAACTCAATGGAGCAAGAGATGAGTTAAAGAACTCATTGAAGAGAAGGAAAGAGATAGCTATTAAGGAAAATGACACAAATTACCAAGAGGAAGACACCACTAAATTTTTTGTAGATGGAAACTCAAGTGAGTTTGATGCAACAATTGCAGATATGATAGAAAAGAATGGTGCCCTAATTAAAGAGGTCATAAATCTTAAGGTAGAACAAGAAGTCCATTCATTATTTAGATGTGAGGTGATAGAGCAGGAAAATAAAGCTAAGGAAGACAAAGTCATGATTGAAGATGACCAAAGAACACTGACCAATAGATTGGAAGAGAATACATCAGAGGTACAAAAGATTGCTAACATGCAACTAGAAATAATGAATCAAGTGATTATTTCCAATCATGAATTAAATGGAGAAGATATTGAGATCACAACCATAAAGTTATAGAATGAACAACTAAGAAATGAATTGGGAAGAGAAAAGGAATTTGCTAAAAGTTTCAACAAGCCCAATGAAGCCATCAAATACTTTGAGAAACTGATGAGATCTCCTAGATCTAAAAATGATACTTCTAGATTGGGCTACACCAGTACTAAGGAAGGAGAATCATCTAAAAGTGGTGAAAAAAGAAACAAAAAAGGTAAGAACTAAAAATCCACTTGTCATAATTACGGAAAGTTAGGTCATACAACAAATATTTACAAGAGCAAGAATGCAAAGCAGAACCCTAAGCAAACATTCATCAGTTGTTATCATAAGTGTAACAAAAAAGGGGCACATGAATGTAGAACTAAGACCTTAAGCACATGAAAGATTTGAAGGATATTGCCACAATTATCATAAGTATGGAAATAAAGAATATGAATGCAAATCTAATGCCAATTGGACATCAAAGAAGTAGACAAAGGTACAACAAAATGGAAAACCCTATAATTAGGATTACAATACAAGGTATAGTTGTCACTGTTGTCAAAAGTATGGACATGTTGTTGTGAATTGCATTAGAACACATTTTTGAAGTGACTATAGTAGATGGTTGAATCAAACTACATGCTTTAGCTATTTGAAGACTAGTCATATCAACAGAAACTATTTAACAAGGTCAAAAGCACCAAGCAGTGAATTCAACAAAGGCAAAGAGAAGGTTGATGTTGAGAAGGTTGAAGTGCAGATGAACACAACATGGAAGAAGAAGGAAGATTACAACATATCAATTTCAAATGAGGTCACTTCATCAATTGGATCAAGTGATCACATCACCCCCAACTAGGAAATCATAAGGTATGAGCAGGACTAAAATCTCAATGATGTACTTTACATTAGTTCCAAGAATCTAAACTCTGAAAAGATTATATATGCATCGATTAAGATACCATGTATTTGTTAGAACCTAGAAGAAATCCATAGTTTTGTAATTTTGGATATTGTTTCCAAGTGATGGAATCTCATCTTAGTAGTGATTGAGCTCATTGTGGTTTCTGAGCATAGTGGAAATCATGTGTAAGCCAAATGAGTGGAAATCCTATAATAGTCGAGCTTGCAACTGTATAAGCATTAAACATTTATTGTCAAATATCAAGGGTTAAATGGTCAATTTTTGACTCATTTTTATTCATCAGAGATCAAAGATTGCATGAAGAGCATAAGGAAAACTAAGTATAAAATATTCAAGTGTTTACAAACTAGATTCAATTGTTACTCATCATCATTCATCGGATTCACAAGGTATTTATCTTGTGTCGAGTTTCACTATTTGAGTTTTTGCAAAACCTAGTTACATAAATGGCATCTAGCTATTCCACAAATGTTAGGAAGGAAGGAAAAGAATTTTTTAATGTTCAATTTATTAGTAATGATATTAGTCAATCATCCTTTTGAGTTATTCCTAAGATAGCATACAAGAGAGACCTGCTTGGTATGTTATCAATAATAGCACCACAAGTTTTAATGATACAAGATGTCAGATGTTGTTACACTGGAAAGATAGGAGATTTTGGAGATATGGAAATAAGGGACACATACAATAAATTATGTGATAATGGAGTCTTGAGGGAAAAGTACAAGATTATCAAAAATAAAGGGTTAGATCTATCGAAATTCTTTATAATAACTGAGAGGGGGGTGAATCAATTATCTAAGGTCTAGATGTACAAATAAAACTTTTCATAGCTTACTGAACCCATATCGATATAACATATTCATCAGGTATGCATCCATTAGATCATACAATCACTTAAAATTGTAGGTTTCTATCAAATCAACTTTGTAGAAATGTAAGCATGAAACATAATAGATTCAATAACACATTTGACACAATGATTTTATGTGGAAACCCAATTCAGGAAAAACCACTAGTAACATGCTACTAATTCCCACTCTTCTAAAGTGATGCTTTGTGAAAGGCCAACCTTGTTAAAGGTTACAATGCACATTGTTAAATTGACCTGGTTAGAGGATTTCAATCATTTCATTAGGAGTGAACCTTGTTATGTAACGCCCCACCAAGGGATCCAAAAGAATTAACCTAAAGTAAACATTTAAAAAAAAAAAAAACAAGAAAGTATAATGTACACATCAAACACATAGTAGCGGAAGCAATAACATGTAATCATCAACAAACATACATAACAGGTTACATTCCTTAAGGATCCCAAGACGTTGAGTCACATTTAAATTTAATTAATTCTAAGTCTATCAACTACCACATCCACATGAAAGAATAAGGAAAAGTCCAAAGTCCATATTATACATTTGTTTTGAATGCCTCTTGGCAAATGAAATCCGGAATGCTCAATCATACACTATACATGTCACAAGGTATGAAAGGCTTAAAAGAATATACATATGTAAAAATAAAGATACATTACCCTCATTGAATCCATGATACAAGTGCAATTAAGTAAATGAAACTAATAACATACATGATACATCTATCCATCATAAAGATATAACATCATAAAACACAACTAACTAAATGTGTGGTTCCTCCCAATCATCAATAACATCAATAGACCATCATGGGCCCTAGCCATCCCCTACGCATAACATCTGAAGCTACCGAAGAAATCATCGGTACTATAGTAATGAGGATGTCACATCTAAAACCTGCTACAACATATGCATAAAGAAATCTAACATGCAAGAATAAAGCATAAATATAAAACATCATCAAAACATGATAAACAAGCATCCCAAGAAGCTCCAGCCACAGTAGCAATGGATAGATCTCAAATGGTAAGAGTAAAAAGCACTACCACCTGACCATGTGGAACCTAAATGGTCCACTCCCACTACGCTAAGGAGATAGTCTCAAGTCCCAAACAGGATATCAAATCATATAACACAAATACTCTCTAAGTCAGGAAATCCTAAAAGTATACTAACTCAAAGGATCCAACACATAGATCAACATCTAGACCTAAAGGCACACAAAGACGCATAGGAATCTACTGTATAAGTGAGCAAGTGTCATCGCACGAATCACATTTGGAGTTACCCAAGCAATCCCTTAGGAATCTTGAGTCTCTAGTGATCCCTATGGCCACTAGTATCCTCTCATACTGATGAGTCATACTACAGAATGCAAGGTCATCACCAAGCATTCTCTCTACTCCCATCCTAGACTGTACTAGCACTCAAGGCATGGGCGAGAACATACAATTAATCCTGTTAGGTTCATTTTACTCTCATTTACTATAAATGTTATCACTTATTAAAACAACTTACAATGAGTTACCTTGGTAGCCACTTAGGGCCCTGGCCCCCATTGCAAGCCACTTCTTGACACTACATATAGATAACCTACCTTAGGCTCATGAAATCACCTCAGCCCTATACAAGCGACTGGAAGACATCAAAAGATAAGCTACAATAATCACATCAGTTCTCCACGAGCAATTGGAAAGCATCAAATAATAGTCATAATGATCACAACAATTCTCTATCAGCAACTGAAGGCATCAATGATAAAACACAATATCCAATGGTTCTCCAACGAGCAACTAGAGAGTATCCCAATAATAAATCACAATACTGATTGAAGAATCCAAAATGGTCAAGTCAAAACATGTCAAAACATGACATCATCAAGAACAAATCACTCAAAACACCTCAATCCTCTCAAAGTGATTGGAAACCAAATCAAATATAACTGATCGGTGCCTCAAAAATGGTAAAGTTAGGTATCTCATAAACATACACCTCAGCTTCACACAAGGAAACTGGAAAGCAATAACAACCAATAAAAGCATCCATCATAGAGCATATCAACACATCATCATGGTTGGGTTTAGAAAGATTGAGACCAACTCATCATACCATCACATTCACATAACTCCCAAGCCTCTGGTAATAACCTAGGACTGGTCAAAGCTCTAGGACCACCCAAACCCCAAACATAACCAATACATAGAAAACATCATAGTTTCATAGTAGGTTTGATTTGAAAACACATAGGTTGAGTTAAACAATAAGGTTTCAGTTTTCAGTGTTTGTGTTCAAGTAAATAGTCTTATAGTTCAATTTGAATGATAATATACTATTGAGTTAATGCGAGGTTTCCAGTTCTAGTTGAACATATGTTTTAAATAGATAGAACCCATAGTTTACCTTTACAAATTATCACGTTCCTATATCCAAATGAAACGCATAATTACCCCTAATTGATTTCAAGTCAAAGTCTTAAAACAATCTAAGGGTAATAATTAAATTATTAATAATACTTGTTGATCTTTAATTATAGGATTCTATGCTTTCATTAAAATCAGTATTATAATATTAAACTTACTTAAACGAATTCCCTTATTAATTAATCTTAATTAAATCAACTTTAATTAAATTAATTAATAATAAATAAAAGAATTATATTACATTTATTAATAATTTATTTAATTATAAAATTATTAATAAATAATAATGTAAATTCAATATAATTTATAATTTAATATAATTTTTTTTTAAATAATATAATTTAAATTAAATAATAATTATATTAATAAAACAATTTTTAAAACTTAAAAAAAAAATTTAAAATTACAAATTTAAAGAGGCATGTTTAAAGGCCCGCCGCCCTACCACTTACTGTGGTCGATGCAGCTCTCTGCTACTACCACAACAGAGTACACTACGACATCAGTCGTACCTGCTACATCAGCAGCAGAGTATGTTGCGACAGTGATAATCATAGAGGGTGGGGGGGGGGGGGTGCAGGGGATATTCCCCGCCCCACCCATATTTTATTATATATTTATTTATTTATTTATCTACTTATAAAAAAAATCAAATTCCCAAAATTTATTCAAACAAAATCGCGCCCCAATTAATATTATAATTTTTTTTCTTTAAATTAATTTATCTTTTATATATGTTATTAATGTTTCTTTTAAAATGTGTGTGTGTGTGTGTTTTATTATAAATTACATTGAAATTTGAATTGCAAAATAAATAAGATTCCAATTATATTATATATTACAATTTTAATCTTATAGGGAAAATACATTTTATCCATGCAACTTTCTAATATGAAATTTTCTTTTTAATTCAAACCCTTCCTGAATCAAATTCCAAGTTTCTTTAATCTACAAAATGGGGGTTTTCGATTATTTTACTAATCACCACATGTGCAGAAGATAATGTCAAGTTTTTTAGTAATTTACAACATTGAAATATTCATAGTTCATTGCCGAGAAATTTGGATTCGCAATCCACAATCACAAAGAAGACAAAATTATTTAAATAGCGTAATTAACTATACGATTCAAAACATAAGAACCTACTTGGTTCTGATGCTGAAATTGCAACACCCAGAAGATTTGCAGGAGAATTGGCTTCTATCCAAGAACTTCTTTCTAACAGTCTTTCCCAAAATTTCCCTTTCCAAAATTTGCTCCCAAATTCATCTCCAAATTCCTGTCCCTCAAAAATGAACCCTCTAATTGTGATAAAGAGTTCTCTCCTTAAATCGGGGAACTGATTGTGTGTTCACTCATGAGAACTCCTTGCTCACAACCCTTAACTCCATATTAAATTTTATTAATCTTTCTTTATCTTTACTTTTATCATTTCATGCACGTTAAGTGAATTATTAAATATCTTTATTTAATTTTCACTTGACTTCTATTTTTAATTAATTTATTACTTTTATTCCCATGCACACTTTATAACATTATTATTATTTTATCTTTTAATTAATTTTCTTCTAGTTTGAACTCATGCACACATCATGCAAACTTGAATCTTTTTCATAATTTAATATCCTTTCACGTTTTTAATTTATTTTAGAAACTTAATTGATAAAATATTTATTAACTCTAATAATAATAATATTTAACATTTATTTAAAAATGATCTCTAAACATATTATTATTAAATTAACTAAATATTATCACGTTCTAAATTTATATTTAAAACTTTTATCTCCAAATTTAATTCTTTTTATTTAATTAATTTCTCAATTAATTAAATATAATTAAATATTCAAATATCATAATAATTTTTCATTAAATTAAATCATTAATTAATCTTTTAATTAGACTTAATTAATAGAAAATACACCAAAGACTCATAAAACAACATATGAAAACCCATCATAGAAGAACACATACAAAATCAAACTAAAGGGTTATAATCAAAAATTAACATCATTCGACGCATTCAAAGGGTACTCAACTCGGATACTTGTCCTAATTATCAATTAGGACAAATGGCTAAATGGTTTAGGATTTGGACTTAAGATTTATCTCCCCTCTTGATGCAGGAGCATCCAGATGTATAAGGGCAATCCTGTGTCACCCAAAAAAATGTACTTAGACTTAGTTTTTGTTTCATATGTTTTCATTTCTGGATACCCATTTCGGTCAAATAAAGGTTCCAACTCTCATAGTTCCACTATCAATGTTCTAGGATAGAGTATTTGAACACTTTGGGATACGTGTAAATGCCAAAAAAATAGGAGTATGTAATTGAGCCATCACTTTGGTGAACTAGAAGGTGTAAATTGGCCAGATGATTGTCATTATAATTTAGAGCATTCCAAAAAAGGAATCAGGTCAAAAGGCCCCACGGTTTGAAAGTTATCGTAGTTTTTCGATTTCTAGAGACATCCTAAGAATGCTTCGAAGTTAGGTTAGGGGAATTAAATGACCTTGAATAGGGGAAAAAAATGGGAGATGAACAAAGCTATTCATAGGGCTATAGAGAACTTCAAGAGCTTTCCAAAAATGTAAACAGTTCGTCAATCGGAGCTACGGTTCAAAAGTTATGCCTCCCGAAAGTTCGGTTACCATTTCTGGATTCTTCTAATTTTGTGTTGACTTCTAATGTGACTTCTAGAGCCTTCTATTTGGTCAGTGGATGTCAACTAGCACTGTCTAGAATGTATTCCTAATCCTTAACCCTCCGGGGTCTATTTACAAACATTTTTGGCATTGTAAAAGGCAATTCGGAGTGGAGTTTGAGAGAAGGTACTGGGAGAAGAATTTATCTCTAGATTTATGCTATTGTATGCCCTTAGGACATGTTTTGAAGTCTATTTTCTCTGTACTGAATGTACTAGCATATTTTCACAGTTAATAAAATTTTCTCTTTCTTGTTGTGTCCATTCTGTGCTTGGGTTGTGTCGCAATCAAGTGGTATCATAGCTAGTTTTCCTCAGCGTGTAGACAAAGTGCTGACTGTGAGGCAGTTTGCACCAGAACTGTGTGGTTGTGGGTTTGATTTAAAATATGCCTCCATGAAGAGAGCGTGGTGGAAGGGCTGGAGCTATTAATCCTGAGGAGGTTAGAGCCCTCTAAATGCAAGTTCAAGCGTTGCAAGAGGAGCTTCGTAGAGGAACAAATTTTGCTGCAGGCAATGAAAGTGAGGATGACAATAAAGAAGAAAAAATTGGACCAGAAGGGGTATTTGATGGGGAAGTTCTGAATCAGGTAGAGGAAAGGCTTTTTAGGGCCATTACTAAGTTTGGAAAAAGACCTAAAATTGGTGTGGGTGTATTTTCAAGAAATTTGAAACCAGATGAGTTGATCGATTAGATCAATGAACTGGAAGAGTACTTTGAGTATGACGATATCAGGGATCCAGATAGGGTTAAGTTTGCAAAGGCCAAACTGAAACTCCATGCCAAAATCTGGTGGCAAGAGGTTCAATTGGAAATAAATAGAAGAGGATAGGATAAGATCAAAAGGTGGGATCGTATGGTGGACAAAATGAAGAAGCGGCTCATTCTTATTGACTACAACCTTGATTTGTTTAAGAAGATGCATGGGTTAAAGCAAGCAGGAAAATCAATCCAAAAATATACAGAGGAGTTTTATCGACTTCGGATTAGAGTGGGGCATGGAGAAGCAAATAAGGAGAAGGTTTCTCATTATATTAGTGGGTTGCAACCTAGCATCCAAGAGGAATTAAGTCTGGTAAGAATGACCAGTGTTGAAGAGGCATAGTAGTTTTTCCTGCAAGTTGAAGAGAAGATGAATAAAAGGTTTGAAGGGAGACAAAGAGGGCATGGTCAAGGAGGAAGGGGTAGTGGTAGGTCATCTAGAGGCCGAAATGAAACCCAAAAGAAAAATGAAGATGTGGGTACTAGCAGGAACTAGAGGAACGAGGGTTTCAACCACTTCCGAGATCAAGACTTTGGAAATCAGAGAGGAAGAGGTAGAGGATGTGGACAAGGAAGAGGAGGCTTCTATGGTACCTATTTTCATTACAATGAAGAAGGTCATCATGCCTTTGAATGCCCTCAATAACAAGAAAGGATAGATAGGAGACCTGAGGGTCAAGCTAGGGTTGCTCATGTGGATGAGGATGCACAATCATCACATTCAGAGGATGCAGAAAGAGGAGATACTTTAGTAAATGAAAGGGTCCTACTAAGTGGTGAGATTGAACTAGGACAAAGGAGGAGTTTATTCCATACCAGGTGCAAGTGTGAGGATAAATGCTATGATGTGATCATTGATGGTGGTAGCACTGATAACTTAGTATCAGAGGAGATGGTCTCTAAGTTGAAGCTCAAGAGGGAGAAACACCCCCAGCCCTATCGGATTGCTTGGGTGAAAGATGATCATAAGGTCCTGGTAAGTGAACAATGTTTAGTGAAGTTCAAAATTGGAAGTTACCATGATGAAGTTCTCTGTGATGTTATTCTAATGGATATTTTCCATCTATTATTGGGTAGACCATGGCAGTTTGATAGACATGCAGTACATGATGGTCATGCAAACACATACTCTCTAACAAAGGATGGAGTTTGCCACAAATTGAAGCCCATGAAAAAGGAAGGTGAAATGGTATGTAGCAGTGCTAGGATTTTTCTTGTTGATGGAAGGAAGTTTTTAGATGGCATGAAACATTAGCATATGTGCTATGCTTTGATTCCTACGAAAGATAAAGAAGGTAGTAGTGAAATACCACTTGAAGTTTTAGATTTACTAGGTGAGTTTGTAGATATCATCTCTGATAATGTTCTAGGAGGATTACCACCAGTAAGGCAAATTAGTCATCAAATAGATTTAATCCCAGGAGCTAGTTTTCCTAACAAGGCTACTCACAGGATGACTCCTACTGAAATTGAGAAGCTAAATAGACAGGTTCAAGAGCTATTGAGGAAGGGCTTGATTCGAGAGAGAGCCTGAGTCCATGTGCAATACCTATAGTACTAGCACCAAAGAAGGATGGAGAGTGGAGGATGTGTACAGACTCTTGAGCTATAAATAGGATAACCATCAAGAATCGATTTCCTTTTCCAAGAATGGATGATCTTATAGACTGCTTGAGTGGAGCTCAGTACTTCACAAAGATAGATCTCAAGAGTGGCTATCATTAGTTAAGGATATGAGAAGGAGATGAGTGGAAAATAGCCTTCAAGACCAAGGAGGGTCTTTATGAGTGGTTAGTTATGCCCTTTGAATTGACAAACGTCCCAAGCACCTTCATGCGGCTTATGAATGAGGTACATAAGAAGTTCTTGGGAAAAAAATTTATTGTCTATTTGGATGATATTTTAATTTTCAGCAAGACTTTGGAAGAACATTTATTGCATATTTGTAGTGTCCTTGAAAGGTTAAGAGAAGAGAAACTATTAATTAATCTGAAGAAGTGTATTTTTGCAAAAAGGGAGTTAGTCTACTTGGGGTTTGTTATATCACCTGAAGGTCTTAAAATGGATCCAGAGAAGGTAAAAACCATCTTGGAATGGCCTAATCCAAGGTCTACTACTAAGGTAAGATCATTTCATGGTCTGGTTAGTTTTTACAGGAAGTTCATTAAGAATTTCAGTGGCATATGTGCACCCCTGACTGACACAATAAGAGGGGATAGAAAAGAGTTCAAATGGACTGCGGCAGCTGCGAGAAGTTTTGAATTGCTAAAGAAGAAGGTGACAGAACAACCTGTGTTAGCACTTCCAGATTTTAGAAAGGTGTTCCAAGTGGATTGTGATGCTAGTGGCAGTGCTATTGGGGCTGTATTGAGCCAAGAAGGTAAGCCTATTGCATATTTTAGTGAAAAATTGAATGATGTGAAAAGAAGTATTCTGTTTATGATCAAGAGTTCTATGCAATAGTTCAGGCCTTAAAGAAATGGAGGCATTATTTATTGCCAAAGGAATTTGTTTTGTATACTGATCATTAGGCATTACAGTACCTAAATAGCCAAGGTAAATTGAATCAGAGGCATATGAAGTGGGTAGAGTTCTTGCAAAGCTATACATTTGTGTTGAAGCATAGAAGTGGAAAATCTAACAAGGTTGTAGATGCACTAAGTAGGAGACAATTTTTGCTTACAGTAATGCAGGTTGAAGTAGTTGGGTTTGATGAACTCAAGAATTTGTACCCTGAGGATCTTGATTTTGTTGAAGCATGGAAAGCTTGTAAAGAGCCTGTTGTTGTAGACAGAACTAAGTGGTTAGACTATCTGATTTAGGATGGTATGTTATTCAAGGGTAATCAATTATGCATTCCAAGGAGTTCCATGAGAGAAAATCTGATTAAGGAGAAACACAGTGGAGGGATGGCAAGACATTTTGGTTGAGATAAGACCATTTCCATTCTTAGAGAACATTATTTTTGGCCTCAGATTTCACAGGATGTGAAGAAGTTTGTACAGAGTTGTCAAATTTGTCAAGTTGCCAAGGGATTTAGTCACAATACTAGACTATATCAACCATTGCCTGTTCCATCAAAACCATGGGAGGACATAAGTATGGATCTTGTTCTTGGATTTCTGAGGACACAAAGGGGTAATGATTCAGCATTTTTGGTGGTTGATAGGTTCTCCAAAATGGCACATTTTATTCCATGCCACAAAACTCATGATGTTGTCCATATTGCAAGCTTATTTTTTAGAGAGGTGGTAAGACTACATGGCCTCCCAAGGAGTATAGTTTCTGACAGAGACACTAAATTTGCGAGGTAATTCTGGAGAACATTGTGGAAAAAGTTGAGAACAAATTTGAAATTCAGTTCCACACATCACCCACATACTGACGGCCAAACAGAAGTGGTAAACAGAAGTCTGGGCAATTTGTTGTGATATTTAGTTGGGGATAAGCCCAAGGGGTGGGATTTGATTCTACCACAAGCAGAGTTTGCTTACAATAACTTTGTAAATAGGAGTACTGGAAAATCACCATTCAAAATTGTATATGGAAGTAGCCCAAGGACTACACCAAAATTGAGGAAGATAGAACAAGGGGAGAGAACAAGTGTTGAAGCTGAAGAATTTGCTGAACATATCAAGCGTCTACATGAGGAGGTCCAGGCACACATTGTTAGGATGAATCAAGAGTAGAAAGTTAGGGCTGATCAAAGGAGAAGACATAAGGAATGCCAAGTAGGGGATCTAGTCATGGTATACTTAAGAAAAGAAATATTTCCAGCCGGGACTTACAACAAGCTGAAAATGAAGAAATTTGTCCACTGCGAAATTCTAAAGAAACATGACTCAGGAAATGCATATGAGGTGGAGTTGCTAGATGGTATTCACATTTCTCCTATTTTCAACATTGCAGACTTAATAGAGTATCATGATGATGGTGTAGATGAGGAGTCAATGTTAGAGCCATGTCAAATTCCTTCTTCTAAGAAGGAGGAGATAGAAGACATTCTAGATCATCGTATGGGAAAGAGTACTAGAAATAGTGAGTATGAAGAGTATCTGGTCAAGTGGAAAGGATGGTTGATAGAGGACTCAAATTGGATATCAGCAGCTGAGGTTTCCCATTTGGGATTTCCTCTACCATTCATAAAGTGACAGGTTCACTTTTCAATCTACCCTGGGTGTCTAATGTAGGAGCATCCAAAGATATAAGGGCAATCCTGTGTCACTCAAAAAAAATGTACTTAGACTTAGTTTCTGTTTCATGTGTTTTCATTTTTGGATACCCATTTGGGTCAAATAAAGGTTCCAACTCTCACAGATCCACTATAAGTGTTCTAGGATAGAGTATTTGAACACCTTGGGATACGTGTAAATGCTAAAAAAATAGGATTATGTAATTGAGCCATCATTTTTGGTGAACTAGAAGGTTTAAATTGGCTAGATGATTTTCATTGTAATTTAGAGCATTCCAGAAAAAGAATCAAGTCAAAAGGCCCCACAGTTTGAAAGTTATCGCAGTTTTTCGATTTCTAGAGACATCCTAAGAATGCTTTGAAGTTAGGTTAGGGGCATTAAATGACCTTGAATAGGGCCAAAAAATAGGGGATGAGCAAATTTGGTCCATAGAGCTATAGAGCGCTTCGAGAGCTTTACAAAAATGTAAACGGTTCATCAATCAGAGCTAAGGTTCAAAAGTTATGCCTCCCAGAAATTCGGTTACCATTTCTGGATTCTTCTAATTTTGTGCCGACTTCTAATGCGACTTCTGGGCATATGCACCGAGTTGTGGTGCCAAAAAGGTGACCAAGAAATTTTTTTTCCCTATTTTAAAAAGCGCGTATGCGCTATAGCGCGCACGCGCTATGGCTTGGGCAACCCAAGCCATAGCGTGTGCGCGCTATAGTGCGTATGCGCTATAGTGCATACGCGCTTTTAAAAAAATAAAAAGTATATATGATGGACTGCAAACCCGCAGCCCATCATAGCGCATACGCACTTTTTAAAAAATAAAAAGTATATATGATGGGCTGCAAACCCGCAGCCCATCATTTTCATCAGCATTTTCTTCTACTCCTACAGCGAGCAGCGCGTACGCAAGTTGAAGACTCAAAATTTGCACCACCATTTGCCAAAATGCCTCCTCATCGACGAAATCCAAGACCACAAGCGCACCCACGATGACGCCGTAAGTGATATAAACCTAACTTTGCATTGTTTGATATATTTTTCATATTGTTTTGTAAGTTTTTTATATTCTTTTGTAGGGTTTTTACAAATTTCATTTAGATTTGTTTATTTATTTGAATTTCAATTGATTTTTTATCAAGAAATGTTCATAATCAACCAGAAAATCCACAAGAACATCAAAACCCTCAAGAACCCCAAATCCAAAACCCTCCTCAAGAAGAAGAACAAATTCCACAACCCGAACCAATTGCAAGACCTCCACTAGGCACACAAGAAAATATAAGAAATGAAATAGACAGAGGCAAAACTCAATTAGAAGGAATCATTGCTCGGTTGAAAGAATCTGGACAAACCAATCCAATGAGGGCTCAATTGGCATCATCCCTTGAATCTATTAACACTCAGATAGCCTCAGTTAGTGGTCAGTTAGATATTTGGCGGGCTAAGAGGGATGAACAAAAAAGATTTTATGCAAATAAATTGTCATATGAAGATGTTAGAAAAAAGGAAATACCAAAAGGTAGTATATGTGCATTATTTAGAAAACCCGGTGAGCAAAATACTTTTAGAGAGGGTACTAAACAATTCCCCATCCATTGGTGCATACATGATGCTATTAGAAATAATTTTTTGGATAGATGGTGGATGGTTTTTGATGCCCCTCCTTGCAACAATCACGAGGTCCCCATGTATTTTTTGAAGAAATTATATTGTGAGTTTGTCCTTGGGGAGATCCCCAATTATTTTGATATGTTAGACTCCCAGGGTAGAGGTGGGGGGTCATCATTTGAGAGGCCCGAAGCACATCGTGACCCTAATGTAGTTAGGGCACCTGTGGTCCATCCACAACGTGAGCATGTGATTATTCCTTCAGTTGTGAAGGAACATGTATAGGCCAGCACTCTAGGGACCATTAATGCTTTGATGCAGACCCTCATCCATTCCACGAGCCCATTAGTTGAGGGGGAGCCTTCTATATGTCATGGTCACATGTGCACTTCATTCGGATCCCTATGCACATTTGGCACTCATGTCGAAGATGGTGCAGATGATGGGCTTGTCACCGATCAATTCTTGAACGAGACATTTGGCATTGACACACAGGTAAATTACTAATTTGATCGCATTTCATACGTATAGTGAATGATTAATTAATTAGGATTTATTGACATTGCTCAAAATTTAGGGTCAAAGTGTTCCTGGGCCTAGCAGCGATCCTCTAGGCCCATTTTTTGTCCCTTTGACGAGTCCTGAGGTATCTATCAATTTAATCATTTTAAATTAATACATATATTTATTACATAATCATATTAAGGATTGACCAAAAAAAATATGCATGTGCATCAGTTCTCCACAGGACCCTCAACCTTTACCACAGACGCAAAGCAGAGACATCATACGAGCTTTACATAGGTACAATTGTTTCATGTTAATTTAATTCATTTGATTATATTTATTCCATGTTTCATGTTAGATATAACGTGTATTGTATGACATGTAGCTCATGATGTCGGACACACCTCCTCATCTGCAACAGTTTGTTGATAGTGGAGTGGCCGCAGCTGTGGCTAGCTCACAGCCACTGACGGAGGTATGAAAGAATTTTCTTTGTTTTAGTTGTTGTTTATAATAGTTAATCTCAAAATTTCTAATGTTATTTATAAGTGATTATATTTATTGAATTGTTGTAGGGTCTTGTCACGCCTAATCGTCCACGAGCATTTGAGGTGGACTTACAGAGTGACTATTTGTTGGCGGTAAGAAAATAATTGATTTTGTGAGTACATATATTTTATTTCAACGTATAATAAATATTGATTCATATCTACTTTCTTTGTATCAATTGGACTTGGAGAAGAGCCTCAACAAGAGGTCAAGTGAGTGTGTCAGGAGGGCCCCGTCATCTCCATTGTCTCCCTCCACATGACGGCAGAGGACGTCGAGAGACTTGTTTCCTTCCCCTCGTGGGAAGGAAAAGATGTAGTTGAGATATTTGATACATATATATAGAGACTTGTTTCCTTCCCCATGTATATATATAGGCATCTGAGAGACATATTCGATACACATTTGATGTACATATGACATTCTATATTTGATGTATGACATTATTGGTTAATATATGATATGTTTGTTCATATACGACATTATTGGTTATCATAATATATTATGTGTTTGTTAATGTATATGACATTATTGGTTATCATTTTATATTATATGTTTGTTCATGTATGACATTAAATTAGACATGTTCGTGTATGACATTAAATTAGATATGTACATGTATGAAATTAAATTCAATTGCTAGAGAGTTGCCATTATGTCTACCAACTAGTAGATGTTCTTTTTTGCTTTATTAATATTTATCAAAAACTGCAAAGAAGTTGTTTCTGGTGAATAGTTGTAAACAATTGTGATCATCGACTTCATGTACTCATGGCTTTGGCTGTGAACACTTGTAACTTTGGCTATAAGTATCCATGGCTTTGGCTATGTGCACTAGTGGCTTTGGCTATGAACATTTATGGCTTTGGTTGTAGGCACAATACAGCCTTGGCTGTAGGTTGTCTTTCTTGCTGCATGTCGAAGTTACCTTCAAGAATATCATTGGTCTAAGATCATTACAATTAAAATACTATGACATAATACCTTTGAAATAATAGTCTTTAACCCATTACTTTATTTGTTAAAACATCATGTAGTATCTCTTGTAGTCCTTCTACTCAAATATGTTTTCAAAAATACTTAGTATGGCAAAGAAATCTCTATGGAAAGCTTGTCAAATAGGATATTGAAGAACTAAATGTGGATAGTCATTAGTACCCATCAATAAGAACACGGACATCTTTCTCAAGCAAGCCATATGACATTAGCAAGTAATTTATAAATTTCCTTTACAAATAACTAGAAGATGCTATGAATCTTAATACAGAGTTAATCATGAACTCATTATTCCATCCAAGAAGCATATATCACCCTAAGCCAATTAACCGACAGGATAAAAATAAATTCAATTTCAACAAAATTTTGAGTATAACAAGCATCTTAGGGATTCTTACAAGGATTAACACGATGTTCACAAGAGCGTTACAAGTTCTTGTAATGCTATTTCACATATTGTAATCATATTCAGTTTTGAATGGCCATTTGTGTTACAAGCATAAATGTTCTTTAAGGTCTTTTAATTCTAGACATGAATTTTATTATGAAGCTTTTTTATGACAACCCACTCAATGCATATATTGTTGTTCCACATTATGCTAATTTGACTTTCATTGGTTGATTTGGGTCTAGACATGATGTTATTCACTACCTTTTTTATATATTATTTTTTTGTAGTGAGGTTCTGGCCTGAATGAATGTATTAATCATCGAAGTTGTGAACCTTGGTCGAGATCCTTACAAATATATTTTCAAATTGGACCTCAAATAGTTTTCTCAGTCACCCCCTGTACACAGATACTGAAATTGTAGTTAATTACAAAATTAATACTGAATTAACACAATTTTAATTGAGAAGTATTATGTACCTCAATAGGCTAGATTATTATTGACCGGGAAGCTTTATCTTAGAGCAGTTGGTTTCCTAAATCTTTAGTGCAATGATAGTTTTATGGAATGTGGAATTAGGTCTGCTAGCTAAGGAACATTCTTTAAAAGGTAGTGGAAACTCAAGACTCACATGTTTCCAATCAATATAAATGTTTAAATCGCTTCTCTAATTTTTTCTATTTATGATCTTCTTAAAACTTAACTTTCTAAATGCATTGATGGGGAAATAAAGATCTTCTAGGAACTAAAGGCTAATCATGTTTAATACTTACAATTCTTTTTTTTTATCTAATAATTTAAAAAAGATTGTACAAGTGTTTTCAAAGAGCAACACTTGTCGCTAACATCATAAGAAGGAATATTCAAGGAGTCTTACCACTGATCCCCCACCACCAAATTCAAGAGAAAACAAAATTCCACTACTAAAGAGATAGTAACAATGATCATCCCTAGTCTCTCCCTTATCATAAAATGATTACCATCAAAATTTGCATTTCCAATTGCGTTATGTGCATTGAAGCAATAGTAACATTTTCACTCTCTTACCTAATGTCTCCCATTTCTGAAACTCCTAGGGAAGGGCAACGCCATCTTCTCAGTACTTCAAAATACAACAAGTTCCATTTTTTCACATATTGATAATCATTGACTTAAAGTATAGTCAAAGTATTGACAGCCCATAGATATGCCTCATCAAAGATCGCAGCCCTGTGGCATTTAGTGACCCTTAGGGACATTCTGGTTCAGCGTGCCTGAGAACGTTTGAACACTGAAGGGGATAGGGTTTACTCGGCCACCCGAAGCTAATGGAGCAGACAGTTTGATCCCACGACGAAAGATGAGAGAGATTTGGCAGTTAGCAACTTTGTACTGGCCAACACTACAAGTTTCAGCATCACCCGAGATGGCGTTGTAAAATGAAAAAAGAATGTGATCTCCAAAAAGAAAGAGAGGTTATTGTAGGTCTCTGTAATATGGTTCTTTAGGAACTAGAATTGCATCCATACCTCGCACGAGCTTTGAGATATGCCCCATTAAAGATCGCAGCCCTATGGCATTTAGTGACCCTTAGGGACATTCTGGTTCAGTGTTCCTGAGAACGTTCAAGCACTGAAGGGGATAGGAAGAGGTTGGGGATAGGGTTTACCCGACCACCCAGAGCTAATGGAGCAGACAGTTTAATCCCACGATGAAAGATGAGAGAGATTTGGCAGTTGGCAACTTTGTATTGGCCAACACTACAAGTTTCAGCATCACCCGAGATGGCATTGTAGAATGAAAACGAAATGTGATCTCTAAAAAGTGAGAGAGGTTATTGTAGGTCTCTGTAACACAGTCCTGTAGGAATTGGAATCTCATCCATATCTTGCACGAGCTCCGAGATATGCCCCATCAAAGATCGCAGCCCTGTGGCATTTAGTGACCCTTAGGGACATTCTGGTTCGACGTGCCTGAGAATGTTCGAGCACTGAAGGGGACAAGACAAGGTTGGGGATAGGGTTTACCCGGCCACCCAGAGCTAATGGAGCAAACAGTTTGATCCCATGATGAAATATGAGAGAGATTTGGCAGTTGGCAACTTTGTACTGGCCAACACTACAAGTTTCAGCATCACCCGAGATGGCATTGTAAAATGAAAACAGAATGTGATCTCCAAAAAGTGAGAGAGGTTATTGTAGGTCTCTACAACACGGTCCTATAGGAACTAGAATCGCATCCATACCTCACACGAGCTTCAAGATATGCCCTGTCAAAGATCGCAGCCCTATGGCATTTAGTGACCCTTGGGGACATTCCAGATTGGCGTGCCTGAGAACGTTCAAGCACTGAAGGGGATAGGACAAGGTTGGGGATAGGGTTTACCCAGCCACCCAGAGCTAACGGAGCAGATAGTTCGATCCCACGACGAAAGGTGAGAGAGATTTGGCAGTTGGCAACTTTGTACTAGCCCACACTGCAAGTTTCAGCATCACCCGAGATGGCATTGTAAAACAAAAATGGAGTGTGATCTCCAAAAAGTGAGAGAGTTTATTGTAGGTCTCTACAACACAGTCCTGTAGGAACTAGAATCACATCCATACCTCACACGAGCTCTGAGATATGCCCCGTCAAAGATTGCAGCCCTATGGCATTTAGTGACCCTTGGGGACATTCTGGATTGGCATGCCTGAGAACGTTCGAGCACTGAAGGGGATAGGAAAAGGTTGGGGATAGGGTTTACCCGACCATGCGGAGCTAACAGAGTAGACAGTTCGATCCCATGAGGAAAGGTGAGAGAGATTTGGCAGTTGGCAACTTTGTACTAGCCAACATTGCAAGTTTCAGCATCACCTGAGATGGCGTCGTAAAATGAAAACGGAGTGTGATCTCCAAAAAGTGAGAGAGGTTATTGTAGGTCTCCAAAAAGATTGTTTAAAAATGCAAAAATAGAAGGGGGTCCTTTGTATGGTTTGGGAGTTTGACCATTAAAACTAGAAATTGTCCTAGTAGTAAGTGTTGGTAACAGTTTTGAAATTTGATTGTTGAGTGTTGAGTGTTGAGAAACCTCAAGTTTTGGATTTTTATTGTTTTTTTGATTCTATAATAACCATTTCCATCTGAAAAGTCGAGTGTTGAAACCATTTAAGAAGTATTTGCATAGTTTTCCCTAAAATTTGAGTGCATAAAAAGGGGTATGTGATTGCTCCCAAGGTGGATTTAGTGTTTTCTCCAAACAAGAGTTGAATTTTATGTTTGAAGTCATCTAATATAACCAAATTGAAGGTTTTTGAACCATTTTTGGGTTCTAGAGACGTTGCAAAGTAAGAGTTCTAGAAAGCCCTAGGGTAAAGGGGCTAGAAAGGAGGGTTTTGTAAAAACCATTGTAAAGTTGATCATGAGACCAAAAAAATAGAAGAATCCTTGCATTTGAGTCGTGTCTTAAGACTTTTTTGGGTCATGGGAGTTCCAAAAGTCAAGGGATTGTGAGTTGCTTTGTAAATGGCCTCAAACTAGGCCTAGTTGGCAGACTGAAATAGCCAATTTTGAGTGATATTTTACAAAACAAGTGTAGTTGGTTTTGGAGTATATTTTAGAGTGAGGAAAAGGGTATTTTAATCACCCAATATTTTAGGAAGTTTTGTGGAAAATTTTGGAGAAAACAACAAATTAGTGACTGGCAAGGGCTAGTTGAAACAAGCCTAGAAGAGGCAAAATTGAGAAAGTGTAAGAGATGAGTTGCTGAGAGTGTGCAAGGAGTTGGAACATGTTAGATGAGATGTTTTGAGATGATACAAGGTGTTGAGGCCATGATATGATGCCAAGGATGAGTTTTGGTACTTGCATATGGTGTTCCAACCAAGCTACAAATGCATAGGATAGGACCTTGTAAGGTACTTGCAAATTATGGTTCTAATGCCAACAAAATAGAACTCCCACCAAACTTGGAAATTTACCTTATCTTTAATGTCGAGGACTAAGTTCAATAAAAAGGGCCTACGTTCATAGAAGGACAAACAAAATCAAAGGTTGAAGAAGTCACTATCCCATTATAATCTCAGCCAAAAGCTGAAAAGGTTATGGATTCAAGAATCAAGAAGAAGACTTGTCATGGCACCTATATGGAGCATCTTATCAAATGGAAGGATCAACCAGAATATGAAGTAACATGGATAGATGAGAGTGATTTTGGAAAGAAAGGTATTCCTACGAAATTCCTTCAGATTTATCCACCATGAGTTCTTTGTCACATAGTCAATTGGTGTTCATAGATCCTAGGGAAGGGGATAGTTGGGAGATATCCTCTTGGGAATAGGGTCAAGAAGAAACCCTATAGGATCAGAAGAAGTCATTGGTTAGTTTGGGCATAGTGGCCTAAACTAGTAGGGTGGGTCTCCTTACATTACTGTTGGTTAGAGAATTCCAATTTTTATTTGTTCAAGGCTAAGAGACATATAAAAAACTACATTTTCAATTATGATCTCAAGGCCTGCATGGCAGTCCAAGTACATGGATGGATGATGAAATAATTATTCTTGAATTGGCTAGACCACTTTGTAAGAACAATTCCATGTGGGGTGTTTCTCTCAAAAAGGTGCCTTCTAGTATTTGATGATCATGGAATCCATATGACATGGAAAATAATTGATAAAGCAAAGAAGTTGGGCATAGATTGTGTGTCACTTGTAGCGTATACCATCTATAGGTGTCAATCATTGGATGTTAGTTTTTTCTCACCATTAAAATCTTACTTAAAACATATTTGGAATGTGTGGTTGGCTAGGAACCCTCAAATCAATATTGGTCGTGAGGAGTTAGGAATGTTATCTAGCAAAGCCTCCAATTTGGCACTCACACCCGATAATATAATGAGTGGTTTCCATAGGATAGGGATATGGTCTTTGAATAGGGAGGTTTTAGTGAATGATATAGGCCCAATAAAGTGCTTCATTGTTGATGAGGATGGAAAATAGGGATCTAAACCACAACCCACAAGTAGTGGATCAAAAGAAACAACTACTGTAGATGATGCAAATATTGATGAGTTGTAAAGCGAGGGGGAGGAAATCACTATTGAATCCTTCCTAAAAATCAATGGCTTATTAGATGAACCAATTAACACTTTGTTGAGGAGTTATGGACAAAATATGAAGGGACTAGGTACAATTGCACCTAAAAATACCCAACCAGAAAACCTGAACCAGCTAGTGGACTATTATAGGAGATAAAACCTTGAGCATACAACAAACATTGATATTAGATTAAGCTTGCTAATGCAAGATTCACAACCAGATTGGTTGTAGGAGGTTGTCACAAACCTTGGGTAACCAAATACTTGTGGGGATGAAAATGTTTCCCTTTTAATTCCATCCCCACCACATGTTGACCCCAAGGACGTCATCTAATGCTTTGCAAATGGTGGAAACCATGATGAAATAGATAGTTAACAATTTTTTGATACCCAGGCCCAAAATGACTATGATGGAGATGTTGATTTTATACGTTACATGCCACTAGACAAAAAACAACATATTGGTTTACCCAGTAGATTCCTATAGCTACCAAAGAAAAGGATACAAAATTCTAAGGAATAAGAGAGACTAAGAAGTTATTTGAGGCTAATGCACTTTACATGAAGGAGAAGATCAAGGATAGGAAAGATGGGAGAGAGGAAAAGATAGCAAGAAATGAGATCTTAGATGCTATAGAGAGGGGAAAATGAGTTGCGGATAAGGTTGCACTAAAGGAATAGAAGAGGAAAGAAAGAGAGGATAATCTAAATGTTTGAAAGAGATATAGACCAAATATTGGAGGTGTACCTTCAAAAACTATAGAAATTATATTTACAACACTAGTGGAAGGAGATGTAATTGCACTAGCCCTAGAATCAATTAGTATGCCCAACATACCTCTTCTCCCATAGCATAAATCACATTCTGATATGTTCAATGCTCTAATCCCTAGATTAGGAAATATTCTTACTTAATAAGTGTAACCCCAAGCATTGTCACCATAGTTGGCAACAAATGGTGAGAGTCCCAATCAACTAGTGAAAAAAATGACTAAGTTGATGGAGCTGAATCCTACATTACACACATCTCCTAGTAGTGGACAGGAGGATGTTGGGATTGGGAGCATAGCACCTATTCCCTTTCCCAGTTTTATGGACAATTGATGGGAACTCAAGTAGATGGGAGAAATTCCAATTTTTTTGAAGTGATAAAGTTTTGTGATGTATTTAGAATATCTAAGATAGACTTATTTTTTATGTGAACTAAACCATTCTTACATTACTATTTAAATGTATTTGTATTGTTATAATAGTTTGATTGTTGGTCATGGTGTAAAATATGTAAAATTTAGAAATATAAATAGTTCATCATAGAGATATTATATAATTAATTTATTTTAAATAATAGAAATAATCATAACAAATAGATAGAAATAAATAATAATAATTTTATACAAAAAGTTTTAATTTATTTTAAATAATTAAATAATAGAAACATTGTAGAATTAATAATTCAGTATAATCATAACAAATAGATACTAAACAATCCCAAATTCAAACATACAAAGGTCCAACTAGAATAATGACTTTAAATAACCAAATACCAAAGCCAAACAAAGGAAATGGGACTTTTACCTTAAATGAATAAATTACATGAAGAAGGGTGGCTGGCTGTTTGGAAAGCTACTTATTTTTCTTCTCTCCCTCCTGTCATCCAAGAGAACATGCAATGAAAGAAAAATATCGTCAGAATAAGAAAATATGAAAAATATTGTTCTAGCTTTAAAAAATTAGAGACATCAAAACATAAAATCTAGATTCTAAACAAATCAAAACATAAAATCTATGATTTAAACTAAATCTCATCACTTACGCATCATAACAATATAGTCCACCTTAGTCATGTGGATAGTCTTGGGGAAGAGGTTGCAACAATGTATTTGGATCCAGTTGATCACTCTTTCTCTCTCTCCCTCTCTCTGTATTCAATCTAATGAGCCAATTGGATCTGCTCGACATTTTAATGTCTCAAGTATTGCCTTGTGGTCTGACTCGCGAACTCTCCAAAGATTCTTATTATGTGGTTTTCCACCATATTTTATCAAGTGGACATTTGATGCGACAACAAGATTTGAATAATGAAGAATCTTCCTCTCTATTTGTCAATCCTCGAATAACCACAAGTTAAGGTTCTTCATAGAATATCATCTAAGCCATGTACCGGTTACAACCACCGCACTGACATGGTACTCTAAACCTTCACCATCTATAACCGAGTGATCCAATTTTTGTTTGGCTTGAACACAATGACACAAATAATAATCTGTCCCTTCTTCATTGTCTTTAGGTGCAATAACAGCAAAAACATGGCCTGCAGTGAAAAATGTACAAAATGCGGTCATTAATTCAAAAAATACTTGCGTAAAAGTTATAAAGTTACATATTGAAATTACAAAGATATATAAATATATATATTACCAGGTTGCACTAGATCAGAAAAGTGATCAAAGTTAATAGACGATTCCATCTGTACCATTTCTAGTGCTTGTGGGGGACGATAGGTGTCAATTGGGTCCAAAACTTGTATATCCCATTTGTCCACCCATTCAGTCGACTCACAGTCATCCCAATTTTCCTCTGCACATGATGGACAATAGCATGCCATTTTTTGTGTGTGGATACTCCATGAACCTGCATCAGAGCTTCTAAAAGAGTGTAACTCACTGGATCCTATTAGTGTGCAACAATCCTGATATGGTGCAATGTTAGTATTATCTATCAACCAAAAAAATCTACGAACCGTAGACTCACCTTCCTTACCTGGACCCATTGTAGCGTTACACCTCTGGATGATGGATTTTGCATCTGTCAATATTGCTCCATCTTTGTACTTTAGTTCTTCACAAGCTAAGGCTCTTTTGATGCATGCGCCTGCACCATCGTGCTCTCCCTTTCCATGACCAGCGTCTGTAAAATTCCACATATATTGAATTCTACACAACTTGTGCATCTTGCTCAACCAATAGAACATCCGTGCATTCTTGAATTGAGATGCACAATTGTCTGACCAAATAATGTGTTGACGATATGTGATGCCCCTGTTAGCCAAATCTCCATAAAATAGTTGAAAACAACCATGTACGAACTCTGTAGAATGTGATCGATCATCGCTGATGTAAAAATGGTACTCCCTCAAAATCTTCCTGTCATCCTCTGTACTTGTAGGTGAATGCATGAATGTTATGTGAACAAATATGGAAACCTGTTGGGAAGTATAATACTTTTCTTGCACCTCATTTTGTGGTTGTAGTGTGTAGTTCTCTGCGAAATCTTCAACTGAAACAATGGTATCCAGTGGAAACGTATCCTTGCACAACTTGAATTGCAAATCCAGCCATCGAGCTCTATGGGTATGCCTTGCATACTCGTAAATAATGTTTTCACGAAAAATCTTCATGAACTCATACACTGGAATCTTTTAAATGACTAAATCACATCTTTTACCATGTTTCCCATCTTTTAGAGCATATGTCACTATCTTAAATTTTCCATAATCTACTATTTCATTTCCAATTGCATGTGTATTATCCATATGTTGACAAGTTGATAAAAGTTGCAAAGAACCACAAAATAAGCACGTACCATCCAAGCATGATGTCTTGTAAAATTGTTGGCCATCTCTTATTTCACATAAAATGTTGGATATGAATTCTCTTGAAGATCTTGGTGGCTCATTTATGTCACAATCCTGCAAAACAAACTGAGAATGCAAAATTACGCATATATGCCTAAAAACATCAAAATGGTTAGAAAATTCAATATGTATCCTACAACAACAAGTTGTGCGTGTGTGATTTATCTTCACATAAAAAGGTTTACCCATCTCAAAAAATCTTTGACTTATTCAAATTTGAGGATACATACTAATAAATTTTGCAAAAAATTGTGTCTGAGTTGTGTCCAAAAAATGTTTCGCATGTGGCTCGCGATTTTGGGTACCAATCTTCCTTACAACATCATTTGGCTACTTACTATTGTCAATGTAAGTACTCGTCTTGCGATATTACTATCTTTGGTGCGTGATTTAGAACCCACTTTGTCATAAGCATTCATTAGATTCTTACAATGTTTTTTTCATTTGAATCATCCATCATTCTTAGCCCAAGAATCTTCATGATAGGTCTAAATTTTAAATTCCTCATCATTTCAACAAATAATTGGCATTGACCTGTAATATTTAATTCATCAAAAAATAATCTCCACATATGATTAACCTTTTTTTGACAAGTAGGCTTGCTAATCTTGTCAAGCATTGATTTCAAAATGTTACTATCAATATCAATCAAATATTTTGGTCTTCTAAAACGAATTCTAGAAGGTGTTATAATCTCTTCAATTCTCTCAACATTCTGAACATCAACATAAGGTTGAGTGTATTGCGTACCTTGAACCAAAGATGATGTGCCTTGGCAATAAGATGCAAAAGATGGAATATCAACTACTTGATGTGTTGATGTTGTGCCTTCAACATGACATGATGGAGTGTGTATATCGTTGGATCTACAAATCGGTGTCTCTTCAACATGAGAGGACGATACGACTTCAACATTGGAAGATGGTGTAGTGGACGATATGACTCCAACATTAGAAGATGGTGTAGCTTCACAATTCAATTGTCTTCTTGAGCGTAACAGTCTCATTCGTTCTCTTTGTCTTTCCAATTCTTCCTCTTTGTTTCTTGGTACCAGTGGTTCTTGATCCTCTTCAAAAGTCAATTCTTCATTATTGCTTTGCAATTTTCTTTGCTCACGTAGTAATTTCATTTTATCTCTTTTAATTGCCAAATCTCTCTCCCTATCCTCATTTGTTTGATTTTTTGGTTTCTTCCTTGGCATGATGATGATTTCTACATGTCAAATTATTCAAACATCCAAATTACTTAAAATGTGTAAATTATAAATTATTCAAATACATATAAAATTTATAATTATTTGAATGAATACACAATATATTTAAAAACGACTTGTCAAATTTCTAACCATTTTGAAATAACATTTCATTGAAACATACAAATTTCAATGAATTCACTATATATTAAACAACATGTCAAATTATAATCAAATTTGTATCTATATATCAACAAACAATATTTAAAATAGATTGCACTAACCTTTTCTATACAAGGAATATTCAAAAAGTCTTCAAATCGTGTATCCAATGATTGAATTTGGTGTTTGCTAGCTTCCAAAAGTGTTTGCCACCTTGAAATAGTGTTTGTTAGCTTGAAATAGTGTTTGCCACCTTGATAGAGTGTTTGCTGTGTTGAAACCCGCAATTTCTGTCGGGATAACAGAGTGCAGAATAGAACAAAAGCAAAGAATGAATGAAACAGGCCCCAAAGTTGCTTTTTGACCATTTTTAGGTGATTTCACATAGTGCGTACGCGCTATAGCGCGTACGCACTATATGAGAACACATCACTCTCCACCCTCCCTACTCTCTCTCTCTCCCTACTCTCTCTCTCTTCCTACTCTCTCTCCCCTCTCCCATCCCCTACACTCTCTCTCTCTCCCCTCTCCCATCCTTTACTCTCTATCACTCTCCCTCTCCCACTGCCTACTCTCTCTATCTCTCTCACCCTCTCTCCTCTCCCATCCCCTACTCTTTAGATCTCTCACACACACTCCCGTCCTCCCTCGCCCACTTCTTACTCTCTCTTTCTCTCTGCCACCTCCTACTCTCTCTCACACTCTCTCCCATCCCCTACTCTCTCTTACACACACTCTCATCCGCCCCTCTCTCCCATCCGCTACTCTCTCTCTCTCTTGGGCTACTCTCTCTCTCCCCTCTCCCATCCCCTAAACTCTCTCTTTTGCAGATACACACTCCCATACCCCTCTCTCTCTCCCCTCTCCCATCCTTTACTCTCTAGATCGCTCACACGCACTCCCATCCCTCTCTCTCCTCCTCTCCCACTCCCTCTCCCACCACCTACTATCTCTCTCTCTCTCAAGTTCTCTCTCTCCCTCTCTACTCTCTCTCTCTCTCCCATTCCCTACTCTTACTCTCTCTCTCTCTCCAATCCCCAACTCTCTCTCACACTCTCTCCCATCCCCTACTCTCTCTGACACTCTCTCTCATCCTTTCACTTTGTCTCTCTCATCTCGTACTCTCTCTCTTTACCACCTCCTACTCTCTCTCACACTCTTTCCCATCCTTTCACTTTGTCTCTCCCATCTCGTACTCTCTCTTTGCCACCCCCTACTCTCTCTCACACTCTCACACTCTCTCCTATCCCCTACACTCTCTCTTTCACACACACACACACACACACACACACACACACACACACACACACACACACACACACACACACTCACACACACACACTCACTCACACACTCCCATCCCCCTCTCTCTTCTCTCCCATCCCCTACTCTCTAGATTTGTCACACGCACTCCCATCCCTCTCTCTCCTCCTCTCCCATTCCCTCTCCCAGGTCACCTACTATTTCTCTCTCTCAAGTTCTCTCTCTCCCTCTCTACTCTCTCTCTCCCATCCCCTACTCTTACTCTCTCTCTCTCTCCCATTCCCAACTCTCTCTCACACTCTCTCACATCCCCTACTCTCTCTCACACTCTCTCCCATCCTTTCACTCTATCTCTCCCATCCCATACTCTATCTCTCTTTGTCGCCCCCTACTCTCTCTCTCACTCTCTCCCATCCTTTCACTCTATCTCTCCCATCCTTTCACTCTGTCTCTCCCATCCCGTACTCTCTCTCTGCCACCCCCTACTCTCTCTCTCACTCTCTCCCATCCCCTACTCTCTCTCTTTCACAGACACACACACTCTTATCCCCCCACTCTCTTCTCTCCCATCACCTACTCTCTACATCTATCACGCACACTCCCATCCCCCCTATCTCTCTCCCTCTCCCTCTCCTACCGCCTACTAGATCTCTCTCTCTCAAGTTCTCTCTCTCCCTCTCTACTCTCTCTCTCTCTCTCTCCCATCCCATCCCTTACTCTCACTCTATCTCTCCCATCCCCTACTCTCTCTCACACTCCCATCCCCTAATCTCACTCTCTCTCTCCCATCCTGTATGAGCTCTCTCTGCCACCACCTAATCTCTTTCACACTCTCACACTCTCTCCCATCCCCTACTCTGTCTCTCTTACACACATTCCCATTCCCCCTCTCTCTCTCTCCCTCTCCCACTCCCTCTCCCACTGCCTAATTTCTCTCCCCCATCCCCTACTCTCTCTCTCCCATCTCCCATCCCCTACTCTCTCTCTTTCATAAACACACACTCCCATCCCCCCTCTCTCTCTCCTCTCCCATCCCCTACTCTCTAGATTTTTCACACACACTCCCATCCCCCCTCTCTCTCCCTCTCCCACTCCCTCTTGCACCACCTACTATCTCTCTCTCTCTCAAGTACTCTCTTTCCCTCTTTACTTTCTCTCTCCCATCCCCTACTCTCACTCTCTCTCTTCGATCCCCTACTCTCTCTCTCACACTCTCTCCCATCCCCTACTCTCTCTCTCTCTCTCTCTCTCACTCCCATCCTGTACAAGCTCTCTCTACCACCCCCTACTCTCTCTCAAACTCTCACACTCTCTCCCATCCCCTACTCTATCTCTCTTATACACATTCCCATTCCCCCCCCCTCTCTCTCTCTCTCACTCCCTCTCCCATTTCCTACTCTCTCCCATCCCCAACTCTATCTCTCTTACACACTTCCATTCCCCCTCTCTCTCTCCCTCCCACTCCCTCTCCCATCGCCTACTCTCTCTCTCTCTCTCTCTCTCTCTCTCTCTCTCTCTCTCTCTCTCTCTCTCTCTCTCCTCTCTCTCCCATCCCCTACTCTCACTCTCTCTCTTTGCCACCCCTACTCTCTCTCACACTCTCACACTCTCTCCCATCCCCTACTTTCTCTCTTACACACACTTCCATCCCCCCTCTCTCTCCCTCTCCCACTCCCTCTGCCATTGCCTAATCGCTTTCTCTTCCATCCACCCTCTCTCTCCCTCTCCCACTCCCTCTGTCATTGCCTACTCTCTTTCTATCCCATCCCCTACTCTCTCTATCTCTCTCTCCCCTCTCTCATTACCCACTCTCTCTCTTTCACACACCCATCCCCCCTCTCTCCTCTCCCATCCTCTACTTTTTCTCTCACTCACTCTCCCTCTCCCACTACCTACTCTCACTCTCTCTCACTCTCTCTCTCTCTCTCTTTCTCCCTCTCTACTCTCTCTCTCTGCTACCCCCTACCCTCTCTCACATTTTCACACTCTCTCTCTTTCTCTCTTACACACATTTCCATCCCCCCTCTCTCTCTCCCTCTCCCACTCCCTCTCCCATTGCCTACTCTCTCTTCCATCCCCTACTCTCTCTTCCATCCCCTACTCTCTCTCAAGCTACTCTATCTTCCCCCTCTCCCGTTCCCTACTCTCTCTCTTTCACACACATGCACTCCCATCCTCCTCTCTCTCGCTCTTCCTCTCCCACTCCGTCTCCCACCACCTACTCTCTCTCTCCCCCATCCCCTACTCTCAATCTCTCTCTCCCAACTTGTACTCTCTCTCACACTTCCTCTCTCTCCCATCCCCTACTTTCAATCTCTCTCCCCCATCCCGTACTCTCTCTTTGCCACCTCTACTCTCTCTCTGACACTTCCTCTCTCTTGCATCTTGTACTCTCTTTGCCACCCCTACTCTCTCACATTTCCTCTATCTCTCATCCTATACTATCTCTGCCACCCCTACTCTTTCTCACTTCCTCTCTCCCCTCTCCCATCCCCTACTTTCTCTCTATCTCTCTCACACACACAAATAGCCATTCCCTCACCCCACCCCCCTAGCTCTCTCTTGGTTTTGGTTTGCAATTTAGGTCTCAATAGTGTGTGCGCACTATAGCGCGTGCGCACTACCTTGAATTCACTAGCGTTTTAATAGTGTGTGCGTGCTATAGGGTGCACATGATATAGGGTGCATGCACTATTCAAAGCTTTGCATTAAAACCAAGCCTAAGGCTTGGTTTTGCCTTGGAGATCCAACCCAAAGGTTTGGAGTTTATAAACAAGTCTGAGACGTGTTTTCCAGCAAACATACAAAAAATGATTGATTTTTCTTGTGTGCTCCCCTTCAAGATTCTTCGTGGTTGGGTATCGATAAGATCAGGTTACATAACATTATAGGTCTCTGTGTTAGCTATCTAACCATATAATTTATTTTTAATTTGAACTATTTTAAGCCTTTCATCTATAATTTCTTTTGAATGTATGTTCATTTTTTGTTAGAAACCACCATGTACTAATTGGGCTGTAGATTTTAGCTCATTCATCAAATTTTGTAACAACCTAGTTTTTTAGAAACTAGACTCCATTCTACACACTTTAAAAAAAAGAATTTTTGATTTTAGATTAGTTTTCAATCATTTCTAGGGGGAGCACACAGATATTTCATGTTTTTGGGATGGGTCTAATTTAAAAATTCATTAAAAAAAAATACACATTATAAAATTACCCAAAAAATCTGGGATAAACTACATAGTGTTAGGTAACTTTTGACTGGAGCGATTAAAGAATTTCAAAAAAAAAGTTAAAATTTTTGGGGGGCCACATTTTGTACTATGTTATGTTTTTTTGGAATAAACAGTACCACTTTCTGTGGCCCCCTTTTTTGAGGACCTAAAACTAAACCATTTTGAAAAAAAATTAGTAGTTTAGAAACTAGATTCAAAGGACTATGACTTTTGTTTTTGTCATATCTTAAAATTTTGAGCGTAACTATCTTCAAATTCTTGTTGAAGTCCAGAATTTGCTGATTTTAGGAAAAAGGTGTCCACTTATACCCCCCTTTTGGCACCACAACTTGGTGCACTTACCCATCTAGAGCCTTCTATTTGGTTGGTGGATGTCAACTAGCACTTTCTAGAATGTATTCCTAATCCTTAACCCTCCGGGGTCTATTTAAGAACATTTCTGGCATTGTAAAAGGCAGTTCGGAGTGGAGTTTGAGAGAAGGTACTGGGATAAGAATTTATCTCTAGATTTATGCTATTGTATGCCCTTAGGGCATGTTTCGAAGTCTATTTTCTCTGTACTGAATGTACTAGCATATTTTCACAGTTAATAAAATTTTCCCTTTCCTGTTGTGTCCATTCTGTGCTTGGGTTGTGTTGTCATCACCTCTCTTACCATTGAGATAATGCGATAGGGTATGCTCATCCTAGCAATTCAGGTAAGTCAATATCTAGTACCTGCAACCTGCATAAAATCCACACATGTATAAACACAATATTCTAAGCTAAATAGGTAATGGCAGGAAGTGGTGCATTGTGTAGATCTCGACTAGCAGGTGACTATGACTCCCTTTCGTAACCACATCAGAAATGCCATACATAAAGAAAATAAACATGCACACCATAGACATGCAAGTATGGGGTAAGTATTCATAAAAAAACATGTACAATAACCATCTAACTAATCATCATCAATAACTGCAAACACTATGATAATCATCATACACACATGAAGTATAAAGTATCAAGTAATCTCATCATATAATCAACTGAATGTAGAACAATATTTGATAATCTTAAAACAATGCTTCTAATCATAAGCATAAAACTAATGTAAAAGAGTTCAGTATTGATAATAGAAATGCCAACTAGGGGCAGGCACTACATGTTATAAGACTTTAGAACATTCACTTGGAGTGTCACCCAATTAAAGGATTTAAAAATGACTATTAGGTCAACCTTCATCCAAAGGATTTTCCCTATATTGATACAATGATTAGAAAGTAATAGAAGGCTTGATCTGATAACAATTTACAATTCACTTTTGTATATTAGAAATCTCTATTTCAATCCTCCATTCTGCTTAGCTTTCACACACTTCATCTCTTAAGCTTGTCCACCCTTCAAGCATCCATAACCTTTAGCCTTCTTGCTTTGCTTTCCAATAGTAGTCTCTTCTCTTTGGTCACTAAATGAAGTAATACCTTAGGCTCCTTATCTTTCTTAGGTTCTCGCACATGGCAACCTTCACTTCTCACCAGTCATCTCTATAAATAGAAATTTTAGATCTTTTTTCGTTCATCCTCTATTGTCCATTTTGGAGTTAGGTAGGATTAGATAAGATTCAATGAATCTACCCATCTTTTCATTTTATTCCCTTTTAGAAACTTCTTTTTCAATCCTCTTTGAATTTTGTGCCACCAACTCATCAAGCTTATCTTCCACATGGTTCACACAATCCAAGAAATCAAACTTGTCATCTCAGATTCATTGAATTCATGATCTTGCTCATAATTTTGACACTCAACATTAACTGGCTTTTGATGCTTGACACATATTGTGTTTCTCGACATCTACTATCAAATCACTCGACATGAACTAAATTTTACTAGTGTTGGACATCAACTAAAATTTACTCAACTTACACTGTGTCACTTAGCATACACTAAAATTTTACATTGCTCAGCTCCAATTAATTTTCTACTTTTCTTACACTAACTTTTCTCAACACCTACTGTGCAGATTGTTAAGCTTGACAGACTAAATTCATTTTACTTGTTCTTTTGAACTTAATCAGTGTATCTATCCTTTGCAACCTTAAGTAGATAATTAATGCACTATAATATCAATTGTCTTAACTGATCTTTGTACTCCTTTTCCATATAGTAACTCAACCTTTCCTGTAGGTGCTACTGTTACCTCAATTGATATAATCCTCTTCATTAATAAAAAAAATGATAGTACTCAAATCATTTATGCAATTTTCATACCAACAAATAGTAGGTTTGACATCAGTGACAAACACAATGATTGAAACATATTCTCATACTTGTATCAATCTATTTTCAACAATATCCCTCTTTGGCATTGATGGAAAACCAAACTTAATTAGTACAACCAACAATAATACCAAAAAGAAAATAATTCCTTGTATTGAAATCTCTCCCTCTATTAGCAATTTTCATCTTTTGAATAGGTTACACAATTCTGTTATGATCAACATACAATCAACTCATCCTTATGACTCGCTCTTGATCACTTTTTAGATCTCCCTCTAAGTAGATATATCATGTTTTTTTCTAACTTCCTTGGATTTCTTTCTACCTGTATCTTCTATAATCTCCTCTTTGTGGATTGTTGGATTTCTCCCTTTCTTTGTCTTTCTCCTTATGCTAGATTTCTTCCTTTCTTTGTCTTTCTCCCTTTGCTAGATTTCTTCCTTTCTTTGTCTTTCTCCCTCTTTGAAAACAATACCAAAGAATTGTCATCTTAATATGTAGATATAAACATTTATAGTTTCTCCCTCTGTCACCTAGCTTGTGACTAATTTGTTGCTTTAGCTCTTTGATTACTTTGGCAACTCCTAAAGTAAGATCCACTACATTAATGTGTAACAAATGTCAATCATCTTTTTTGATGTAGAGAACTTATCATGCTTCTTAAATATCTTGTGATAGGGTTATCACCCCTAGTTTACCTCTTATATACTCATGAGCATCCTTAGGTAGTGCTTTTGTGAAGATATCAGCTATTTTCTCTTTTATGTTAACAGATTCCATCGTCACTTCTTTGTCTTGAACTAACTCTCTCATGTAATGATACTTGATTGTAATGTGCTTAGTCTTTGTATGCATCACAAGATTCTTTGATATATTTATAGCACTTGTATTATCACAATAAAGTATCATAGGTTGAGTGATTTCCTCTTTCATACCTTTGAGTAGTTGTTTGATCCATACAATGTTTGTACAATTTACTACTGCAACAACATATTTAGCTTTAGCAGTAGATTGAGATATAATATTTTGTTTCTTGCTATCCATGTAACTAGCCTTTTTCCTAAGAAAAATACTCCACTCATGCTTTCTTTTTCATCAATATTTCAAGCTCAATCAACATTAGTATAGGATCTCAATTCAAATTTCTCATTTTTTTTATAGTATATGCCATAGTCTTCTATTCCTTTTAGATATCTCATTATTCTCTTAACCCCCATCAAATGATTCTCCTTGGAATTAGTAGAGAATCTTGCAACTATACCAATAGATAATGCAATATTAGGTCTAGTGTGTGCTACATATTGTAATTTGCCAATCATAGACTAGCACAATGTTTGATTCACCTTAGCTAAATCATCATTCTTAGCTAATTTATGTCCTCTCACCATAGGTGTGTTTACTAGCTTGGAATCTTCCAATCTAAAAGTTTTCAATATCTCCTTTACATATTTTGACTGAGTAATGTATATACCATATTTCATCTAATGTACTTGCAAACCCATAAAGAACTTGATCCCTCCAAACATAGACATTTCAAATTCTTCCTTCATTTCATTTGAAAAAGCCTTACATAAAATTTCTTGACCTCCAAATATGATATCATCAACAAAAATTTTAGATAGTAAAATACCTTTTCTTTTCTCTATCTTCAAGTATAGATTGTTGTTAGCATTAGTCCTCTCAAATCCAATCTTCACAAGATAATTGTGAAGCCTTTCATACCATGCTCTTGGTACTTGCTTCAAACCATATAAGCTTTGTGTAGTCTACATACCATGTTTTTGTTGTTAGCATCAAGAAATCCTTTTGGTTATTCTATATAAACCTATTCTTCTAATATACCATTCAGAAATGTAGACTTAACATCCATTTGATAAAATTTGAAACCTTTGTATGCAGAGTAAGCAAGTAGAGTTCTTACTTCTTCCAATCTTTCAACAGGAGAAAATGTTTCTTCATAGTCTATCCCTTCTTCTTGTGCATATCCTTTACAAACTAATATTGTGTTGCTCCTTGTTAATTCACCATTTTCATCGAACTTGTTTATGTACACCCACTTGATGTCAATCAAATTTTTATCTTCTTGTCTAGGAACTAGAGTCCATGTCTTATCATTCTCAATTTGTTCAATCTCTTCTTTCATGGCTTTACTCTAGTCCACATCTTCTAAGGTATCTTTCACCATTTTAGGTTCACTCATGCTAAGAAAAATTGTATCATTTCTCAACTTGTTCCTTTTCATTGGTCTAGCATCTTTATCTCCAATTATTTGTGTTGCAAGGTGATTTCACTTGACATACTTTGACAATCTTGGTTTCGCTCTATTTTCCTCATTTGATCTCTCAAATTCTAAATCACTATGTATATCTCTATTAGGTAGCTCAACATCCCTTTCATGTACACTATTCTTAGAATTAAAGTGTGCCTCAACTTCATTATATAAATCAACACCTGAGTGTACCTCAGTTCCTGAATGCAACTCGACATTCATAGTATGTGACTTAGAAGTCACTGAAACTTGTTGTTGATTTGCAACCTTATTTACAACATCTTTATCAGTAGGCATACCTTCGTAAAAATATACAAATGATTTCTATTCCTTTGTTACCTTCATAGCTTTAGCCTCATTTACTTCTATATATTCACAAAAAATTTAATTTGCACTTTCCCCAACTTTGTTAGTGTTAATATTTGAAGACTTATAAGCTTTACTTCTTGTGGAATAGCCAAGGAATATAACATTTACTTCCAAATACCTTAAATTATTTTACATTGGTTGAGTATCCATACCATAGTTCAAACAATGTTGAATGAGTACCTTTCTTGACTTGCTCATGGTTTAAGGTATAGACAGTTGTACTTACAACTTCTCTCCAATATTTCAAAGCAATATTCTTCTACATCGTGAGTTTCCTAGTATAGTCTATTATAGATCTATTCCTCTTTTCAAAAATTCCATTTTGCGGAGGTGTCCTAGGGGTAGATGTGTTTCTTTTGATTCCTTTGTCATTACAAATCATCTCAAAATAATTTGATGTGAATTCTCCTCCTCCGTTAGATCTCAAACATTTCAGACTTTTACTTGTTTCTTTCTCAACTCTTGTTAAGTATCACTTAAACATTTGGAAAGAATTAGATTCCTATTTTGGAAACATAACTATCATCATTCTATAATAATCATAATCAAATAACATAATGTACTTATCTCCTTTATATCTTTTTACATCAATTGGTTCACACAATTCAGTACAATTTATAATATCATCATTGAGAAAATGAGCATTCTACAGGAAGCTCTACATAGGAAGAAATACCAAGAGTTTCTAAGAAGGGTGAATAAGAGGAAAATATTGCTTCATGACACCAAAGACATATTTCTTGATTCTTTTAGTCTCCCAACCTCTAATGAAGATAAACCTATTCTTGAGAAACTGATAAATATAATTGACATGATTAATGAGGATGACCTAGAATCAAATACTAAACTATTAGAGTGGTTAGAAAAGAAGTTTCAAACAAAATTACTTGAATATATATCTAGTGGCATTTTAGTAAGGTAGGTTGAGCTAGCAACTAAGATGGAAGATGTGAAAATGTGAAAATGTTGTTTGAGAATATATTTTCTCTATACACAAATATTTGTGATGTAAATTTATTCACACAAGAATCAAAAAGGGTTATTGATCGACTGTAGGGAGATCTAAAGACAATAGGTAATATCTTACAACTATCTCCGGGTCAAAGCCAAACTCATTTTCAGAGATTACTCTCTACTCAAGGCCAGTTAACAACACTACATGCACAAGATGTTAGCAGTCATTCTACCTTGATCACCATCTAAGCCATGTTGACCCCACACATGAAAGTGTTTCACAAGGAACTAGCCTTTGCAAAAACATTGATGAAGAAATTTTCTCATATTTCCACTTATGAAGACCTAGTTAACCTTGTTGTAGAGATATCCATTATCAATCTCTAGAGGTAGTGTGTAACAATTAGAATGCAACATGAAAAATCATTATGGAGGTCCACAAATTTTTTTTGGACAAATACACTATAAGTGTAGCACTAAAATGACATAAGTGTCAAAAAAGGGGGAATGAGAATAAGGAGTTAAGAAAAGGGGAATTAAGATGATAAGGGGAACACAATTTTGAGACAGAAATAGGGGACAGTGGAAGTACAACACATTTACTCATAAGGAGTTATAGAAAATTTAGATACAACAAGGAATATTCAACTCAGGGGAAGTTATAAATTTTTGGAGAGATATGATAGTTAATTCATCAATTGTGCAAAATTTTGAAAATTTGAAAATTTGTATGACATACAGATTATCTGATTGATGAAACTAAGTTAGGTTGTCTATGCATGACAGAGTTTTTTTTGACTCATGTCAAAAGGGGGGATTGTTGATCTCATTTTGGTTTTGACATTGCAGTGACAAAACACTTAAGTCATTACTTAACAAAAATCCATATCTACCGAGTTAGTAGTGTATGCCTAGCAATATAGGTAGTTAGTTCTAAGCACTAGTATGCACCGAGAAGACAATTAGTGTCAAGTTGCTCTAGTGACAAGAAATCTAATACATCTTGATTGATTTAGATGTCGAGTAAATAGTGGATGCCAAGTCATTTAGGTGATGAGTTACAACATTGAAGATGTAATTGATGTCGAGCATCAGAGCTTTGAAGTGCCAAGTAAATAGTTTTGAACACAGTTGTTTGTAATGGCATAAACTCCTATGTAAACTATTTTTGGGATGACTTAAGGATTGTTTTATGATTCTAGAAGATATATATGAAGGTAGATTAGGAATCCCTATGTAGTACCTAAAACCAATCAGATTGAGGGATGTTCTAAGTGGTAAAATGGGTGAATCATCATCATTGATCCTACCTACCCTAGCTCACCTAAGTTTTCTTAGGGTGGGAAAACCCTAAATAATTTTTGTGTGTGTATAAGAAGAGAAGGGTGAATGCTCAGTGCAGAAGAGCATTTATGGTGGCTATGAAGGTTATGATCATGCTATAATTGTAGAATCAGTTAGAGAGAACATAACAGAGTAGTTAAAGGATAGAAGAAATACATCTAATTAGGAGGATCCAGTAAAGATCAAAAAAGAGAAGATATGATATCTAGTAGAGAGGTGCTAACCAAAGGATCAATGCTGAAACATTCTAATAGGTGAATTAGTGAAAATCACTTAATAGAGTAGCCTTAATAGGTTTCAAGTTCTAACAAACTTTTGTGTAAATCTCTTAATTGAGTTCTTGTTTTATTGCAATTTTAATTCCTCTAACAAGGCACAGTTCTAGGATGGTGTTTAAATCCTTTAATAGGGTGAGACCTAATAGTCTTTGTAAGCCTTTAACAAGGAAAATATTTTATAGTGTAAATCATAGTATATGGTCAAACTTTTGTAACCTTCATTGACTATACTTTATAGTTGCAACAGTAAAGATTTGTGGGTTGTTGATCTCAGATTGTTTTTGACAAGTGAGCGTCAACACACTTAGTAATTTACTTAGTTCATGCCAAACTAGTAATACATGCCAAGAACAACATGTAAATATTAGATTATGTCGAGTCAGAGTGAGTACTAAGTCACTCATATGCTAAGTCACTCAAGTGCCAAGTAGATAGACCATGCCATGTGATTCAAGAGCTACGTAAACAATGGATGCTAAGAAATGCAGGTGCTAAGTCATAGTATTAAGATTAGTGCATGTTGAGAATCAAAGAATTCATATGTTGAGTGACACAGTTTTGACATTTTTTTTGTAATGGCACAAACAACTATGTAAACCATTTTTGAGTTGACTTAAAGGTAAATGTGATATTTTGGAGAAAAGTATGAATCTCTATTTGGATTCCCTATGCAATTACATGCAACTATTTAGAAAAAGGGAAGGATTAAGTGGCAAAATGGATAAATCTTAGTTGTAGATTTAGTGATTGTCACTTGCTTTCCTAATAACTGAAATCACTTATTAAAATCAAATGACTAAAATCAGCTATTAAAATTTCTCAGCATAGATCCTATGATTGGCACTTGCTTGCATGATAACAGATCACCTCTATACAATTTCTTCTTGATCCTTATTAATCAAATGTCTCAATGCTATATCCTTTTCTCTATCCTCTATTCTTCTCTAATTGATTCTATAATTCACTCTTTCTTCATAACTTCTAAGTCACCTTGAATGCTTTATCTATGCATACAAACTATCATTTTAACTCCTTTAGCTCTCCTTCATCAATAATTCATCCATAAAGAGTTTAGTGCTTCATCCTCCTTAAGAAGACTTTGGTGGCTTAGAGTTAGGTATTAATCTATGGCTGAGATCTAATGGAAAAGAATAGAGTCCAAGTTGAGGAAATTAGAAATCTCAAATTAGAGTCCAAGTGTTTGAACAAAAGAAGAAAGCTATGGAACACTAAGCCATGATTGAAGAAGACAAAAGAATTTTGGCCAATAGACTAGAAGAGAAGTCATCAAAGATAACCAATATTTCCAACATGCAATTGGATACTCTAAGTCAAATGATGAATGCCAACTATAAGTTAAATGTTAAGGACATTGAGATAATTACATTGAAGTTGTAGAATGAATAATTGTAGAGTGACCTAAAGGGGGAAAATGAATTTTCTGAAAGTTTCAATAAACTAAATGAAGCTATCAAATACTTTGAGCAATTATTGAGATCTCCTAAATCCAAGAATGATACATTAGGACTGGGATATACAAGTATTGAAGAAGGAGAGTCATCCAAAAGTGTATAAGAATGAATCACCAAAGGTAAGAACACCAAACCTAGTTTTCATAATTGTGGTAAGAAAGGACATACTGCTAATGTGTGTAGGAGCAAGACTACAAATCAGAATATCAAGCCCAATAACATAATTCATTATTATAAGTGCAACAAACAAAGTCATGAAGCACATAAATATAGAATCAAAACCATACATACACAAATATTTGAAGGATATTTCCATACCTATCAAAAGTATGGACATAGATCTTTTGAATGTAGATCCAAACCCATGTGGTCATCATAAAAGCAAGAAAAGGTAAGGAACAATGGAAAATCTTATAATTGGGATTATAATACAAGATATAGCTATCATTACTATCAAGAATATGGACATGTTCTTGAGAATTGTATCAGGACACACTTCAGAGATAATTATAAAAGATGGTTAAGCCAAACTACATGTTTAAGTTATTTGAAGACTGGTTACATTAGTAGGTATTGCCCAACTAGGTCAAAGGCACCAAGTTGTGAATTTGATAAAGGCAAAGGCAAGGTAGATGTTGAACACATCGAAGATAGGATGAATAAGACATGGAAAAAGAAAGTTGATTGCAACACATCAAATGGAGAAGGGATAACTTCACCCAATGGGTTAGGTGATCACACCTCATCAAACTAGGAAATCAAGAGGTATGTGGGACTAATATTCAAAGGCTATATCATACATTAGTTTAAAAAAGGAGATAGTACTAAAAAGATTATATTAGCATGAATGAAGATGCAATATATTGTTAGAAATTCAAGATAAAACTTTAAGTTTTTCATGTTGTTTCTGAGCATGAATAGTTTCCTATGTATGTCAAGTGGAATGCTAGAAGATGTTGAGCTAGGAAGTTTGGCTAGTTGATGTCAAACTCATAGTGGTTTCTGAGTGATGAAATATAATTGGTGTCAAGTGAGTCTAATTTTGCAAGATACTGAAGAATTATTAGATCCCTTGTATAACCAAGATAAGATATATGATCAGCCCATAATGAAAGTAGAGATTGATAGAGAAGAAAATGCAGATATCAATCATAGGGCAAGGCATATCATCTAGTTGACCAAAGAATGGATTAAGGGACCATTTAAGTTGGATTCAATTCCACAATCAATAGTTTTCCAAGCTATGGCCCACCCAGTGAAAGGTGGAGGATCAAAAGTAAAAATGCCAACATTCATAGCCTAGTCTCTAATAAGGTTGGAAATGGTGCATCAACTTGACTAAGAAGTTGGATACTTCAAGGCAAAGAATAAAAGGAAAAGAGCTTCCTCTTAGCAAGATGGTCTTGAAGAGGAGGAAACTCATGCATTAGAGAACCAAGGGGAAAAAATGTAGAAGCCACTCAGACTCAAGATAATCTGTTGGTGCCACTAACAGAACAAGGGAAAGAAGCTGAAGAAGAAGCACAACAAGTGTCTCTACTGACCCAAGAGGAAGAAGCCTCTCCATAAAATCCCAAGAAGAAAAATATGAAAACTCTAATTAAAAGGAAAAGGAGACAAAAGGTGATAAAAAAGGTTATTCCTTTTATGTCAGTCCCAGAAGTTATTTTGGAAGGAGAAGAATAGGATGATGAAGAAGAAGGGATAACCTTCCCTTGAGTTAAAGGACTCGTCTTGCTAGGGTTACTAAGGTAGAATGGAGAAGGAGCTCCACGATAATGGCACAATCCATTCTTACACAACCTATTCAGGTTATGACTTTAGAGGATGAGTTGCAACAATGGATTGATGAGCAAGAGGATCAAGGGGTTGATGTTTTTAAGATGTTAGATTTTGATTTCATGCCTATCTGCACTGAAGATGTAGGTGATCAAATAAGGGATACACTAAAAAATCAACCTCCACAAGAGGGTTGGAGTCAATTTTTGCCTCAACCACAAGGACCTTTAATTGCTCCACCATCAGCAACTCAAGATTTATCTTGCTTGGATAAAGGTTAAGTTACTCCTCTCCCTTTGAATAATGAAGAATGGGTACAAGCTAAATAGGTAGAAGAGCCACAAAAAAGACCCATCAATGAAGTATTAAAGGAGGGGAAAATAGATGAGGAACCTCAACAAACTTCCCAAGATATGAAGGTGAGGATTATGATAGACACAAAGAACCTGATTTAGATCTCTCACAAAAGGAGAAGACTCTCGAGAGGAGTAATAAGGGAAAGGGCCTAGTGGTACAAGCCCCCTCTTCATCTAAGAATAAGTCTTTAATGGAATATTCTTGGAGACAATTGAGAAAAGAGGTGATGATTAGGCATAAAAGGCAATTGTATTGTACTAAGGAAGAGGGAATGAGAGAATTAATTGAAGTCCTCAAGAAACCTGAGCCACCTGCAAGTGATACATGAATATTGGCCTTTGTTATGAGCAACCAAGATCAAGACTTCTTCGCTCATGTTTCTATCCCTCCTCTACATGTAGATATTGAGGAGCTAACCCCAAAATATTATCAAATTAAAGAGGTCTTTCTTGGAAAATGCACTGTGGATACTACTAAATTAATGGTCGCTATGGGAATCAAATAAGTGCTTAAGCACTTAGAATAGGATGAGTCTAAAGTGTTAAATCTCTAAAATCATAATGAACTCTTAAGAGGTTATTTGCATGAAGTAGTTGGTCTATTGGATCTCAAAAATCCTAAGGAGACTTTAGGTGTGGCACTCAATAGGAGGGATAAGGAGAATGTACAATTAGATTCATTTTTGAAGGCTTGTCAACAATGGCAAGAAAGTTTTGAAGAAAAAGGTGTGCAGATCATAAAAGGAAACCTTAAGATATTGCACCACATGTAGGATGATGTATACAAGCTAGTTGATATATTAAGCAAGAATTTTGGGTTGATGGATGAGATACATACTTGGGGTAAAGACCTACAAGTGTTATAATCAATAAAGGGTCCAAGGTATCAAATGTTGATGTGTGTATGTACGATAGATGAGTTAGATAAGATGGATGATTGGATTGAGAAGATTTTAGATGGTAATAAAATAATGGAAACATTACATGCGGATATTCATAAGCTCAAGGATTGAGCCCAAGACCAGATTTTGGAAGCAGAGAAACATTATAGTGATACTTGCCTTGATATTTTTGAAGATGATTCAAGGGATAGACTCATGACTGTGCAAGTAGTTTTTGAAAAAATTTGGAAGAATTTTGAAGAAGCTTCCATTGATGAGGATATAGGACAAGCATTTAAGGCCAAAGAGGCATTTCTAGAATTGGATGTGAAATTGGGAGGTTTTGTAGAGACTAACATATAGGTGGGTAACTATTGACAAAAAGTAAAGGATAAATATGATGCTTTAGATTTGTTAGATGCAACCCAAGTGATGGAGATTATAGAGAAATTTAGGAACAAATACCTAGACATAGCTCTGGTATGAAGGGGAACAAAACCCAAAACTTAGAATTTTAGTTTCGACACTTGGTAAAATTTTGCATTTTTTGAACCTCGTCTTCTAAGGTGCACTTCTCCCAAGGTGCGCAAGGTTCTTCAAAGGTGCACTAAAATTTTTTGAAAAATTCAAGGGTATGCTAGTAGTTAACTGCCAGTTCTAAATTTAGAGCTTTCCATGCATTAGAAATACATTATGATGGTAGTTCAACTCCTACAAACCTCCAGAGAAGGTGGAGCTTCTATTTTTGGCATCTCTAAAGACTCCTACATCATCTAATGTATTTCTTCTTCTTATTTTCTCATGTTTTTTTTTTTTAAAGATATGTAAAGGCTCATGCACTCATTAAATGATATAAACAAGGGTGGAGTCCTACTTAGCACTAGTTAGAGAATTAGTTTGTACATAAATATATCTATTTTATTAGTTTTAAGCATATATTTGCATGAAGGAATCTTTCACTCTCAACACAAATTGAGGAGAAGATTTCCTATTAATTAAGGAATTAAATATGTATTCCAAGCCATTATTTTGATGCAATAATATATGCTATTCATGCTCTCATTCAGAGTGTAGTTATTTTTTCTTGAGTGTGTTATATTTTGTGAATGTATGTTCATGGAGTGTAATGGAACCAACATTTTTATTGTGTTATTTTGATTGAGTGATTCTTTAATTTTGGTGTTTTCCATGTGTTCAAAAATTTCATTAACATACTTAGTTGGAGAAGAGCTCACCCTATTGTTCCTGTATAGCTTTTTTTCTCATATGAGCGCACTTTTTGTGGCCTTGTAGTCTGATGAAAAGTGAAACATCTTACAGTTACTAAATTTCCATTGATGATTACATCAACAAAATTAAGGAAGCATGTCTCCTATTTTCATTGGTTATCGATCTTTTTGAAGGCTTAACTCATAGATGTGTCATTTTTGTGGCTTATGTCCATTAGGGATTTAATTTTCAAGTCAATTTCTTAAACTTCTTGTTTTAGATTATGGTAAAAACAGGTTTTGAAGGAACCCCGAAACCCTTTCACATCCTCAAAAAGGAAAAAGAAAGACAGCCATCAGGAAAAGAGTCCTTAAACCTACTAGAAGCAGCACCAAAATCAGGTTTTACAGGGACCTGAAACCACTTACATAGTCCAAATAAAGTACCTAGGTTTTATAAGGACCTGTAACCTCCAATACAGTATTAAATTAAAAACCAAAAAATAGGAACCAAATGTAAGAACCAGCAAAAAGGACCTGAATAGGAACCCAACCAGAAAAGAAGACCCAAAGAAACTATTGCAGTTTCATGATCATCTTAACCACCTCCTTACCAATCATAGCCATATCCTGGATGGAGTTAGCAGCTGAAGAAGTAGTAATAATCAAGGCTTTCTTCTCGAACTCTATCTTGTCCTCTTGCTAGGACCCTCCAAAGATACAGTTCCTTCATTTGCTCTTTTGCCCAAGCTCGCTGCAGTAGCACAGATGCTTGAAGTAACCTGCTCCATTTTTGTTCCACTTTCCTTGATAAGCATTCTAAGATTCTGCTCATAATCCTTAATTTTTTTGGGATGTCTCCCATTTGTACCTCCAAGTGTTTGATAATAGCCTAGTCAGCCTCTTGGTTATGTTGCAAAGTTTCCACTTTTTTCTTCAACCCCATTATTTCATTATAAATCCAAGAATCGACTTGGAGGAAAGAATCAGCTTTAAGTTTGGCAGAATGTAGGAAGGAAAGCTTGGTTTTCCTCTCCAAGGAGTCACCCATGTCTTCAGCAATGGCATGTGGTAGAGACACAACTTTATCAATTTGTTCCTCCCCATCCAATAGCTCCTCCTCTCTAGTCTCCACAAGGTCATGTTGACTAGGGACCTCCTTATCTTGTCCTTCAATCTCCTTTGCAGGGGTGAAAGCATTCCCCATGTTTTCCTCCTCACTCATAATGGTTGGATCATCAATTAAATTATCCTTATCTTTATCACCTCCCCTGAACAAAGTCTAAGTACCCTCATTATCAAACTTGTTCTGTTTTGAGTTATCCTCGGTTGTTTCTTCCTTTTTCCCTTTCTCATTTTTGCCTTTCAATCCCAGATAACCTTCTAGGTTAGAGCTAAACTCCCTAGAATCTACCCCTTCCTCTTCGTCTGGGACATCCTTATCTAAGCCTTTAGTACTCTCTACCTCAGAATCCTCTTCAACAATTTGTCTTCGAGAGCTGGAGGGTTTCAGTTTTGCCTTATCTTTCTCTTTAACATTCTCATCAAATTTACATTTTATGGATTGAGAATCCTTATGTTTTCTAGTGGAGGGAGACGAAGCAATGGATTTATTTTTACAAAAACCCTCTATGAGCAATATTAGACCTTCATGTAAGATGGGTCATGACTCTTTCTTTCTATGGGCATACAAGCTTTGAAGCAAAGAGAAATGCAAATAGAAAGGGAAGGAAATTTTGTCCTTATACCTAAAATGGTTAAGAAAGAAAAAGTGGAATTTGTGCACTCTTTATTCCTACCATCAAGGATAAAGTACTCACAGATATAGCCAAGCACATCACGCCAAATATCTTTAATCTATTGCACATCAAAGAAGTCTTCATTCTTCTCCGATTGCTTCTCCTTAGCATCCATCTTCAAGAATTTTTTGTAGGCCACATTGAAAATGTTGGTCTGTTTTGAGAATTTAATACCTTCCATGGGGAGCCCAGTAACCTCGACAATGAATTCCTCAGTGAGCTTCATAGTGACTCTGTGGAGAGTAACTTTTTCATCAACCCAATTTTTGAAGAAGGTGGTGGTGACATGGGGTTTGAATCCATGAAAATGCTCTAGAAAACTAACCACCTTCCCTCTCTGGAGAATATTCCAAACATCTTGCCTAGCCTTCTAGTCATCACATTTTTTGGGCTCTTGCTTCCTCGGTTCACCCCCCATTTTACAAAGTGAACAAAAAATAGAGACACCCAGATATCGATAGCAGAGAGGTTGAAAACAGACCAGTTTTTTGTAACTCAAAATCAAGGTCACCTTTTCAATGATACATGCAAAGAGCACGTAACCTTCACATGAATGTACCTCTTCGGGGAAGGTAATCTGACATTGGTAAGGCCACTCCCCCAAATCATTAAATTTCTAATCCAAGAAAATATTTCCCACTTTGGAATGAATAGCATCATAATTAATAATCGCTTTAAGATCCACGTGCTTGTTTAATTCATTAAGCCACCTCACCTTATGCCCCATTTGAACTACATGATTGGCTATCTAGTCAATGGCCCCATTGGCTTCTCTATATGTATGGGAAATGACCACTTTTAAAATTTTTGAAATAAGGTTTTGATTTCCATAACCATAGTCTCTATAGACCATGATATAGAATTGTTATTATTTAGGGTATTAATGATATTCAAAGAATCACCTTCCAACCATAATTTGGAATACCCCAAATCAACAGCTAATTTAATGGTATAGAGGGCTACAGTAGCTTTAGCAATATGGCTATTCAAGTGACCAATAGGGATTTCTATAGCATCAATAACATTTCCAACATGATCTCTAAGAACACCTCCACATCCTACTCTTCTCGAATTTCCCTTAGCAGCTCCATCAAAGTTCCCTTTGATCCATCCATTAGGGGGAACAAACCATTTTATGATCGATCTAGGATTATCAATTTTCAACTTAGATCCTTGAGATCATAAAGGGCTATCAAGTTGGAAGGTTTGACCAGACTTCCTCTGGGATTTAAAATTCTCCTTGAAGGCTCTGATGATATTTTGACCAAGCACCCATCTTGGAAGATCTTTATTTCTGAATATTCTATTATTTCTTTCTTTCCAGATGCCCCACCAAAGGTGAGGGAGGGTTAATTTCCAAAGAAATTGAGCATCAGGATCCTTTGAGGGGTAGCTCCAACTTTTGAAAGAAAGATCCACATTGTTTTGATGAACCCATGTCATGACCCAAAAATTCAAAATCTTAGTCCAGACTTCCTAGGTATAAGAGCAACTCAAAAACATATGATCTATATCTTCAAGTCCATTTTTGCATAAAGTACACCTATTAACCACATTTATACCTCTTTTTTGCAAGTTGTCAAGGGTCAAAAAAATTTTTTGGAGAAGAATCCAAAAGAATATGTTAATTTTGGGTATGAGACCCTTAATCCAAGCATGTGACCAGAAAGGTTGATTACCCTTATCCTTTGAAGCAAAGATAGAAGAGACTTTAAATTGACCACTAGGATCAGCATGCCAGATAATCTCATCCTCAAGATAAGGGTAAAGAGAGAAATCATTTAGGGATAATTGGATATTACTAAAACCTTGATCAACATCAGTTAAAATCACCCATGAATCATTCTGCCAATAATGACTTACTAGAGAGCCAAATCTCTGCTTACATCGGTCAACTAAAGCCTTGTCATGAAAGTCTCCAATCAAAGGATGGTCCTTAAGCTAGATATCCTCCCAAAATCAAGGGATGTTCTTAAACTTCTTGTTACCTTATCTTTGCTATTTTCTTTTACAAACAATTGGTTAATTTAGGAAGTTAGCTAGTTGCATAGTTAAAATTGCATTCATTATAAATAGAAAAATACAAAAGAAAATATTTCTTTTTGTGTGTTTACTTGTTGATAGCAAGCAGATTCAACATCTTATCCAAGATTGGTCAGAACTAACAAAGGCCTCCTCATGAATACTCACATTTATCTTCTACTGAGTGGATTCCAGTAGGTTGCAAGATTTCTTGGAATATTGGAGTTGATCTTAGATTAACTTTTCAAGAGTGGATTTCGAAAGGATTCTCGTTGTTAAGAATCATGCAAAATGACAACACAACATAGTTCTTCATGAAATGATCATGTTGAAGTGTGGTTGATTACATTAGGCCTTAATTAACACTCACATTTTTTATGCCCACTATGGGGCCAAGAAATCAAGTTTCTGACCTCATTTGTTCTTTATTCTACAATTTTTTAATGTTATGTTAGTTTCACCCATATAGTTTCTTGATTTCTCATGCAAAAAACTCATTCTCATGTGAAGAAACTAAAGTTTCACTCCCTATTCTACAATTTCTCGCATGAAAAAGTGTATAATTGTGCAGTTTCTCGCATGGTACACATCATTTTATCACACATGACCTACAAAACTTCATGCAAAATTTTACATCAATAAAATAAAATGCAATTTTCCATATTCTATTTTTATCATGATGATTTAACTGAAATTTTTTTCTAAAGCATTTTGCTTATGATTTCTAATTTTGAATAGCTTAATAGTGGTTTACATATCACTTTCTGAAGATACCCCATTACAAACTCTTAAAAAAGACTAGCAGTTTGATTGGAGGATGCCTACTCAAAGATACGCATGTCAAAGAATGAATTCAAACCCACCTAAACATCATATCTTCTTTTACTTCTTTCTTACACATAGTTTAATAGGGCTTGTGAACTTCATAGAGCCCTAGATAAAGGAATAGGGGAGTTTGCTCTTTACTACTTAGAAGTGATGCCCAAGAGTAAATAAAAAACCTATATGCCTTTGGAAGATAGTACTTGAGGGAGGCAAGAAAGTCAGTGGTTCTCCTATATGAGCCTTTTTTATGAAGAGATGATTATTTCCTTTTAGGAAATCAAAATCTTGAGAAAAAATTTGGGATTGATAAGCTAACTCGCTGATGAACATGTTCTGCATGTTTGGGTAAGGTGAAAAGGTAGAGGAGTATGCTCTTTCCCCTTGAGGGAAATCAAAAACTTGGATCCTTGAATCTAAGCCACCAATCTGAGTCAACCTTTAGAGGGCTTGCTGGAGTGGTCCAACCTTTGGGAACAACCCAAGTGAGCACGCACCTTTCACCGATGATTCCAACTCACTATAATAAAGAATCTTTTTAGAGAAAAAGACTCCAAAGCCATGTTAATTTCTTCCTCTTCATTCCTGGTATCGCATATCAAGAGGAGGCTATGTCTATTGCACTAGGTGGCACCACCCCCAGTCTTGCTAGTCAAGTGTGTGTATTTTCAAATGCTGGTGTGGGCTACTAGCCTCAACTTCATTTGTGAAGCCACTGGTATTAATGTGAATGGAATCCAAGTAAAAACTTTTAGATAGTTGTTACCCGGTTCACCTCCAAAAGGGGGCATACTCTTTGTGCAAGGAGGGGGAAGAATCTCTCCTCTAAATACTCACCGTAGGCATGTACCTAGACATTAGAAGGTGGTATACATGCTTGAACCCTACCACAAGGGGGCTCATTCAACATATATGTTATTGAGTCCTTGGAATACACCAAAAACATGGGTGCCTTCCAGTGGGGTGACACAACTATGTGAGGTGAACACATCACATAAGTTGTGAGGAAAAGGTTTTGCTTCCTCTACCATTTTTGGTTAGAGGGATAAAGCATATCTTTTTTGATTCTTTAAACTTGTCCAAATTTTCAAACAAACAAAGAGTCAAAACTCCCTCGACCTTCCAAGTTGCTTTGTCCTTAATTGGATTGTTTGCAACTACTGCTTGCTTCTTGTGTCTGAAAACAACTATTTTTATAAACCAAAATGAGGTCCAAAATCTAAAAACAATGATGATATCTATTTAAAACTTGTAAACACTATTAGTCCCTTGTTTATAGACTGTCAAAACCTTTGAAAATCTCTTCAAGTTTAGTCAAAACTTGTCAATCTGGTCCTTTTCTAACTTCCAATTTTCCATAATTTTGTGTGAGAAAACTATTGGTTTGTACTTCCTTGCGAGGTTTTTTGCAATTCCTCATGCCCTTTTTTGCACATCTTCATGCAAAATATTACCAAAATATTGTCTTTTCAAATCAAAATCCTATCTCTTTCAATCAAACTATTATTTCCTCACACGACTCTATGTAAGTTCTCATGTGAGAAAATTGGTCTAAAATCATTGTTCTGAACTACGCCTGGTCCTTTGTACTTTCTCATGTGGTTCTTTGCGAATCTTCACATGAGATTTTGTCTTGAAACTATCAAATTTCTATGCTAGAGTTATCTTCTCTCCAAGTTTGATCTATATCTAAAACATGTGATCACTTCTCTACCTATAAACAATGTCATATACTAACTTCTTTCTTAGTTGACAACTTGTGATCTACACACAAACTAGTCTCCCTTGCATGTTGGTCTTATTCTGTTCTCTTGTGTTCATCATATCTTGTGTCATGATATGCATAACTCTTTGTTTTTCTAGCCATTTCTCAAATGACTTGTACCTAGATATACAATACACTTATCTCACTTTGACAAAATTCTAATGTGATCCCTATTTAGACTTTGTTTTAAGTCATTTTCTATTACTATTGCCATAAGGAGTGGGAACTTGTTTTCTCTCTATAAAGCATGATGTGGTAGAGCTAGAGGTCAAAGTCTTGGTAGAGGTTGCTTCCCAGTTTATGCATAGTCTAAATCTAGTGAAGAGTCCTTATGATCTCCTTCACCTATTATTCCAACTCATGTTCAACAAATATTTTCCATAAACTTGTAGCAAACTAGGAATCCCTTGTATTAAGAGAATCCTAAAACTAGAAAGGCACATATGTCTCCACATGATGCAACTGAATTCTCATTTAGAAGACCTTTTCAACTAACATACACTAAAACTTACCATATTCCTAGAACGGTTAATCAAGACCAAGAAAACAGAGAACATGGTAAAGGACAAGATCACCAAAGAAATGAAAGACAAGGAGAACCTTACAACCATACTGATGAGAATGAGGAAAACAAAGAGATGCCTCCTAAAAACATAGAAAAATGTCAAAAGGATGAACATTTTCAAAAAGTTATGGAGATCTTGCTTAAAGAAGAGAAAGAGAAATACTTTCTCAAGCAAGCTCAAGAAGGAGCAAAATTACCTCACCACTTTAACCTTGAAATGATCATCACACATGAAGAGGAAACTAAAACATCCAAGTTACAAAAGCAACTAAAAATCATACTAGAATAGTTGGCTCAAATGATGAGTGACAAGGATAAACCCACAAAAAGATATAATTTAGACGCTCTTTGTTCGTTTATCTTTGACAAAAGTCTAGACATGCCTCCTTTCCAAGAGGAGTTGAGTTACCCAAGTACGAAAAATACTTCAAAACTTTCAATCCCCAAGATCATTTGAGGGAATTTGGTTCTTTGTCTGTGGAATTTATGAACAATCATATATATCTCATGTGTCTATTCCCACAGAGTCTAGGTGGTTAGGCCATGGAATGGTTTTTCACAGTTGCCTATGGTATCAAAATGTTTGATGAGATTGCTAACCTATTTGTTCAACAGTACTCATAAAACATACAACATCTAGTTAACATATGTGACTTGTGTAAGCTCAAATAGAAAGTAGGGGAACCTTTCCTCACATTCCTTCAAAGGTGGCAACAACTATATACCAAATATTCACAAAAGATTCCTGAAATAGAAAACTTTGACATCTTCTTGGATAATGTTTTGCCTGACTTTGGGTATAAAATACAACTTCAACATCCATGCACCTTTGAAGACATGATCACACAAGCTATCTGAATAGAGGAATTCATGGTCAAAAAGGGCAAAATAACTCTTCAAAAAGACACTAAACAAGGATCAACCTCTAGTAAGGATAAATCCAAGTATGTGAACAAAAACTGAGAGGTAGTACATGATGGAGTCATTGACAACATTACTCCTAAACCTACTAAACTGACTTTCAATCTTACAGACAATCTTAATGCATCTAAGAATTTTGAAAAACCTCCTCCTAATAACAAAACATTTGGAAACAAAATGAAAAAATCATCTTGGGTTACATGTCCAAAACGAGAATACACACCTCTTGGTGAACCTCTGGATGTGGTTTACAAGGTGTTGCTTCAAAACAAAATCATTACTACACTGGACAATTCTCATCCTTATGATCCACAACCATGACCTTCATGGTGGAACGAGACTACATTTTGTGAATACCATTAGAGAAAAGGTCACAAAACAATCAATTGCATCAACCTATGTCATAAAGTCCAAGACTTAATTGAAAATGGTGAAATTATTGTAGATGGACATAACAAGAATTCAGACCACAAGGCTTTTAAAGAGTCATTCCCACATTATGAGAAGGGCAAAAAATCTAAATATAAACCTCATAATAAGGCCAACTATACATACACTAATGATGATGATGTGAACAACATGGTTAAACCTATGGACTTTGAATATTGTGAAATCATCATGATCAAGGGAAAACAAGATAACACAAAACCTAAGACACCATTTGTCTTAAGGGGTGCTACATCCATTGCATCTGAAAAAGAACCATCACAATCTTGTGCCAATGTTATAGTGCATTATCATGCCAAGATAGTACTTAAAGTCCCTGTGCCTTCTATTCCTAAGTTAGAACAACAGAAAGACAAACCTCTTGGTAGTCCATATGGAAAATGTACAAAACTTGCAACATCTTCTGCAGCTACTAGCTATAGTATCCTCAACCAATTACAACAAATAAGTGCTCAAATAATGATCTTTGAATTGCTCAAAATATTGCCTACTCGTAGGTAAATTCTTAAAAAATCCCTCACTAAGGAAAACGTACCTCAAGATCTTGATCTTGACAAGTTCCAATCTATGGTAGGTCATCTAACCTCACCTAACTATTTGTCCTTCTCTAAGGAGATAACAATTTACTAAGTCATTCACATAACCAATCATTGCACATTGAAGTTGTGATACACTAGAAGCATGTCCATCATGTGCTCATTGACAATGGATTTGGTCCAAACATTTGTTTTTCTACCTTTCATAGGTAATTAGGCTATTTTGAAGAGTCTATTGATCCTCATCGCACGATAACCATCAAGGCATATGATGAAGTCGAGCATAAATTCCTATGTCTTGTTGTGTTGTCTCTCCAAGTTGGTCCTGTAGAAAGGGATGTCACTTATCAAGTCCTTGACATCACATTAGTGTAAAATATTTTGCTAGGGAGACCATGGATACATGAAATGCAAGTTGTGCCTTCAACTTACCATCAATGTGTCAAGTTTCTATTTCATGGCTCTGAAGTCACCATACCTATGAATACTAGTTACACTTTTAAGAAGCTAAAATCTACTAAAATATTTGTACCTACCAATAGGGAATCTACTGATCATTATCATGATAAGCTAAAATAGATTGAGAAGTCACTCAAGTTGAAAGAAACTGGGATGGGTGAAAATCACATAGAACTAGTTATGTCTTTGACATCTCTTCCTAAGTCTCCCCATCATTATGAGAGACAATCTAAAGCAAAGAAACTTTTGTGTTATCACCTCAAACTAAGTATAATGGTACCTTTGTTAAAGCTACTATACCTCTAGAGGAGGAAGATGAAAATAGAGGCATTGGTGCATGGATATATAGAGAGGAAACTCTAGTTGATCTCACAGAAGTCTGGTGAGATTACTCCTAAAAAGTATGGTCCAGGTCTTAAACTCATGAAATTCTTTGGCTACAAAGGGAATGGTCTAATTAGACACAACAACAATGGCTTGATTGATCCTATCAAAGCGATAGCTAGAAGGTCTCATGATACATGAGGCCTAGGTTTCAAGAAGATTCGCTTTCAACTAGGGATTAACAAATTCATACCAGAACCTAAGAGTTCATCTAAACATGAGTCACAAATTGAGTCAGTTGATCATGAGGATGATGCTGATGATAAAAATCCTTATCCTTATCCAATCCCTTTTGATTTTGCTAAATTCTTTATTGAACCAGATGACTTTTTACCATGTATTAGCACTACAAATGTGGATAGTGATTCTTCTGACAACACCATTAAGGAATAAGGAGAGTCAAGTCATACTATGGTTATTGAGTGACTTTGTAAAAATCTAGATGATGAAGGAGAATGGGTCCCTATTACTGTTGGGGAATTCTATAGCCTATCTCTAGGTAGCACAGACTCTTGGGAGTATGAATTTGATTCTCTCTTAGAAGCAGCTATAGGTAAAGACATAGATCAAGTTCATGTCTATGAAAATCAGCTCAGAGTAGGTGAATCATCTAGGATTAGGTCATATGAGTCTCATCTAACTAGTGTCATCAAGTCTTCAATTAATGTTGTTAAAACTCAGAGGCATTTGAGCACACTTGTGGACAAAGTTGCTCTAGGTCTTGATTTACTCATCTGAGTATTTGATGACTACACCATGAACACCATCAAACCTTCCACATCTCTTTCACTCACCTATCCTAAGTTCATAGACTAGAATTCTAATGCATCTAGTGAAATCCCCACATTCTAGAATGACTATGCTCTTGCCGGCTACTTAAACACTGTCAAACCTATAATGTCTTCCACCAGCAAATAGAGCATCAACATGACTTAAGATGACATCAAATATCTTAGTCACACAATAAAAAAAGAAAATAAATAGAAGTTCCAATGTTGAAAATGACATTGTGGCAATATCATAACTTAAAATAACAAAAATAAAAGAAGTATCCAAAGGTGAAAACCTCTCTGAGGTGCCTAAGGATGAGATATTTGATGCACTTCCTAGTCATTTTAAGGAAAAAATCATCAGTTTTGATAGAGCTAACACAACCAATCAATTTAGTAATAGAGGAAGAGACTCATATGATACACCTTGCATAGTGTTTATCTATAGAAGAGAGAGAGAGAGAGAGAGAGAGAGAGAGAGAGAGAGAGAGAGAGAGAGAGAGAGAGAGAGAGAGAGAGAGAGAGAGAGAGAGAGAGAGAGAGAGAGAGAGAGAGAGAGAGAGAGAGGAATTTATTACCTTCTTTCAAGAGAAAAGGATAAATTTTGTGATGATACCTTGGTTAAGAGTACAAAACACAACACTAACCTTCAAGATTTGGGATACATGTTGGATCATATGGAGAAGTTTAGTCTTAGACTCAACCCTAAGAAATGTGCATTTGGTGTCACGTCCAGGAAACTACTTGGTCACATTGTCTCTGCAAAAGGAATCAAGGTAGATCTAGAGAAAGTTCACACAATCATGAACATGCATCCACCCCATAATATTAATCAAATGAGGGGCTTGCAAGGAAGACTACAATCCATTTTTAGATTTATCTTACAGTTGGTAGACATATCACATCCTTTTACAAAGACAATGCAAAAAGGCATGAAGTATAACTGGAACAAAGATTGTGATCAAAGCTTAACACAGATAAAGCAATACCTTGCTAATCCACTAATCTTGATGCCTCTTATCTATGTGAAGCCTCTCATTTTGTACATCTCAGAAATAGAGTCATCTCTTCATATCTTGCAAGCTTAAGAGGGCAATGATAACAAGGAACAGGCTATCTACTATCTCAGTCACACATTGATTTCCTATGAAATGAACTATAGCATTATTGAGAAAGCTTTCTTGGAAGTCGTATGTTCTTTCCAAAAGTTGAGACACTACATGCTCACTCACACTATGCTGTTGGTTGCTAAAATGGATTAACTAAAATACTTACTCAGCAAGGTAGCTCTAATAAGAAGGTAAGCCAAGTGGGTCATGATACTAAGCAAGTTTGATATTCAATATGTTGAGAGAAAGGCTATCAAAGGATAGACAATTGTTGATCAATTAGAAAACGTGCCAATGCAAAGTCTTCTTCCATTTAACATTGACTTTCTTGATGAATCAATTATAATGTTGACACATCAAACTTGGGTGATTTTCTTTGATGGCTCATTTACACAATAGGGATCTAGTGCTAGGCTCTTATTCATAACACCATAGAAGTATTCATTTCCTAAGGCATACAATATTATGTTTCCTTGTACAAACAATATTGCAAAATATGAAGCCCTAATTAATGACATAAAGATTGCAAATGAGTGGAGCATTGATGAATTGAATATCTTTGGTGATTCATAGCTCATAATCAACCAGTTCAACGATGTGTATTAGACAAAGGATGAGAAATTGATACATTATAAATGCATGGTTAATGATCTGAAGAAATACTTTGCTCATGTCACTTTTCAAAAAATTCCTTGGGCAGACAATAAAGCGGTTGATGCAATGGCTACTCTTACTTCCATATTACAGATGCCAGTGAATGATTTTTGACATGAGTTCCTAGTGGAGATGTTACTCTACCCTACCTATAATTCCCTTGAATCTAGGATGGTATATTCTATTGTAGGACATGATTCATCCCACTACCATCATATGTACTCTTACCCATGTGACCAAATAATTATAGATAATCTAACCCAGAATGAAAAACATCACCTTATCTATAGTGCTTCATGGTATATTATTATTGCTGACAACTTGTTTAGGAGAGGTCTTGATGGAACACTCCTTAGGTGTCTAGAACCCAATGAGTCTAAACACACATTAATCGATGTACATGAGGGCATTTGTGGATCTCACTTTAATGGCTTGACGCTAGCTCATAAACTTATTAGAGTTGGTTACTATTGGCCAAATATGGAGCAAGAGGCAATCAAATACACCAAGTCTTGCAAAAAATGTCATCTCTATGGAAATCCAATTCACAGTTTAGCTAGGGAGCTAATTCCATCTATCATGTTATGGCCATTCCAACAATGGGTCTTTGATCTTGTGGGTCAGATTCACCCATCTTCAAATGGACATAAGTTAATTATTACAACTATAAATTACTTCACTAAATGGGTAGAGGTAGTCCATCTTTCTATAGAAAATGGAAAAACTATATCTTTTTTCATTATGAAATATATCATATGCAAGTATGGTGTACCATTCTTTATCATTACTTACAATGCAAATAGTTTAAAAATAAGGATCTTAAGGAGTTGTTCAAAATCATGCAACATTGGTCTTCTATTTACTACCCCTATGGTAATGCTCAAGTGGAACCATCCAACAAGGCTATCCTTAAGATCTTGCATCACATAGTTAACAAATCTGGAAGGGACTAACACATTCAAATCAATTTGGCTTTATGGGCTTACAGAACAAGTATCAAAACTCCAACGAGTAAAATGCCCTTTGCTTTAGTATATGGACCGGATGATATGCTCCCAATTGAGGTTGATATTCCTACTTTAAGAATCTCTATGAAGGGCCTCATTAGTGATGATGACTACAAAATATCTCAGCTTCAAGAGCTAGAATTGTTAGATGAATGTCAACAAGTGGCGTGCGATCATCTTCGAGCTTATCAGCAATGTATGTCTAGAAGTTACAACAAGAAAGCTAAGCCATGTGACTTCCAAATGGGTGGTCTCATTCTAAGACAAAACCTAAGAATCGGCAACAATAGGTACAAAAGGTGAAGTTTGAACCAAACTAGCTTGGTCCATAGATAGTTATTGTACTTTTTGGTTTTGGTGCTTACCAACTTTCAACAATCGAGGGAGAGGCACTCAAGGAGCCCATCAACACTCTCCATCTAAAGCGGTCCTATGGCTGACATGATTTCAAAAGCTCTTTGTACATACTTAAAAGTCCTAAAAAAATCATTATCTTGGTGAAAACCTAGCACTAGGCACCTTGGTAATACTCAAAAAAGTGAGAAATACAAAAAATACAAAAAAAAATCGAAAAACAAAAAAAAGTGCCATTGATGAAAACTTGGAAAACATGCATCATGGTAGAAAAAATAGAACCTCTACCAAGAAGGTGAAAACCTAGTAAACAGGCATCTCTTGTTTCAAATGTTGCATCTTGTAGTGCATCTTTTGGCTTTTATATAGTTGCTTTCCTGCTTTAGTTTTCTGCTTGGGCTCATGCATCCATGGATTGAATATTTTTGTAGTCTCAGGGGCAACACCCTATAGCCTCATAAGAATCTCTTTTGTATCAATCACCGATCGTTCTAATTGTGTATGCCTACTATTGCTCGTGTCACTATTAAGATTCCTCTCACAGAAAATCTCTTAAGCTTTAGTCACTAGTTGTTCTAATTGCATATATCTATTGTCACCCAATTTCCTACTAAGGTTCTTCTTACTGAAGATTCCTCTTTGATGTCTGTCACCAATTGTTCTAACTAATTCTATCTACTGTCATCACCCTATTGAAGAGATTTCTTTCACATATATTTTGAACATTAACACTTGAATATCAATCCATTAACATAAGATTCTGAACTGAAAATGTTGAACTAGTTTGAAATATGTTGATCTTTTCTTTGTTTTTTTTGCTTTCATTTTATCATGTTCCTTTGAGAAAATTGATGATTTCTCTTTCAACTAGAGAAGCAAGGACTAGGGGGCATGATCTTTTCTTTGCATTATGTTTGATGGTCTAGTTCCAATTATCTGAAGCATCCATGTAAAAGGGGTGTCCACTATGAGAACCTCCATCTCATATTGGATGGTTTTTTGTACCTCGACTCCTTTTGTATGGATAACTTAGAGAGGTTGGTTCTTCTCCTTGCTTGTTTGAGTGAATTCTCTATCCTATAGTAACTACTGATACTCATCCTGCTAAGTGAACATACAGGTCACTACGAGTATACTTAGCACACTTCTATCTTAAGTTACAAACACAAGGGTCATTGTGAATGGAATACTTACTGATTACTTAGCTTAAGAAGGATCTCTCATGTGTCCAGTGTGTATACATGCAAGAAACATTCTAGTCATCCTAGTGTTTATGCTTTGATGCTTATGTTTTGTCACTATGTCAAAAGGGACACCTTGAATGCTTATATTTAATCTCGACAAACTAGGACATGTGTCATATTCATATTCTCATGATTGAAATGTCAGTGAGAATTGTATGAAATTTGTGGGTTTAGCTAAACATTTAATGATGATAATTTTATGAGCTCGATAACCAGACCTAGGGTTGCATCTAGCATAGGGCTACATCGCATACTCTACTTGCATAAGCACATGGTTCGATCACTTCTTCACATGTATCCTTAAATGTGAGGAGTTGTTAGTTTCTTCAAAATATCATGTTTCTTCATGGTTGCACAAGTGTTTGGTTCTTTGGTCGGTCCTCTCAATCTTCATGGGATACCTATCACTATCAACAAAATTACAACCTACATGAGATGTTAGAGCATTCACATTTTGCATTTCACATACATATTTGCATATTCATCTCATCTACAATACATTCATACATCATATCAAATCTGCATTCACAATCATATCATTACACATCTCATGTACGACAAACTAAAAAAGAGAAAAGATGACATATGCGAAGATACTTGAATAAAAAATATCATATATATCTGGAGTCAAGTGTACATTGATACAAAAATAAATGCTACTCAAGTGTTATCAATCCCAAAATGACACAAAATGGTGTTGGCACATTGATCAATACATAGCTAAAATCAAAATAAGAAGAAAGAATGTCTAATTGTTCCCTTCTCCCTTATCTCTAGGTGGAGGAGGAGGAGGGGCATCTTGTCTCGCTGGCTATTGTATGCCATCTGATGCTCTTGCATACTTAGAAGATCAAAGCATCTGATCTACAACCTTGGTTACTACTATGATATATCTGGCATATAGTTGAGTCTCCTAACACTTCTTCTCTATCTCTATGTGAAGAATCTAGTTCTCTCACTCTCAGTCCCCTAGGCACATATCACACATCACTAGTTGTATTTTCATCTCAACAAGTTGTTATTGTGTTGCTCTCAGATGCTCTCTATTCCTCCTCAAGGCATCCTGATGTGGATTGGGAGTGGGCTGATTTGGCATCTCCTCATCACCAATTGTGGCCTCAGGCTGCTTAGCTGGTTGCTCCTGCATGACTCACTGCATCTGTGCATCTCCTCTAATGGCACCTAATATGCCCATCTCACCTTGTGGATGTCTCTGTCCAAACCCACTACCACATGCACCTACATCATCTCCCATCTATTAGGGAGGAATCTTTACTTGTGATGTACATTTCCTAGGTCTCTATTGTTGGCGTGGTGGTTTTTTTACTAGCTACCTTGGCACCACCATCCCAACTAGGTTTGTGAAGCATGGGAAGGGATGACTCACAAAATGTGTTTGGTATGCTAGAGTCATCCCCCCATCTGCTACTGCTACCAAGTAATCCCACTAAGTCATAGCAATAGATCATGCATCGATCATCAATTTTCCTTGGTCTACTCTGACTAACCATCCTTACTCTACATCTAAGGTAAACCTAGCATATGTGTAGAACTCCTATGAAATATCATGTGGTCGACCGTACTGTCATCACATGCAAGTCAAGGGAAATCTCTCAATGATAATAATTGAATGACCAATTAGTGGCCAAGAGGAAAATATGTGGCTAAGCTCCACCTGGGCATCATCCCACACCTTAGTCTCTCTCCAAGGTTGCCACACTAAAACTACCAGGTCATCCAACTGGCCTCTCTAGTGCTCCATCTTACCCAGAGTTTTTTGGGTCATTTTTTCCTAATATCTGCATATATAGGGCTCATGGTCCTGTCTAATAGAGTGGAATATTGGTCTCATAATGGGCAAGTTCTCCCATGCCCACACCTAAAGAACATAGACCCCTGTGACCATGTTCTTCCTCTTATGATAGACAATTTCATGCATCTCATGGAACATGTGGCCTAGCATACACTGACCCCATCTAAAATGTGCCAACTCATCTAGCAGTTGTTGCAACATCTATTCCCATTCACACTCAAGTTTGTGTTGGCCTCTTTCAGGCATCAAAAAGTAACTAATGAATACTCCAAGCATTGCTGCCAATCTATAGGTGGGACCATATGTATGCACTAGCTCATCCTAGGTGATGGCCTGACCCATGATGAGGTCCTCTTGGAAAATGGCCCTCAATGTCACTATACCTCTCCATGGATGTGTTTCATACACCACTCGAGGGCCATGGAAGGGTATTTGTAGAAGTTGGTAGATGTCCTATAGGGTGATGGTCATCTCTCCCAATGGAAAGTGGAATGTGTTCATCTTCGGGTGAAAATGCTCTATGAGTGTAGTCAGTAAAATGTGACTCAACAATAATGCAGGAATCCAACAAAGTTGTGATAGACTGAGGGAATCAATATGTGCAAGCTCTATAGCATTTAGCTATCTAACCAATGCTCCATAGGGAGGATAATATGATCTAAATGCGACATCAAGAAATGTAACCTACAAACACAAAAATAATATTAATATGATCACTACCAGACATGTGACAATGACAAATGAAAGTGTGAAACTACAAATAAAAAATCAAATTTCAACACAAAAATTTTACAAACTATACCATTTTTCTATGCAAGATCTCATTTTCTCACACAAGGTTACACTTTTTCACGTGAGAAATTAGATCTTCGTGTGAGATCAATCAATACACTCAATGATAAATCAATCAATTTTAGGGTCTCTCATGTGAGAGATGGGTATCTCCCACATGAGGAAACCTAGAAAAATTGATGAAGAAGTACAGTTTTGGTACTTCCTCTTGCAAAAGGCGATTGACGATTGCATGAAGATAATGCTAAAAATGCATAAAAAATTCAATGAAAAGGTAGGTAATTGTTGACTCATTAGAGGTTTGTACTATGTTAGTCGGTTATGTTGCCTAAAATGCTCGAATTGATGCAAATACATGGGGACCACCATCTTTCTCCTCAAAGCTCTCTTCTCCACAAAAGACAAAATGCACAAATGAATTGAAAAAGACCTTTTTGGCCCTTATATAGGTTTTGACCTGATTTTTCAAAGTGCTTCAATTGGCACAAAAATCACTCCCTTGGCTGATTTGGCTACTTCGAACTCATTTTCGGGATTGAATTTGAAATCTGACACACTTAAACAACTCAAAATCACATTTTAAAATTTTGGGACTAATTGTGATCAAATGCTTGTGCAATCCATTTTTCTGATGCTTTTTGAATCTTCAAATAAAACTCAAATCATATTTCTTCAAAATTTTCCAACTTTTTTGGAAATGTCAACCTTGGTCAAATCTAGTCAACTTTAGTCAAACTAGGTCTTTTGGACCTTGAAATCACTCTGAATCAACTCCAAATTTTCTTTAGATCCTTCTAATCTCATCTATATTCTTCCAAACCTCAGATTTCTTTAGTATCTTTCAAAATACTTCTCTGCATCACTATTCAGGTGTGTCATCTTTATATTTTGCTCCTAAAGGGGGTAGGATGATTACATCATTGAATCTTTCAAAGCTTGCTTCAAATCAATTTGAATCTTATGTCATGATCGCTAGGGGCATCTCATCACTTGGGGCATCTTTTTCCCCTTTATTTGGCATCATATGTCATCTATCTCATCTTTTGATCAACTGATCAATCTTATAACAATTCTTGTCATAGTTTGATTGACAAGTATCAGGATAGTCTAACCCTAACTCCTGAGGATCAAGACTCGTTCTAGGGATGATTCTACAACTCATGCATGATTAGATCTTGTTATCTTCTATGGAATAGTACTCAGGTGTTTAAGCTAGACTCTAGAGAATTAAGCTTTGTTTTGGAGATAATTCTAACTCTTTCTTAGGATTAAGCTTCATTTTGGAGATAATTCTAAACTCTTGCTTTCAATCACTATTCAATGGACAAGTATCCAATAGTCTAACTTTGAATCCTAAGGATTAAGCCTCATTCTGGGGATAATTCTATGAATTGTGATTAATCTTGTTAGCATCTAATATACAGGTATCAGGACAATCTAACCTTGACTCCTTAGAATTGAGTCTTGTGCTAGGAACAATTCTATGAAGTTTGATAATCTTTTTTCTATCAATTTTGGTATCTAGGTGTTCTATCTGGATTCCCTAAGATTAAGCTTCATTCTAGAGATAACCTTAAAAGGCGTATTGATTGGTCTTTGTATCATAAATTTTGGAACCAATCTCATTTCTTGATCTATGCTTCACACTTCTGATTTCTTTGAATCAACATGCTACTCACAAATTCATTTAAAGAGGGGCAAATGTAATACCCCAAGTTTGGCACATTGCCATGCTAAATCAATTATGGTCTATTAATCAATCTTAAAGTCCTATTTTACTAGGCAATCCTGATTTTGATAATTACTACTTGACGTAAGTGTCAAATGTGAAAAATCCCTAATCTGCATTAATTACATTCTTTATTTAATTCCTAAGTATTGACTCAAATTAGCTACACTAAACCTATTAATTAAGTTTAACTTAATTATAAGTCTTCATAATTTAATTTAATTAAAATTATCTTTTAGCTAATCTACAAGGGAATTAAATGTATTTGATTTAATTAAATATATCCTCATTTTAATGTATTGAATTTAATTATTCAATTAATTAATATTATACATTTATGAGGTCATATTCAATTTTATTAAATTAAATCTACTCTCCAAATTCTCTCTTCAGTTCAGGAATGGAAACTCTAAGTGAACTAGAATTGGAAATGGAATTAACTTAGTTAACTATGTCTCACATTTAGAACAGAATCAGTCAACTCTTTCTCAAACTTAGAAGTGAATCAAGTAACTTCATTTGCACAAGGAAGGTTCCATTCTAATTGAATTTCATTTCTAATCTCAACCGTCCATTCGAATCAATCTTGATCATTGATCAATTATGGAATTCTATTTAAGAGACTCAATTCCTCATTTCAAAAGTTGCAAATGAATTATATCGAACTTATCCTGAAATAATTACTCATTTCTTGCACTCATAATTTCATTAAATCTTGCATATTAATCTCATTATAGTTTTAAATGCATTCATTTAGATTAATTGTTCTTTCTTTTTCTTAGATTAAAATTGCATATCATATAGATTAATCTTGCACATCATTTAGCTTTACAAATCCTTCATTCTAGATGTCTAGTTGCTAGCTTCTTGGTCTGAGAGCAATTAGCAAAATCATTCTAGTCAAGAGGCAACAGATCAACTTGTTGGTTATTTTGGATGAACAATCCCATGTTCATTCTGGGATAATTCTTCATACAATGATCATGTTGAAGTGTGGTTGATTACATTAGGCCATAATTAACACTCACAAATATGGCAAAGTGTTTTTTTACTAATGTCAAAGAGGGAGATTGTTGGTATCTCTAACCATTGTTGTCTATTAGTGTCAACCAATTAGTCATTTACAAGGTAGAGTCAAATGGTCATCACTACGACTAAGATACTCTACATAGGTCAAGTCATGTACATTAGATAGTATGTACTGAGCATTTCTATAGAAGCCAAGTAAGTGTATGGTCACATAGTAATTTTTTATATGTATTGAGCTCATCAGCGACCGAGTAAATTCCAAGTATATAAGTACCGAGTGATGAAGTATATGTTGAGCATGATAAGGTTAATGTTGGCCATTTTTCCCTCCATTTAGCCCATCATCAATAACTGATCTAAGAGATCTTCAATGGGTCAGATTCTTTGATGTGGGTTAACACACTTTTCGATCAGGTTAGCATCTCATGTTAATGCAGTTTCTTCATGTGTTGAGCTAGTTCAACTTGTTCATGTGTCGAGTCAGCTCTTTTTTTCTTCATGTATTAAGATGCAAGTTAACATGCATTTTCTATTGGGGTTAACATTTCACATTAACCATTTTCATTATTTCGAGAAGTGACTTTTCTTGCTTCCATGAAATTGTAAAATTGTATGCTATCTCTTTGACTGCGTATTAGGAAATGTACCAACAAATGAATTAGTGCCAAGTGGTGGGTCAATTTCTTTAGTGTATTTTACTCACCGATAGATCAAAGATCATCTATGGTCGTCAGTATGTCACTATAAAAAGTTGCAAGGTAGTTATTTCATGCGACATAGTGAGCACTTGTCATGTGGCAGGTGGGTCCTTCCCTTTTATGGGTCACGATGTAGTGGATCTTTGTCTTGTTGGGATGCCTTTGATCTAATGGCTCTCATATTTGTGCACCCTTCCTTGGCCCTTTTACAAAGATGTGATGACCGTTAGATTTAGATGTATCTTTGGAGATTTCTTGCTTCATCCCAGCCATCCATTTGATATAAAGGAAATCTTGATTGAGGGGTGTGTTTATTTCATCGGTTGGGATACTTTTGGAGCATCTAAACCATCCATGAGATCTACAGCAATGTTTCATACATTTTCTGGGTAGATTAGATCTATTCTACATAAGTGCACTTTGTATTTTTAAGGTAGGTTAACTTGTGTGTTATCCTATCCCACATTTTCTTTGACAACGGTGCAAATTTATTTGTGGCAGTCATTGCACATTAAAAAGATTGTTTCTTCAAGGAAAATCGGCATTTTAGGGCTTGTTCCATGGTGGTAATGCATCTTCGTGCCTCTTTATTACATTTAATGATTAGATCTTTTGGATTTGATCTCTTGTGGTTGGATGCATTGAATTTGGTTTCTTCCTATCACTATTACATCTGGATTTGTTCCATGATCAGATTTCTTCTGGATTTACAATAAGTGTTAGGTGTGGTGGTTAAGTTTGTTTTAGGGTAGAAAATATCCCAGTTATGCCTGAGCTATAAATGTATATTTTTTAAATTTTGAAAAGGTCAAACCCTCTCTGTTTCTCTAGCATTTCTCTGGCTTGCTACTATAAATCCCCTTTGCCTCTAAACTATATGATATTTTTCCTTATCTCCTTTATCCATTGATGTATTGTGCAAGTACTATTTACCTCTCATTGGTGTATTATGGATATCTACAATCTTGCATGACTACATCTCTTTTTGGCCTCTGAATGATATATAAGTGAATTCTCTTCTTCCTTTCATCATTCATTTTGGTTTTCTAATCTTCATGTGATTGTTAGATTAAAACAACCCTCGATGTGTATATCTTTTGGTGTTATGATGGTTCAATAGTGCATATATGGGCAGATATTGATTTGAACACTCTATTTTGGTACATGACCTCCTTAGAATAGATTAGGTATATTTTGTTTCTTGCATCTCCTTCTCCCTTTTCCTCTTAAGAGTAGTTAGGTGCATCCTAATAGCAAGGGAAGCTAGCCTTCTTTGGAGACTCAACCTTATAGTTCAAGTCCCATAGCTTGGAGGTTGTTTCCATGATTCACAAGGTTGTCCTTAGATAAAAAAATTGGACAAGGGTAAAAAATTTTGCCACAATAGTTAACAAAGGGTAAGAAATAACAATTTTGAGCATCAAAAATTGTAAAGACCGAGCAATGCAGAGTTTACATAAAATTCAGGAACAGAAGAGAGTTTTAGGCAAAATGATTATCATGCCAACTTGGAAGGTTTATTTAAGTTTTGAAGAGGTTTTTATAGAACATTTACATGATGTGGATCACATGTCTCTATGTGTATGTTCAATGATCAATATGAAGAGGCAAAACCTAGAGCCATCTAGAAAACTCTTTATGCAAACCTTTAAATAGCGATGATCTTAAGCTAGATTGTATGGTGTGATATGAGAATAGAAGAGTATAGGTGTGAACATGAAGCATTATACTATGAACAATTGAGAAGATCAGAAGTCATTCAAGGGTTATGTTATCATTTAACAGAGAAAATGACCTATTCATAAGATGTGAATGTGAAAGGGAAAGACAAGTGTTATTAGATCGAAGGAGATGATCCATTAGTAAGGATGAGACTCAAAATTAGCTTGCAAAGAAATTTGAATCAAGTACTGAATTAGTTTTAACAAACTCGAATTAGGGTAGATCTCTTAATAGATACCTATAAATCTCCTAACAAAGCCCTTAGTTGTAAGTGCCAAATCCTTTAACAAGGTCAGTTTCTTAAGACTTTAATAGGATAGACTCCTCACAAAGTAGATCATATTTTATGGTCAAACATTGTAACCTTATCTGGTTAACTTTATTATTATAGTAGTGAAGATCTGTGGGTGTCATCCACACCCTAGTTTCGCCTTCACCTTGGAGGGTTTCTAGGTAACAAATATTGTGTTATGTGTTATTACTTTCATGCATGTGATTCAATTGATTTACATGTTACAAGCAAGTTTACATTTAAAGTTTTGCATTATTGATAGATTTGGATGAGTCTTTGAAAAGTGAAAAGTGATATAGATTTTGATTCACCCCCCCTCCTTAGTATCTAGTTTACTCCTTCATAAGTCAACACCCGAGGCAATTTTGGTATAAAACCAATACACTTCTCAATGTAATTTTGGTATAGAACTTGCATGTTTCTTGAGATAGTTTCTTGTGCAAGATCACACACTTCTCAAGGTAATTCCTAGTAGTGGTGGACATGCTTCCCCAAGGTGTTTTGGTAAAAGTCCTAAGGTGGTGATATTTTATTTTTCCCTTCCAACTCTTTTTTGACCTACCTATATTTTTTGGTCATAACTTGCTCATCTGAACTTTATTTTTTGCAAATGAGATACTGTCGAAAAGTTGATTTTGAGCCCATCATGATGGTGCTTTTTATTTGGACTTTTGTTTGGTTTCTATTTTATGCAATCAATGTCAGAGGTTTAATTTTGTACTTCGGGAGACATATCTTGAGACATTCTATTTTACAAATTTTGCTCTAGGCACATCCCATTCAGTTTTTTTTCTTTTTTCCATTCTAGTGGATATCTTGGTTGTTTTAGGTCCGAGGATTGATTTTGTTACTTTAGATGATTTTTCATGGGTTTTACTATCTCTTGTATTAGCCTTATGTCTCTTTTGATCTTTGTTGACATTATTTTGTAGTATTTTTTGACCTACCTGTGGTTTTTTGGTCGTAACTTGCTCATCCAAACTCCATTTTTTGCAAATGAGATATTGTCAAAAAGTTGATTCTAAGCCTACCATGATGGTGCTTTTTATTTGGACCTTTGATCTTGTTTGGTTTCTAGTTTATGCATTCAAAGTTAGAGATTTAATTTTGCACTCTGGGAGACATATCTTGAGACATTCTATATTATAGATTCTGCTCCATGCACATCCCATTCATTTTTTTTCTTTTTTGTATTCTAGTGGATAACTTGGTTGTTTTAGCTTCAAGGATCAATTTTGTTGCTTCAAATTATTTTTCATGGGTTGTATTGTCCTTATATTTCTTTTGATCTTTGTTGACATTACTTTGTAGTATATTTGCAAAAGCATTGAGATAAAGTGCCACTCTTGCATTTTGAAATCCTACACATCTTTGTATTTTGTTGTACTCACACTACATTATAAAGTACCTTGGGTGGTTTCATGTTGGTCATATTTTCCATCTTTCTTTGTCAAGTGAGTGTTCCATCCATGACATTAGCCTCATGATGTGTTGATGACATGTGCCACTATAGGTGTTTGTACTTCTTTTACACTCTCGATGTTCCCAGTTCTTCTTTTTGTAGGAGATATTGCATTTAGTTTCAATGTTCATGTCTTACTTCTCAACATTATAGGGGGGTTATGCTAGTTCTATTACTTTCTTGGTTTGATGAAGTGAGCTATGTATTCAATATTTGATCCTATGTACTAGGCCATTGTAGTGGCTGGATACCTATGCATTCCAGTGAGATGGGTCATCTACCATATAGACATTCTTTCATTCTATTTCTTTGGAGACCATGAAGATACCTTCTATCATCAATTGATTAGCTCTTCAAACTTAGTCTTCTCTACCTGGTCATGTTCTATACAATGAAAGTTCTTCAGATCAATAGTTTGGTAGTATTTGTAGCTTCATGTTTTAGTGGTGTTCTTCATGATCATCTTTTCTTCCTATCTTATGGGACAATCCCTAGTTTGGAATCTTTTTCAATCCTTCTGTAGTTTTTTTTTAGCATTTTTTCCATCTCTTTTTGGAGTAGGGTTTTTCCCATGTGGTTTTCTCTATTTCTCATCTTTTCAAAGATTTGGTTGTGCTTGGGTACCTCATGCAGCTCTTTCATCAAGACCCAAATTTACTTTCAGTAGTAGTTTCTAGGTTTTTAGCTACTCCCTAAGTTTATCTTAAGGGGGGTGTTAGAGTAATAAATTATTTACTTATTAATTAAATCATATTAAGTCACTTATTATCTATGGTTTACTTAAGCTAAACTTTGGGCATATAATAATTAATTCTTTTATTAATTATTATCATGCAAACTACATTAGTTATCTGTTAGGGTTTTGATCTCCTTTTATAAGGATTGATCTCATTGTAATTAATTTATTCACTTTTGATTATATCAATTTCTCTTTTTACTCATCAAGAATGTCTCACCTATGGATCTGGGAATTCTAGCCTCCATAGCTTTTGCTTCTCTCTTTTTGTGGTAGGTGTTTGCATGCAGGTGATTCTTGAGAGTTGTGGGGTTGATCTTTCATCAACTTCAACATCTAAAGAAAGTCTTATAGAATATCTACCTATAACTAGGATATCTATCAATACCAAAATTCGATAAGAGTGAGTATTATCTAGATTGTTTAGAATATTATCAATAGAGACTAATTTTTGAAACCTATATCAATTCTTAGCCTTATCTTTTGTTGAGGCTAGACTGCAAAATGCCTTAGCATTATCTTCATGTGATTCCTTATTTTTATGCCCAACTTTATCAATAAGTAGGAACCATTTAAGCCCTTTTCCATTCCTTTATATCATGCATATGCATAATACTCAATAGAAAATGTTAGTTTCTAATAATGGAAGGCAACATCAAAGCTCAAAAAGTCATTGATGACCGAAATAGGACAATCTAAGAATGGGTGATTTTTCACCCCATAGTCACTCCTTTTAGGGATATATAAATTATCATCAATGTCCTCTAAGACTACATCTAGTTATTCTAATACTTTTTTTAAACAAAATTTTGCAAAGATCACTAATTGTAGATTTATCCCTATCAACATGAAAAATAGTAGCAATAAACACAATAATAACCTATATGTTTTTTTTGGATCTATCTACAAGAATTGAAAATTCATTTCCCCAATTTTTTAACATAATTGTTACTATCAAGCTATGTTTGTCTATCACAATCTTCTTTAGTCTAATGTCCATAACATTACCCTAGAACGACATTTCCCTTTTCCTTGCCTCCTTCCAAATAGGTGTGTCCTTATCAATCAACTAGGGCGACCCTACAAAAAACTCGGTTAAGATATTACATACAAATCTAATGCTACAAAGGTTGGGTTAAATAGAAGCCAATGAGAAACTCTAGAATAACTCTAATCACCCACTATCCATGAGAAATTCTATTACATATAATGATTACTAACAATAATTATTTGAGGCTCTAAATAATGCAGCATAGATGCCAAGCCATGAAATGAAAGTGAGTGAAAGCCCCACATTGCCAACCATTTTCTTAAAGGAACAAATGACTCAGGCAAACTAGATCAAAAAATAATCAAACAAGGAAAAAAAAAGAGGCAAGGAAATTTTGGCAAGGATAAGAGGAAATATAATTTTAAAAAAACAAATACCCAAGGATGTATGCCTTTATAAAATAATATTAATATTAAAAAAATAAAATCGAAAGACTAGATAGATATCCATGTTAACATATAAATGAAAATGACTAGAGGCTATTTAAATTTATATGTTAAGATGGATAAATATATATATCATAAAAGGGAAAAAACCTAGCGCAACAAGCATAAAGAAGAAGCTTATAAATATGAGTATGTTTATATGATGTTCAACTCATGCATTGATTAGTAAAAATATTCAATACTAATATATTTTTTTGATAGGTAATTGGTCAAAGTCTAGATTATTTATTATTATTGTTAAGATTAATTATTATCAAGTGTTAATTTTGAGTATATTCGAACCCAAGACCTCCCTGACAAGAGGAGTGTAATTTATCAATGTGTTGTAGGCTCTTGCCTAATATTGAATACTAATATTAATATTAGTATAACCTCTAATATTAAATATTGATATTAATATTAAACGAAGAATTCATAATAATTTTAATTTTACTATTCAACTACTAAAAGAACACCTCCATTAATAAAATTGCTCTATACATAAAATTCTCATAACACCCCCAAACTTTGTAACTCATATCATACTTATTTTACATCATCTAATGATGATCCCATCGACCCCTTTATTGGATAACTCATCAACCTATATGTTGCCTTCTCTATAAATATGGTTGATGATAATCTTTCTAAAAGAATTAATTAAAAGGAGAGCTCTAAATAGGATGACATTAAGTCTCTAATTTGAGAAAGAGACCCTACTAAGGCCATTAATGATGATATCAAAATCTCCTTAAATAGCCAAGTTTTTACTTATAAGGGGCCCTTCTACAAGAGCTATTAGTTACGCTTTATTATTAGTTTTCTCTCCAATTGGGTTTTCTAGGATTTATAATTCCACTCCATCCTCATTATAATGTAGGCATCACCTTACACCTACTTTACTTGGTTTTGATCCATCCCCTCTTGAGAGGATTCCACAAACATTCAACTATTTTTTGAACAATTTCTTTAGCCTTGTGACCAAAAAATGGGGAGATCTTAAGCCTAACCCATCCACACCATATATTTTGACCCAATAAGTCATTCTAGAATCCCTTACATTGTTGGTTCATAATTCTATAGTTAAGATTTTCAATGAAAGTTATTTCGATTCTATTTTTAAATTGTCTCTCTTGTTGTCCTTAAAGAAATACCTCTTTTGATCTTTCCTAAGTTCCCAAATAATATAAGAGGGGGACAATTTCCATAGACCACCATATAAGTAATGCTTATTCATGGCAGGCCAATCTTGAAACATACCTAAAATGGTTTTCAAAAAAGTTGAGCTTTATCCTAATTTATTACGTACCCATTGCATACATTCATATGAGAATTTTTAGTTTAAGAGTATATGATCCATATTTTCCTCAACTTCTACACATAGGGAGCATCTATTAGGACTCTCAAAATACATCTTTCTAAACCTACCTTTGATTAGATTAAAGAGCTAACAATAGACCATCCTTTGGAAGGCAGAACTTGTCCTAAAAAAAATTCAAGGGAATTTCTGTCTGAGGTCTACACTGTTGACTAACAAGGAAATCATATCCATCATTTGAGTTGCATTCACTTGTCTTTGACCCATCCAAAACCAAATTGTCTATATCTAGATTGAATGCAATTTTCCTACTCCCTATTATCTATTCTAGTTCTACATTCTCTTGAGTTGGAATCTTTGTATTCTCTAAAGACTTCTATCTCCAACCCTTTGATAAATCACACTTAGTAGTATTTCTATAGTACTACACAAATTTTCTACATCTAGATTCCAAAATGGACTTGAAGGTTTCAAAATTGAAGATTTTTTCTAAGGCACTATACCCTCCTAAAAGTCTGACCATAATAGGGCTTTCTCAACTTTGTCCAAATTCCATGTTAGCTTATCTAAAATGGTCTTCCTACATTCTAACATAAATTTCCAGATCCAAGATCCTCGTGGAGGAGATTTCGATCTTAAAATATTGGAGGGTTCTCTACTACTTAGATATTTATCGGAGAGAATCTTAACACATTCAAGATGAGAGTTTCTAAACACTCTCCAAACTAGTTTATCTCCTAGGGCTATTCCTTGATCTTTGATGTTATTTATTCCTACACCCCTTTCCTTCTTTGGTCTACAAACCTTGTCCCAAGCCAATAATGATATTTTCTTCTTCTCCCTAGTGTCCTACTAGAAGACACACCAGAGATGCCTATTTAGTTCTCCATTTTTAGATATCAAAAGGTTAATACAAGATAGTCATAATATATGCATAACATATACAACTAATTTTGTCATAGTTTCTCTCTCTACTGAAGATATCCATTCACCTTTCCAAGTAGCTACCTTTTTGAATTTTGTCTATAACTAGATCCCATAATTTAGAGGACCTATTTCCTTTGTCTAGGGGAAGCCCTTAGTATTTGTAAGGGAACTCTCCTTTCTTAACATCAAGGATATTATAAATATCTCTTTCCAATTCAACATTTGAATTGAAGAAGAAGAATTTTTATTTTCTTGGACTAATATCTTGTTGAAAAGCATTTAGTAAGAGTCTAGAATTTTCTTATAGGCTATGACCTCTTACATCTCACTATGCCCATGCAACATAATATCATCCACAAATTATTGATGAGTAGTTAGGTCTAAAACATTGGTGATTCTAATACCTATAATCTTATTTGATTATCTCACTTTCATGATAGCCCTACCTAGGGATTATACCATGATGAAGAATAAGAAAGGAGAAATGGGATGTAATGCCCCTCTCAGAGATCCTTGGAACAAGGATTTAATTTAAGAAAGATATTTCTTTTTACAAGTATGAATGCACATGACAACATCATACAAGGATCACAAAGATCACAACAAAAGATTTCACCACAATCCTGACAACCAAAAAATCTCTGAATGCCACTACCAAACTAACACATGTAAATAGATTCTAACAATGACCACACACATGACGAGGGTTCAAAGAAATGACCACTTATCAACAAAACACCATGCTAGGGTAAAATTCAGAATCTTGAAATTTGGCTAAGTCTAAAATCCTAAAGCCCAAAAATTTCCTAGAATCCTTATCTTATCTTGGAGAAGTCTGAAACCTATCTCAAAAGACTCGTTGCATATATTAAAATATATCATAAGTATAAGGAATTAAATATACGTCAACTTATACTTGACCGATATATTTTAAACCCCTAAGAAAGACTATTTTCAACTGGAAAAGTGTGAAATCTGATAAGTGTCCAAAATCAACTTTCAAAACTTCCTCGACCAAGCCTAACTACTCACTATTTCTCGCACGAGGAAGTGCACTAGTCTTCAGTTTTGCATGAGACTTTGCATAGCTACAAATGAGAAATTTTATTTCTCTGCACAAGGATATGCATCACTTCACACAAGGATTCACAACACACCACACAAGGATTCACATGGCTCCACATGAGGATTCACATCAAATTGCATGAACTTTTTCTTCCCTACTTGAGGAAATACATTCTTGCGTAAGGAAGTACATTCTCATGTGAGGAACTACCTTTCCACATGAGAAAACACAACAACATGACAACAGGGCAAGAATAAAAAGCATAAAAACATAAAAACCTCCACACCTGGGAGTACCAGATCCACATAAATCAAGGAAGGAACACTCGAGTGCATAAAAAACAAGAAAGAGGAACATCTATCCATCTAAACCATAGCCTTAAAGAATGTACTAAAAGTAACATTGCAATGAACAGAAGTAACATCACAATGTATAGAAATAACATCGCAATGAACAAAACAACTAAGTATGCAGTTCCTCCCAACCATCAATAGCATCATAAGACAATCACGGATCCTAACCATCCCCCACACATAACATCCCAAGCCACCGATCAGATTTTTGGTACTATCATAATCGGGACATCATTAAAACATGTTATAATATAAGCATAAGAAAATCTAACATGCTAGTAGTAAAGCATAAGATAATCCTACAAAGTAGATAACATCACCTATCACATGATCACATGCTAATCATCAAAATAAGGAAATGTGATAGTAACTAATATCATCCAAACATGATATACAAGCACTCCAATGAAAGCATAAATCACAAGAAAGCATACTCCAGAACTCGAAGTACCAAGTGCAAACATCCATCAACAATCGCACTAGGATAAAAATTCGTCTCTATACATCGGTCCCTAGCAATGGTATAGGTAGCTATGCCTCCCAACCACGTGGTACCTGCAAGTCCACACCCACCATGCTGATGGAGATAGTGATCCAACCACAAACACTCAAAGTAAACATCCAAGGCTATCACTAATGCCAAATAGTAATGATGATTGTAACCAAGAACCCATGGCAATGCAAGAAGTATAGGTCTAGCTACTAAGTAGGGGCTGACATCATGGAGAGTCACTTGGCATCAACAAGCCCAAGCTCTGATCGTGTGTCCTAAAACTTAAACAGGTTCTCACAGATTGTTTCCTCAAACTTAATTAGGTGCTCACACATTTTATTATCTTAAGTGTTATTACCATTCACACATTTTATTTAGTTATCACTTATATAAAACTTCCTCACCTCTACCTACCCTCTAGGTACAATGATTACCACATTGTAGGATAGAAGCCCCATCCATATGCTACCCTACCCTACCCATGCTCATCCTATGCTAAGTGCTCGTGGGCATGCATATTCCCAACCCAACACCAATGATCATAACTTTTGGAAGTACAACAGAAGATCGGGCCTCACAAGTCAACCAAAAAATGTACGCACACGTACTCATGTGTGCCACACCACCATCACAAAGATCATAACAGAAGGATTGGATGAGAACACAAGAAAAATATCACTCAACCGAAAATAACTCAGGGGGACAGATTCTCCACGAATCCCCAAAGAACAATAAAATCATACATCATGAAATCACTCAACTAGCCTCAATTTGGGAGTATGGATTCTACACGAATCCCAATGATGCAACAAGACCAAACATCATGAACTCACTCAACCGGCCTCAATCTAGGAGCATTGATTTAACACAAATCCTAGTGTCCACAAAACAATAACAAAGGTCTAAAAGAAGCAATAACACTAGGTATAAAATCACTCAATCGAACACAATGTTGGGAGTACGAATGCAACACAAATCCCAATGCAAACACAAAACTACAACAAAGGACTAATTGATATCCAAAAAAATAATCCAGGTCCACGACCCAACTTGTGCCAAGAAAACTCAAGAAAATAGGGTGGCATGCAAAATGAGATAAAAACTCCAAATAATGGAAAACTTCAAAATTAAAACCTATTTGGCCTTTGGGTACAAAAATCTCAAAAATCCAAAAATAAATGAGTTCAGACACCATATGCAAAAATGAGCATAATAGTGCAAAACCCCAAACCCTCATCCCAAAACACATGAAAATGCTCATACCTAACCAACCAAGCAGAACCAACAAACAAAAATAGAGGGGGACACTAGTTCTCAACCTCCAGCCAAATGGAGCAAAAATAGAAGTAGAAATGGAGCAAAAATAATAAAATGAGAGAGCCCTACCTCGCAGCCAAAAGGGTAAAATGAAAATCTAAACCATAAAATAAAAAGTTCGCAAAAGTGGCCGAAATCATGGCAATCCAAGGTCTCCTTGAGTTGGATCCAACAAGCTCAACCTCGCGACAATCCCACACCCGTAGCTCCCATAATGAACAAAACAATAAATCCTCATGAAGACTATTTTGGGTTTTACTCTCCAACTTTCTAATTTGAAAGTGAGAAGTTTGAAATTAAATTCCTTTTTGGATACTTATTCACTTTTCAAGTGAATAATTGATTAAGGAAAATAACCAACCAACCTAGTTAAACCCCAAATCGACCCAAATGAAAACAAGCTATTCCTATAAATAGGAACTCAACTATGGAAAAGCTGCCAAAAATTAAAATAAATCAATTTAAAAGCTCGAAAACCCAAAAACATAGAAATTTCCTTAACAACTTTTGTGACAATGCGAACCTCTAAATGCCCTGACATGCTTACTGGTCTAATCAGATGATGCAAATGAGTTTGGATTTAATAATCACCAAAATGATTAATTAAAAAAATTAAAATAAGGATTTGTCAACCATACAAGGATGACATTGGTAAAATATGAATAGTTGAATCACTAATTCCATTTGCCACTGCCAAGGATATAAATCCTACACACTAAACAACACGATCAAGTGCAATTGCATATAACAACATAGCCAAAGTAATAAATACATTAAATCACCTAATTCAACCATTTATTTAATTATATTAAAATAATCTATTTACATCACTCACATTCACATAAAGCATAACAACGCAAGAATGAAGTAAATAACTAATCAAGGTATAACATTTGACCCTTAGGTCCTCGCAAATGTAAAACATAACATGAGTAACAAGTATCTCTCGGATCAAAATATAACAAAGTAAATATCCGCAACACAAACCAATGAATCCAACATGGACAATCCATTTCTAAGTATTTAAGCATTTAATAATGGTTGTTTAAATAACAACAACAAAGGTCACGTAAAACACATAAGTCAACATAGTCAGAAACATGACTAACCATTACTACAGGAACCTAGTCCAACATAGCATGGTAATAGTACACAATGCAATCTTTGCACACATATCAGGGTAATCATGGAACAACATCATGATACCACATCGATCCTAGTAACCATTGGCACAAACCTCAGTGAATCATAAATCACATCATAATCTCATAAATCAGTCAAAGCATAAACAAAGCAACTGATACAGAAACATAAATTAAATCACCTCTACGGTGTAGACCACTCATGGTCACAATCATGATCCATCACAATAGAAGATCAACAAGGTTGCATCCATTAGGATGACTTACAAAAGTCAAATGGGAGAGGCACTACATCATCCCTCCAAAGATTAGGTTTACTCCTGGAAGCCTATAATCCAAGAATAGAAACCAAAACACATCAAGAACCAAAAATCAAAACTGAGCAATAGGAATGACTCAAAAAACTCTCCACAAGTCAAACTAGATCACTCCAGTGTTCTCAAACCATCACGTCAACCCCCAAATAGGTCAACCACAAGAGAAAAGTGTCATACTGACACAAGGTCCTCCAACAAGGAACCTTTTAGGTGCTAAGAAAAACCCATCTAGCTAAAAAGTCAACAATACAAGGTAAGGAGTGTATATGCGGAATGTGGCCTTATGCTTCACACGCACACACTTCAACATGGTCCTTATTTGCGGATTCATCCTAGAATGCACATGAGATTGTTTACTCAAAAATCAGTCAGCAAGATGACCTGTTGCCTTCTATCAAAAGGGAATTGCTTGTTAGATATCCTCAGATTTGATGTGTTAAGCAACCAGACCCTCTACGAACGAAGGATTTAAAAGAAAATGCAACTAATCTATATGAGAATGCAAATTAATCTAGAATGGAGTATGCACATTTAATCTAAGAACATGTAAAAGAAAATTATGCTAAAATGTATGCATATTACTTCTATATGAAAATTAAGCTAAATGAGAATCAATTGAAAATGCAATAAGCTTCAAATGAGTATGCAATTTGGCAGCAATTCGATGCAAATTCTAATTTTCAACCTCTAAAAATAAAGAGATGAGGGTCTCTTAAATAGAATTTCCTGAAATCCATCAATGGTTGAGATCGATTTCAATCAACGGTCAGGATTGAAGATGAAGTTCAGTCATAAAGGAAGATTCCCAAATCAAAGGGAGTTAACTGGCTCAGATTTGAGTGTAAGAGTTAGTCAGCTCAGATAGACTTTAGTGTAAAAGCAAGTGATCTGGGTCACTTCTAATTTGATCAGTAGTGAACTAGGAATTTCCCGTTTTTGAACTGAATAGAAATTTTGGAGAGATATTTAATTTAATAAAATGAGATATGCTCTCATAATTACCTTTTTCCATTTAATTAAATAATTCTATTTAATTAATTAGAGACACTTTTCTTATTTAATTAAATAACTTCATTTAATTAATTAGGAATGGTTTCCCATTTAATTAAATAACTTTGCTTAATTAATTATAAGTAGCTTCTCCATTTAATTAAATAATTTTGTTTAATTAATTAAAATAGGCATATTTATTAAATTAAATAAATTTAATTCCATAGTACATTAGCCTTAGGACATCATTTAATTTAATTAAAGTGTAAATACTTTTAAATTAAATTAAATTGTAATTAGTAGGTTTAATGTGACTAATATGAATCAATACTTTAGGAATTAAATAAAGAGTATGATGAATGCAGATTTAGGTTTTCTGCATTTGATAATTAAGTCAAGTAGCAAAACTTAGAATAAGAATTTGCCTAGTGAAATAGGACTTTAGAATCGATCAGAAATAGACCAGAATTGGTGATCGTGGCAATAAGCCAATTTTGGGGTATTACATTTTGCCCCTCTTTGAATGAATGTGTGAGTAGCACGTTCAATTCAAAGAAAATCAGAAAGCATGATGCGACGATGAGATTGGCTTCGAAGTTGATCATACAAAGACCAATTGATAAGCTTTTAAGGACTATCTCTAGAACAAAGCTTACTCCCAAGGAATCCAAGCAGAATGCCTAGATACCTAAAATTGATAAGCATTTAAAAGACTATCTCTAGAATGGAGTGTAATCTTTAAGGATCTAGACAAAACATCTAGATGCTTGAAATTGATAAGCATTTAGAAGATTATCTCCAGAACAAAGCTTAACCTTCAAGGATCCAAATAGAACACCTAAATACCTGAGATTGAAAGCATTTAGAAGATTATCACCAGAATGGAGCTTAACCTTCAAGGATCTAGATAAAACACCTAAATACCTAAGATTGAAAGCATTTAGAAGATTATCTCTAGAAAAAAGCTTAACCTTCAAGGATCTAGATAGAACACCTAGATACTCGAGATTGAAAGCATTTAAAAGATTATCTCCAGAACGGAGCTTAGCCTTTAAGGATCCAGATAGAACACCTAGATACTTGAGATTGAAAGCATTTAGAAGATTATCTCTAGAACAGAGCTTAACCTTCAAGGATCCAGATAGAACACCTAGATACCCGAGATTGAAAGCATTTAAAAGATTATCTCCAAAATGAAGCTTAGCCTTTTATCTCCAAAATGGAGCTTAGCCTTTAAGGATCCAAATAGAACACCTAGATACCTGAGATTGAAAGCATTTAAAAGATTGTCTCCAGAACGGAGCTTAATCTTTAAGGATCTAGATAGAACACCTAAATACCTGAGAACAACAGTAGATAACAAAATCAAATTATGAGACATAGAATCATCACCAGAACGAGGCTTGATCCTTAGGAGTCGAGGTTTGGATTGTCCCGATACCTATAAACAAATGATGACAAGATGAAAAAGATGCCAGAAAGAGGGAACAAGATGCCCCTAGTAGTGAGATGCCCCAAATGATGAGGACATAAGATGGGAATGAGATGCCCTGATCAATAAGTATTCAATGATGTAATCATCCTATGTATATGCGGAATGTGGCCTATGCTTCACACACACACACACACTTCAACATAGTCTTTATATGAGGATTCATCCCAGAATGAACATTGGATTGTCCATTCGAAAATCATCCAACAAGCTGACCTGTTGCCTTCTATCTAAAGGGATTTTACTTGTTAATATCCTCAAAATCAAGGTGCAAGCAACCAAACCCTCTAAGAACAAAGGATTTGAAAATGAGATGCAACTAATCTATGTGAATATGCAAATTAATCTAAAATGAAATATGCAAACTCGTCTAAGAACATATTAAAGAAATTATGCTAAAGATGTATGCATATTAGATCTAGATCATATTTAAGCTAACAATCAAAATCTATGAGAATGTAATAAGCTTAAATGAGTATGCAATTTGGCAGCAATTCGATGCAAATTCTAATTTTCAACCTCTAAAAATGAAGAGATGAGGATCTCTTAAATAGACTTTCTTGAAATCCATCAATGGTTGAGATCGATTTCAATCAACGGTCAAGATTGAAGATGAATTTCAGTCATAAAGGAAGATTCTCAAATCAAAGGGAGTTAACTGGCTCAGATTTGAGTGTAAGAGTTAGTCAGCTCAGATAGACTTTAGTGTAAAAGCAAGTGATCTGGGTCACTTCTAATTTGATCAGTAGTGAACTAGGAATTTCCCTTTTTTGAACTGAATAGAGATTTTTGAGAGATATTTAATTTAATAAAATGAGATATGCTCTCATAATTACCTTTTTCCATTTAATTAAAGAGGCCATTGAAATCAAAGAGGCCATTGAAATCAATAACCATCCCTCTAACCTCAATCGAGATGAAGGTTGGAGTTTGAGCACTTCCTAGCGTCCTTTATTATCTTCCCTTCACAGCAACAATCCTGGGTCCTGACCTTCTTTCTGTCCTTTCCCCTTCTCTCAGGTGTCCCTTCTCTCCTCCCTTTCCCTTGTCGCCTTGGTTCTCCTCTCCCCTCCTTTCCCCCCCCCCCCCCAACACACCCCCCCCCCCTCTTACTCGTTCCTTGCCCCCTTCCCCCCCCCCCCAATCCTCGTCCCCTCTTCCCCTCGTCTTCTTTCCCTGAGTTGAGGTCCTCGCTCTCTTTCCTATGTTCTCAATCTCTTGTTTCTCCCCCTTATCATCTGCGCTCCCCCCCCCACACACCCCCCCCCCCCCCCCCATTTTTGTTTCTGTAGGTCACCTCTCGGCGCTTTATTGTCTTGTGTGGCTCGGTTTCTCTCGCAGATTTATTCCCTTATTGTTATAATTGCTTTTTCTAGGGAGCAATTTTAGTTTTGGATATATATAACATTTTTATTTTTATTTGATTTAATTTTTGACTTTTATTTATTTATTTATTTATTTATAATTTTAATTTTAATGTTAATAATTTTTTAATTTTTTAATTTTAATTTTTATCTTTATTTTTCTAGCTTTCTCCGGTTGTATTCCCCCCCCCCCCCCTTTTTATTTATTTTTCACCGTTGGCTCCTTATTCCCTTAATTTTCTTCTCTTTCTTTTTCTTTTTTATTATTATTATTGTTTTATTCTTGTCACCCTTGGTACTCTCAACCTAGCTACCCCCCCCCCCCCCCCCCCTCCCTCTCTCCTGTTCCTTTTTTAGGAGTTTGCTACATCTGCATCTTATCATTTTTTGTTCTTCTTGTTCTCTGGCATCCTGATGATGGATCATGTAGTATGATCCGAAACGTTGATGATTAAAAAAAACTGCACACAATCTAACCCAGAAACCAGAACTCTTATGCATGGATTGTGGAAATCTCATTGATCTAATTCTATTTAATTAATTAGAGACACTTTTCTTATTTAATTAAATAACTTCATTTAATTAATTAGGAATGGCTTCCCATTTAATTAAATAACTTTGCTTAATTAATTATAAGTAGCTTCTCCATTTAATTAAATAATTTTGTTTAATTAATTAAAATAGGCATATTTATTAAATTAAATAAATTTAATTCCATAGTACATTAGCCTTAGGACATAATTTAATTTAATTAAAGTGTAAATACTTTAAATTAAATTAAATTGTAATCAGTAGGTTTAATGTGACTAATATGAATCAATACTTTAGGAATTAAATAAAGAGTATGATGAATGCAGATTTAGGTTTTTTGCATTTGACAATTAAGTCAAGTAGCGAAACTTAGAATAAGAATTTTCCTAGTGAAATAGGACTTTAGAATCGATCAGAAATAGACCAGAATTGGTGATCGTGGCAATAAGCCAATTTTGGGGTATTACATTTTGCCCCTCTTTGAATGAATGTGCGAGCAGCACGTTCAATTCAAAGAAAATCACAAAGCATGATGGGAAGATGAGATTGGTTCCAAAGTTGATGATACGAAGACCAATTGATAAGCTTTTAAGGACTATCTCCAGAACATAGCTTACTCCCAAGGAATCCAAGCAGAATGCCTAGATACCTAAAATTGATAAGCATTTAAAAGACTATCTTCAAAACGGGGCGTAATCTTTAAGGATCTAGAGAAAACATCTAGATACCTGAAATTGATAAGCATTTAGAAGATTATCTCCAGAACAGAGCTTAACCTTCAAGGATCCAAATAGAACACCTAAATACCTGAGATTGAAAGCATTTATAAGATTATCTCCAGAATGGAGCTTAACCTTCAAGGATCCAGATAAAACACCTAGATACCTAAGATTGAAAGCATTTAGAAGATTATCTCCAAAATGAAGCTTAACCTTCAAGGATCTAGATAGAACACCTAGATACCCGAGATTGAATGTATTTAAAAGATTATCTCCAGAACAGAGCTTAGTCTTTAAGGATCCAGATAGAGCACCTAGATACCTGAGATTGAAAGCATATAGAAGATTATCTCTAGAACGGAGCTTAACCTTCAAGGATCTAGATAGAACACCTAGATACCCGAGATTGAAAGCATTTAAAAGATTATCTCCAAAACGGAGCTTAGCCTTTAAGGATCCAGATAGAACACCTAGATACCTGAGATTGAAAGCATTTAAAAGATTATCTCCAGAATGGAGCTTAATCTTTAAGGATCTAGATAGAACACCTAGATACTTGAGAACAATAGTAGATAACAAAATTGAATTATGAGACTTAGAATCATCCCCAAAATGAGGCTTGATCCTCAAGAGTCGAGGTTTAGATTGTCCCGATACTTGTAATCAAATGATGACAAGATGAAAAAGATGCCAGAAAGAGCGAACAAGATGCCCCTAGTGGTGAGATGCCCCGAATGATGAGGACATAAGATGGGAATGAGATGCCCTGAGCAATAAGTATTCAATGATGTAATCGTCCTGCCCCCTCAGGAGCAAAATCAAAAGATGACACACCAAAATAATGATATAAAGCAGTATACAAAGAGATACAGAAGGAATCCAAGATGTAGTAGAGTGTAGAAAGGATCAGAAGAAAATATGAAGAGATCAGAACGATCTTAAGAAAATTGGAAGTCGATCCAAAGTGATTTCAAGGTCCAAAAGACTGAGTTTGACCAAAGATTTGACTAGAATTTAGCATAGTTGACTTGAGTTGACTAGATTACAAAAAATCAAAAAGTATCAAAAAATTTTGGGTTGCACAAGCATTCAATCGCGTTGGTCCCAAAATTTTAAAATGCATTTTTTTAACTGCTTAGGTGTGTCAGATTTCGAATTCGATCCCAAAAATGGGTTTAGAGCGGCCAAAGTAGCCAAGAGGGTGATTAATCGATCATTTGTGCAATTGTGAAAGAACATGATTCTTTGAAGAGATCAGCAATCCCTTATTCAAGAAGGTGAAATTAGATTTACAATTGAATCGCATGCTTATGCAAGAGAAGTATGCAATGCAAGACTATGTTAAATACAACCCTAGGTCTAGTTGCAAAGCCTCGACAATTTATCATCACTAGACATAGAAAAAAGCTCATATGTTATACAATTCCCACTGACATTGCAATCATTGGAATATGAATAGAACATATGTTATAGGTTTTTTGGGATTAAATGTAAGCATTCAAGGCACAAGAAGCCAGAATGACCAGAACATTTGTCCCTTTTAATGTAGCAAGTTAACATAAGCATGAAAGCATAAATGCTAGGATGACCTGAATGTTGCTTGCATACAAACATGCCAGACACATTGGAGATCCATCTTATGCGAAGTATTCAATATTTATTTTGTCTGCAATGACCCTTGCATTTGTAACCTGAGATAGAAGTGTGCTAGATATACTCGCAGTGACCCATACATTCACTTAGTAGGACGAGTATAAGTATTTACTATAGCATGAAGAGTTCACTCCAACAAATGAGAAGAACCAACATTATTGATGTATTCATATAAAAGGAGTCAAGGTACACACGGCCATCCAATACAAGATGGAGGCTCTTATAGTGGACACCCCTCTTATAGGAATATGTCAACTAATTGGAACTAAACCACAAACAGAAAGCTAAGAAAAGATCATGCCCCCAGTCATTACTTCTCTAGTCGAAGATGACATCATCGAGTTGCTTGAGGAGATATGATAAAGAAAAACAAAGAAAACAAATAAAATGCTCAGCATATCCAAACAAGTATGTCATTTTTGAGTTCAATGTTTGTGTCATGGTTAAGTGTCAGTGTCCAAAACATGGATGAAAGAAATCTCTTCAATAGGGTGACAACAGTAGGTAGACACAGTCAGAACGACTGGCGACTAAGGTCAAAGAGGAATCTTCACGATGAAGAACCTAAGAAGGACTGAGCGACAGTAGACGAACACAACTAGAATGACTGGTGACTAATGCAAGAGAGATCTTCCATAAAGGAATCTGGAGACATAACCTGAGCAACAGTAGGCAGACAAAATTGAAACAACTGGTGACTATCATGAAGGAGATTCTATGAGGAGAATCTTGAAAAGAGTGACACTGGCAATAGTAGGCAGCGCAGTGAGGATCACTGGTGACTATCACAAAGAGATTCTATGAGGAGAATCTCAAAAAGAGTGACACTAGCGACAGTAGGCAGACACAGTAAGGACCACTAGTGACTCTTGCAAAGAAGATTCTATGAGAAGAATCTTGAACGAGTGACACTAGCGATAGTAGGCAGACATAGCTAGAACAGCTAGTGACTGTCACAAAGAGATCCTATGAGGAGGATCCCGAAATGAGTGACACTAGAGGGGAATGCCCTCGAGCTATAACAAGACTCAATCCATGGATACATGAGCAGAAAGCAAGAAAAGAAGGAAAGCGAAAGCATGAAAGTGACTGTACAGAGTAGCCAGAAGATGCGCTGCAGGATGGAGCGTTGGGAACAAGAGGCGCCTATTTACTAGGTTTTCACCTTCTTGGCAAGATTTTCCTCTTTTTTTTTTGCTACCATGATGCCTATTTCTAGGTTTTCACCAATGGCACTTTTTTTGTTTTTTCAATTTTTTGGTGTTACCAAGGCGCCTATTGCTAGGTTTTCACCAAGGGAACAATTTTTTTTTTAGGACTTTTTCTGATTTTTAGGATTTTTTCAAATTTTTAGAACTTTTTCAGAGATTACTAGCTCTCAAGAAGGATTACCTTGATTTTGCTCCAGTGTCTAGCAAGGTGTAGGATGAGATGTAGGAGCAAGCTGGTGGATAAGTTGAGATGGATACGCACAAAGTATCAAGCAGTGAATGTTACCCTCAAGGAAAGTCTTCACAAGATTACCCAAGCTAGGAAAAAAAGTATAACAATATAAGCTCATGGTGTAATGAAGGGTATCATGTAAGTAATCCAAGAAAATGACCATGTCAAGAGATTTCTAAGAATTGAGTTTTCTTCTTTCTTTCATTGATCAAGACCAAAGGGTTAACTAAATAGGATAGAAAAGTTTGTTATGGAGGTTATGAGTGAATGACTTCAAGAATGAGGACATTTGAAGGATAAGCAAGATCATGATAGGATGTCATGGATGGAAGAATTATGCATGATGTCGGTTTACCAGGTTTTCATCATGGTACTTATCCAAGGTGCCACAAGAAGTGGTTTTCACCATAGGATGGATTTATTTTTCTTTACTTTTGCTACCAAGGCGCTTGTTTCCAAGTTTTCACCAAGGCACATTTTTTTTTTTTTTTTTTTCTTCTGAATTTTGAGAGTTTTTGGAAAGAATTCAAGCCTTTCTTAAATTTGAATAGTGCTCCTATTGGAAGGATAAATTATGATAAGCCAAGACCATAGAAAGGTATGCTCAAAGATGTTGATAGGGTAATGGAAGGGGGATAGTAGAGAAGATATATGCAAGATAAGGTTTTAGGCTATGGATGAGATAAATGGGATGGAAGGATAAAAGGGGGAGGATAGAAGGTGGAGTGGATAGGGTATTGAAAGGGACGTGCAAGGGTAGAAGAAAAAGTGGGCAATATCAACATTGACACACACCTTGAAGGGTAGTGGAATGATGGAGGAAATATGGATGAAATAGTATGAGGTTTAGATGTATGAGGTGGTGGAATAATTTTGGACGAAGGTGGAGTAGAAGGTTTTGAAACCTTTTTAGGAAGATGTTGGGAAGGAGATGGAGTGGAAACCTTTGGAAGCTTGAATGTCAACTTTGATTTGTTTTCAATATTCAAGTCCTTCAAAAGAGACTTGGGAATCCATATAGCTTTTGATTTTTCATTAGATGCTTTTAAACACATTTCTTCAATAATAGATTTAAGAACCCATACTTTCTTTGGTTGAGCTCTTTGAATAGTGGACCTTTGCAATCTCTTTTTTTTTTTTTTTCTTTCTTGACATTCACATGTCGATTAGAGGAGACATAGTGAACTTTTGAGGATGGATTCATGCACTTGTGTTTGAGTTGATCATCCAAATTGCTTCCAAAAGACTTGGGACTTTTGGAGAATGAGGCCAATATGACTGGTTTAGATGGAAAGGTGAATGTGAAGAGTTCAAGTATATGTATCTTTGTTGATCTTGGGGTAGGGTAGGAGGAATGTATAATGAGCTAAGAGTGGAAGTAGGAGATGGAGGAACATAAGGTCCCAAAATAGACTGAAGGTTTGGAGGCTTTGGCTTAGATGGATAAAGACCAAGAAGAGATTTAGGAGATACAAATGGATAGTGGATAGGGATATCAGCGTCCTTAGAGTGAGCAACATGACCTAGGCCATTAATAGACTCATTAATAAATTTAATAGAAGCAACACCTTTAATAGGAGAACTTAAAGCTTGAGTATAATTTTGAAGTGGATGTGAAGAAGTAGAATAAGATGGGATACTTTGATCTTGACAAGGTTTTTCAGATAGCATAGGAAACGTATTTTTCTCATGATCTTTAGTAATCTTATTAGGGATGGTGGAATGAATATCATGATCTTGCCTAGTAGAGGGGTATGATATGGGAGACAGATGACTATATGGTTCTTTAGATGGAGGGATGACATCTTGAGGGATATGTGAGGGTTCTTGATCTCGATCTTTATATTTTTTTAAATCCTCTTGACATGGATCCACTTCTAAGGACAAGGTAGGATGCGGACTTTGCATGATAGGCTCTTGAAGAGATAGTGAAGTGCTAGTTGGAGTGGGAATAATGGGAGTAGCAATGAATGAAGGTTTTGGATCTTTAGTTTGGGTAGTATGGGAAAGGTTTGCAGCTAAGTCAAGATTAGCTTGAGTTTCCTTTAGAGGCAGCCTTTGAGGGTACATAGTCAATTGGGAGAGTAGTGAGTTCTTTTGGTGAATATGTGTTGGAAAGATTAGACAATTTAGAAGGTGGATGTATGTTGGAAGAAGTAGAAGTTGTGTTTGAACCATTACAAGACATAGTTTCATGAGGTTGATCCTTCTTGAGAGTAGAATCTTCAGTAGCTGAGAGCTTAGATTTTCAAATTATGCCATTGTCAAAGAGATCTTGGATCTTGTTTTTTAGCTCCCTAGAATGTGAAGTTTTATGTAAATTATGTCTATGATAGGCACAATAGTTACTCATAAAGGAAACTCCCGCCAAAGTGAGCTTAGGTAAAGTAATGATTTTTTCTTCAAGAAGTTCTTCCAAGGTTAATCCATAAGATTTTCCCAAAGGTGTGAAATCATGCTTTGGTTTAGGTTCTCAAGGTTTGTCTTCAAAGATATTTCTAGGTTTCTTGGGTGTTTGTGAAGTGTTCTCAAATATCTTGAATTCAAGATCACAAGAATGTGATTATTGGTTGTCATAGAAGGAAGGGAAATTTTCTCTCAAGGAGAATTTGTTTGATGATGTTTCATCTTCCTCCTTTATTTTTTGAAGTTGAGCATTCATTGATTGGATTTGTTGCTTCATGTTTGCAATAAGTAGCTTTTCTTCCTCACTCAGAATATTGGATTTAGCACGTTTGTTGTTAGCCATTTTGATGTACTATGTTTCAAGTAGTGATAGCCAAGTTTTAGAACATAAGTCAAGTTGCCACAGTCATAGACAATGACAAAAAGAAAAAGCTTAGATAGGGACCACACTAGAACGTAGTCTCAGAAAAGCAAGATAAGAGTGTAGTATACTAAGGTATGAATAGTCTGATTTGAAGGCTAGAATAGCCAAAGATTATGACTATCATGACACAGAGTACAACAAGCACTGAAAGACAAGAGCAAGATAACTGAGAGACAAGACTAGTTAAAGTATGGATCGCAAGTCATTAGCTAAGAGGGATGCCTACTATTTGGGACTATTTTTTGACAGAGAAACAGTAAACCGATGCAAGAAAAAAACTTGATACAGAGCACAGATAGCTCTTAACAAATTAACTTGACAGTTCAGACTCAAGATCTCACATAAAGATCCTCTAAGAGGTGCATGAGAAAGTACATAGAGCCATGCAAAGACTTAAGATAGCATAAAGATTTCACATGAGGATGTGCTCCAGGTCACATGAAGTAGTGCAAGTTTAACAAGAAAATAAGGACATCTGAGGCAAGATCTCTCATGGAAATGTGCAACTATTTGCATGAGAACTTGGATAGAGTTGCATGAAGAAGTGGTAGGACAACAAGTAGGTCAAAAGTTTGCAAACTATGCATGGAAATGGAAACCAGACTGACAACTGAACTGGATTTTGAAAAGACTTTGAAGATTTCAGACAGTTTTGGATAGATTGTTGATTCGTTTGGTAGATTTTAGATAGATAGCAAGGTTGATTTTCAAGTGTTTAAATAGCATGTGGTTTTTAACAAGGCAAGTGTTTTCAACAAGACATGGGAAGCAAGCAGTAGTCGAATACAATCCAACTGAGGGCAAAGCAACTCAGAGGGACAAGAGAGTCTTGACTTTCAGTTTGTTGTAAAATGGTTTGGACTTTGTTGATGACTCGAGAACAAACACGCTTTATCCCTAGAAAGAAAAATTGGTAGAGAAGGCAAAACCTTTGTCCCACATCTTATGTGCATGTGTGTACCTCACACAGCCGTGTCACCCCCTAGACGGCGCCCGTGTTTTTGGTATATTCGAAGGACTCAATAATATATGTTGAACGAGTGCCCTTATGGTAGGGGACGAGCACGTATACCACCTTCAAACATCCAGTAGCATGCCTATGGTGAGTTCTATAGGAGAGATTCTTCCCCCTCCTTGCACAAAGATTATGCCTCCTTTCGGAGGTGAATTGGGTGGCTTCTAACTAAGAGGTTTTTACTTGGCTTCCGTTTGTATTAATTTCTGGTGGCTCCGCAAGTGGAGTTGAGACCTGCAGCCCACACCAGCATCTGAAAGTGCACACTACTTGCTTAATAAGCCAGGGGCCGACGCCGACCAGTGCATAGATAGAGCTTCCCCTTGATATGCGATATCAAGAATTAAGGGGAAGAAATTAATCTAGCTTTGGAGTCTTTCGCTCTACAAAGCATCTTGATTATAGTGAGTTAGAATCTCTGACAAAAGGAGTGTGCTCACTTGGGTCGTTTCTGGAGGTTGGATCACTCCGACAAGCCCTCTAAAGGATTGACATAGACTGGTGGTTTAGATCTAAGGGTCCGAGTTTCTGATTTCCCTCAAGGGGAAAGAACATAATCCTCTACCTTATTTTCTCGCCCAAACATGCAAGACAAATTAATTACCAACTTGGCTTAATCAATCTAAACTCATTCTTCTGTAAAGATTTTGATTCCCTTAAAGGAAATCATTGTCTTATCATAGAAGAGAACAAGCTTTAGAGAACCACCAAGCTGCTTGCCTTCTTCGAAATGTCATCTTTCAGAAGCGTCTAGGTTTTTGATTCACTCTTGGTCATGCCCTCCAAGAAGTGAAGAGCATATTCCCCTATTCTTCTATCTTGCACCCTAGGAAGTTCACAAGCCCCTAATTAGACTAGTTTTGAAAGCAATAAAAGATGACATAATGTTTTGTGGGTTTGAAATTTGGTCTTCGTCAAACGTATCTTTGATAGCGTCCTGCAAGCAAACTGTCAGTTCATGTTTGGGAAAGTTTGTGTAAAGGAGTATTCATCAAATGTCCTACAGACAACTGTTACGCTGCAAAAAAAATTCAAAAAAATTGAAATGAAGATGCTTCAGAGAAAACACGTTAGTGAAAACGAAAGCTTAACTATGGGAAAATAAAATTTAACTTTTTTTTTTTACTTTTTTATACCCATAAAAAAGCTTAGAAAATGCTAAAACCTATGAAAACATCAAAAGTCAAAATTCATTTTATACTCTCTTTTTAAAAAAAAAAATCATAAATTATTATTTTATCTAGAAAACTGGAAAAAAATTGTCTTTTGTATCACTATTGTAAAATTTTGCGCGAAATGATGTACAGACCCGCACAAAATCTTGTACAGACTTGCACGAAATGATGTACAGACCTGCACAAAATCTTTCACTATCTTGTGTGAAATCGTGCGTAGGGTCGTGCAAAATATTTTACAGGTTTGCGCAAAAGAAATAAGGTGTCGTACGAAGAAAATAGGTGCCACACAAAGTTTCGCATGCTCAGGCACTTTTTCATGACACACAGAGAATCTTCGTGTGAAGATTTTGGATTCTCACGCGAAAATGCACAGTCTCACATGAAGATTCTCGAATCTGTATGGAATAGCACAGATAGAGAACACGAAAATGATTTTAAAAATGCAGAAAGAGGCTAGAAAAGTTGATTTTCTCAGCCCCATGGTGGGCGCCAAAAATGTATATGTGGAATGTGGCCTTATGCTTCACACACACACTTCAACATGGTCCTTATTTGCGGATTCATCCCGAAATGAACATGAGATTGTTCACCCAAAAATTAGCTGGCAAGGTGACCTATTGCCTTCTATCTAAAAGGAATTGCTTGTTAGATATCCTCAAATTTGAGGTGTTAAGCAACCAGACCCTCTACGAATGAAAGATTTAAAAGAAAATGCGACTAATCTATATGAGAATGCAGATTAATCTAGAATGAAGTATGCACGTTTAATCTAAGAACATGTAAAAAAAAACTATGCTAAAATGTATGCATATTACTTATATATGAAAATTAAGCTAAATGAGAATCAATTGAAAATGCAATAAGCTTCAAATGAGTATGCAATTTGGTAACAATTCGATGCAAATTCTAATTTTCAACCTCTAAAAATGAAGAGATGAGGGTCTCTTAAATAGACTTTCCTGAAATCCATCAACGGTTGAGATCGATTTCAATCAACAGTCAGGATTGAAGATGAAGTTCAGTCATAAAGGAAGATTCCCAAATCAAAGGGAGTTAACTAGCTCAGATCTGAGTGTAAGAGTTAGTCAGCTCAGATAGACTTTAGTGTAAAAGCAAGTGATCTGGGTCACTTCTAATTTGATCAGTAGTGAACTAGGAATTTCTCTTTTTTGAACTGAAGAGAGATTTTGGAGAGATATTTAATTTAATAAAATGAGATATGCTCTCATAATTACCTTTTTCCATTTAATTAATTAGAGACACTTTTCTTATTTAATTAAATAACTTCATTTAATTAATTAGGAATGGCTTCCCATTTAATTAAATAACTTTGCTTGATTAATTATAAGTAGCTTCTCCATTTAATTAAATAATTTTGTTTAATTAATTAAAATAGGCATATTTATTAAATTAAATAAATTTAATTCCATAGTACATTAGCCTTAGGACATAATTTAATTTAATTAAAGTGTAAATACTTTAAATTAAATTAAATTGTAATTAGTAGGTTTAATGTGACTAATATGAATCAATACTTTAGGAATTAAATAAAGAGTATGATGAATGCAAATTTAGGTTTTCTGCATTTGACAATTAAGTCAAGTAGCGAAACTTAGAATAAGAATTTGCCTAGTGAAATAAGACTTTAGAATTGATCAAAAATAGACTAGAATTGGTGATCGTGGCAATAAGCCAATTTTGGGGTATTACAAGGAGAAAGTCACTCTACCTCGTCCATAGGTGCCCCAACTAAAAATGTACCTACCACATGACCACAAAACTAGGTCAACACACTATGCACTCCCAAAAGAGTTGGAATCATGGGGAATAACCATCCCGAATTCCTAAGAATACTATCATGTCACACATGAGCATCCTTGAATCCACATAAACTCACCCTTTGAACAAAGTGGATGACAGTTTACCAACAAAATTACACACTCCAAAAGACTACTCACCACCAAGCGTAGGAGCACAATGCCTCTCCAAGGTACAAAAGCTCAACTACCACTGGGAACTAGGGTTACACAACCCAACCAGACAAGATATCACCTTTTCACAAGGTTACAAACAATTCAATAGTGGACATAACCATGTAGTATATGTATACCAACTCATAAGATGGTAACATGTGCCCAACAATACCATTCCCTCTAGCACCATCCTAAGAATACCACACCCAACCTACCACTAAATTCAACCTCTAGCCTCAAGTCAATGATCAATGAGAAAACTTGATTAAGACAATTCTCTTGAAGAAACAAGCTTAGGGAGAAAGAAACTATAGAGTATTAGGACTAAGAGGGAGTCTCTCTCAACCTCTGCACTAAATCAGCCCAAGACGTGTTAGGGAACTCACAATTCTACCAACCATCAACATACTTCTATGAAAACAATAACTGAGCTAGTGGCATAACCATGCTAGCCTACTCTCTCAAGAGAGAAAAGGATACAAAGATGCTCCAAAGTCAACATCAAAAAAGGAGAATCTAGACTCATCAAAGAACTGAGTCACTCCCAAATGACAAGGCAACATCAACCTTGAGCAAGGTACACTTATAGGCTACACTTCACCTCACGATGGTGGATCGATGCAATAGGAAACACACAAACCCAAGCACGAACTCTAGCAAGTACCTAGTAGATTATAAAGACTAGATAACTCTTTTATTATGAATAACATGAAGAGTTAAACTTCTCCAATGGCCATAAATATGATATGTCATGACTAAATTGGCCTCTACTCGATAAAGGGTACTCATAACCTCAATTTGCTTCTTCAGAAGTGCAAACATGTTGCTCATTGTTCTCCGAGAAAAATCTTGCATTAGCACAGTCTTGCATGAAATTTCTCACCAAACTCGGCAAGAAAGTGCAATGAACCAGGTGAGCAAGTGCTTGATCACGAGTTTCTTGCACGAAATTTCAAATCAACATAAAAATTGCCTTCACTCCGAAGGCCATAACTTTCACATCTGGACTTGGATTGACTCCATTTGAAAAGCATCAGAAAGATAACGACAAGGAATACAACATGATAGAGCTTAGAGATTCCTATGCTCTAAGATTTGAGTTGCCACTCAAGACAAAACAACATAGGTAAAAACAATAGTCTTGGTCACCAAGACAAGGAACAGACGAAACGTCCAAAACCACTCAAGAACACACATGCCCAAAACAATATAAGACATGGAATGAAAGGTAGTTCACACACTAAACCATCATTACTTAACTTTCATAAATTTCATTAATTAAACATAACATAAGCACTAATGTACAATGAAACTGAAAGGTTTTCAAAGCAAGGGTTCAAGAGTCACCATAAAACAAGTACATATCTTTCAATTTCTTTCAAGAATAACATTAGGTTTACTCATCTTTTAAACCATCCAATTACAATAACTTTAAATCTATCAAGGACACACTAGCATATTCTCCATGATATTATCCCTTATATGTACTACCAGAGGTTTGAGATGAACATGGTAGAGTCTCAACACACAACTGGGCATCAATTAAAATACATTTAGAATAGTCATCATGAACCAAAACAAAAATCCCAAATGGGGAATTATCAATTACATCAATAAATATCAAAAGGTGCACATTTCAATAATAAGTCAAATGTGACAACTATCACAAAGAGAGCGGTGGATAAAATTTGATTACTATTCCAAGAGAGGAAAATACTAAAAACCAATGCTAGCCCAACAACATGAGGAAAGTACCTCCAGCCAAATAAACTAAGGCATCAATCAAACTGAGGATAGTCACACAAGAGGGATAAATTACCACATAATGCTAAGGAATACATCATCCCATCAGTGTTAGAGAACACACTCACACACATCAAGCAATATACCATCAATAATCTCATGCATTTGCAGACAACAATAATTTCTTTAATTATTTTTCCATGCAATGCAATATTTAAATATTCATCAATTTAATGCAAATTTCCATAAGCTTATGAGGTAATCAGATTAGGGACTTAAGTCACTAACCCAAGGATATAATGCAAAACCTACTCCTTTGCAATGATTCATAATAACCACTCATTTCTCAATGAAAGGAACCATTTCATTACTTTAACGACAAAACACATAATCACAAATAAAATTCATTTATTTGCTTACAATCAGAATAAAATAGGGAAACAATGCACCTTACTCCACAAAGAGAAACAAAAGAGGCACTCAAAGCCAACACATGGACACCAATCAGTAGTTCCATCCAAAAGGGTCACACAAGCAACCAACCAACCAAGGCACATTGATTATATCTACAAAACAAGGGAAGACTCACTTCCTTCTCCTCACATTGATCTAGTTGCTTCTACTAGACAAGCAAGTCCATCCCAAGTAGAGACCAAAGCAATAAGACTCACGAGCTCTCACCAAGATGCTTGGGCTCATACAAATGCAACAACAACCATAAGGGCAACATAAACACAAAGATCCCAATGTTTGAACATGGGCTCTGATACCAGATGTAATGCCTTGCCCAAAGATCCTTGGAACAAGGATTCAATTCAAGCCAAGATATTTTTTTTACAAGTATGAATGCACATGACAACATCATACAGGGATCACAAAGATCACAACAGAAGATTTTACCACAATCCTGACAAACAATGAATCTCTGAACTTTTGAGATAGGTTTCAAACCTCTTCGAGATAAGATAAGGATTCTAGGAAATTTCAGGGCTTCAAAAAATTAGACATAGCCAAATTTCTGGGCTTTAGGATTTTAGACTTAGCCAAATTTTAGGATTTTGCATTTTACCCTAGCATGGTGTTTTATGATGAGTGGTCATTTCTTTGAGCCCTCATCATGTACATGGTCGTTGTTGGCTTCTATTTGCATGTGTCAGTTTGGTAGTGGCATTCAGATATTTGTTGGTTGTCGAGATTGTGGTGAAGTTTTCTATTGCGATCTTTGTGATCCCTATATGATGTTGTCATGTGCATTCATACTTGTAAAAAAATATATCTTGGCTTGAATTGAATCCTTGTTCCAAGGATCTTCGGACGGGGCATTTATACTTAAATGATATATTTTAAACCCTTGAGAAAGACTATTTTGAACTGGAAAGGTGTGAAATCTAATAAGGTGTCTAAAACCAACTTTCAAAACTTCCTTGGCCAAGCCTAACTACTCCTTGTTTCTCATGCAAGGAAGTGCACTAGTCTTGAGTTTCACGTAAGGCTTTGCATAGCTGTGAGTGAGAAAGTGCATTTCTTAGTGCGAGGATATGCATCACTTTGCGCGAGGATTCATAGCACACTATGCGAGGATTCTCATGGCTCCATGCGAGGATTCACATCAATCCATGTGAACTTTTGCTTCCTTGCACGAGGAAGTACATTCTCGCGCAAGGAACTACTTTTCCATGCAAGAAAACACAATAGAACGACAACAAGGAAATAATAAAACACATAAAAACATGAAAACCTCCACATTGGGGAGTACCGGATCCATGTAAATTGAGGAAGGAACACTCGAGTGCATAAACAACAAGAAAGAGGAACATCTATCCATCTAAACCATAGTAATAAAGAACATACTGAAAGCAACATCGCAATGAATAGAAGTAACATCGCAATGTACAAAAATAACATCGCAATGTACAAAAATAACATCGCAATGAACAAAACAATTAACTAAGTACAAGGCTCCTCCCAACTGTCAATAGCATCATAAGACCATCATGGATCCTAGCCATCCCCCATGCATAACATCCCAAGCCACCGATCAGATCATCAGTACTATTGTAATAGGGATGTCACTACTAAAACATGCTAAAATATAAGCATAAAGAAATCTAACATGCTAGTAGTAAAGCATAAGATAATCCTACAAAGTAGATAATATCACCTATCACATGATCACATGCTAATCATCATAATAATGAAATGTGACAGTAACTAATATCATCCAAACATGATATACAAGCATTCCAACAAAAGCATAAATCACAAGAAAGTATACTCTGAAACCTGAAGTGCCAAGTGAAAACATCTAGCAACTATCACACTAGGATAAAAAACTATCTCTGTACATCGTTCCCTAGCAGTGGTATAGGTAGCTATGCCTCCCAACCACATAGTACCTACAGGTCCACACCTGCCATGTTGATGGAGATAGTGATCCAACCACAAACACTCAAAGCAAGCATCCAAGGCTAGCACTCACGCCAAACAATAATGATGAATATAACCAAGAACCTACAACAATGCAAGAAGTACAGGTCTTGGTCAGACACTAAATAGGCTGCTAAGTAAGGGCTGACATCATGGAGAGTCGCTTGGCATTGACAAGCCCAAGCTCTGATCATCTGTCCTCAAACTTAAATGGGTTCTCACACATTGTTTCCTCAAACTTAATCAGGTGCTCACACATTTTATTATCTTAAGTGTTATTACCATTCACACATTTTATTTAGTTATCACTTATATAAAACTTCCTCAGCTCTACCTACCCTCTAAGCACAATGATCACCAGGCTGCAGGATAGAAGCTCCCTCCATATGCTACCCTACCCTACCCATGCTCATCCTACGACAAGTGCCCATGGGCATGCATATTCCCAACCCAACCCCAATGATCATAACTTTTGGAAGTACCACGGATGATCGGGCCTCGCAAGTCACCCGACAAATGTACGTGCACGTACTTGTGTGTGGCTCACCACCATCACAAAGATCATAACACAAGGACTGGATGAGAACACAAGCAAAATATCACTCAACAAAAAATAACTCAAGAGGAAAAATTCTCCATGAATCCCCAAAGAACAATAAAACCATACATCATGAAATTACTCAATTAGCCTCAATCCGATAGTATGGATTCTACATGAATCCCAATGATGCAACAAGACCAAACATCATGAACTCACTCAATTGGCCTCAATCCAGAAGCATATATTCTACACGAATCCTAGTGTCCACAAAACAATAACAAAGGTCTAAAAGAAATAATAACACCAGGTATAAAATCATTCAATCGAACACAATGATGGGAGTACAGATGTGACACATGTCCCAATGCAAACACAAAAGTGCAAGAGAGGTCTGATTGATATCCAAATAGATAATCTAGGTCCACAATTGAACTCGTGCCAAGAAAACTTGAGAAAATAGGGCAGCATGTAAAACGAGGTAAAAACCCCAAAAATTGGAAAACTTCAAAATTAAAACCCATTTGGTCTTTGGGTACAAAAACTCCAAAAATCCAAAAATAAATGAGTTCAAACACTATATGCAAAAAACGGCCAGCATAATGGTTGAAAACCCCAAACCCTCATCCCGAAAAACATGGAAATGCTCATACCCGACCAATCGGGTAGAACCAGCAAGCAGAAATGGACAAGAGCACTAGTTCTCAACCTCTAGCCAAATGGCTACCAAAAACAGAAGCAGAAACAATAAAACGGGAGAGCCCTACCTCGTAGCCAAAAGGGAAAAATGGAAATCTGAACCATAAAATAAAAAGCTTGTAGAAGTGGTCAAAAATCATGGCAATTCAAGGTCTCTCAGAGCTAGATCCAACAAGCTCAACCTCGCAGTGATCCCACATCCGTAGCTCCCACAATGAACAAAAGAGTAAATCCTCATGAAGAGGATTTTGGGTTTTACTCTCCAACTTTCTAATTCGAAAGTGAGAAGTCTAGAATTAAATTCCTTTTTGGATACTTATTCACTTTTCAAGTGAATAATCGATTAGGAAAAATAACTAGCCAACCTAGTTAAACCTCGAATTGACCCAAACAAAAATAGGTTATTCCTATAAATAGGAATTCATGTATGGAAAAGCTGCAAGAAATTAAAATAAATAAATTAAAAATCCTAAAAACCTAAAGACACAGAAATTTCCTTAACAACTTTTGCGACAATGCAAACCTCTAAATGCCTAGACACACTTATTGGTCTAATCACATAATGCAAATGAGTTTGGATTTAATTATCACCAAAAGGATTCATTAAACAATTAAAATAAAGATACTTCGACCATATAGGGACGACATTGGTAAAATATGAATAACTGAATCACTAACTCCATGTGCCACTACCAAGGATATAAATCCTACACACTAAACAACATGATCAAGTGCAATTGCATATAATAACATAGCCAAAGCAATAAATGCATTAAATCACCCAATTTAACCATTTATTTAATTATATTAAAATAATCTAATTACATCACTCATATTTGCATAAAGCATAATAACGTAGGAATGAAGTAAATAACCATAGCATTAAATCCATCACCTAACATAATTATAGATATGTCCATATACCAAATAATTGAATATCATCATAAAACAATTGTCATCTTAAAATGGCATCACCATGCAATACGATCAACTGAGCAACATAGTAATCTAATATCTATGATACTGAAATCAAGGTATAACATTTGACCCTTAGGTCCTCTCAAATGTAAAACATAACATGAGTAACAAGTATCTCTCGGATCATAATATAACAAAGTAAATATCCACAACACGAACAAATGAATCCAACATGGACAATCCATTTCTAACTATTTAAGCATTTAATAATGGTTGTTTAAACAACAACAACAACAAATGTCACATAAAACACATAAGCGAACATAGTCAGAAACATGACTAACCATTGCTACAGGAACCTAGTCCAATGTAGCACAGTAATAGTACACATTGCAATCTCTGCACACATCTCAGGGTAATCACGAAACAACATCATGATACCACATCGATCGTAATAACCACTAGCACAAACCTCAGTGAGCCATAAATTACATCATAATCTCATAAGTCAGTCAAAGCATAAACAAAGCAACTGATACAAAAAAAAAAAATCAAATCACCTCTATGGTCTAGACCACTCATGGGCACAATCATGATCCATCACAACAAAAGATCAACAAGGTTGCATCCATCAGGATGACTTACAGAAGTCAAATGGGAAAGGCACTACATTAGACCCACTTGCCTTAAGCCTCTAGAGGTGCCAAAGAAACCTTTAGGTACACCCTTAACCAAGATTGACATTTTGGGAGAGGAAATGTACTCAAAGATTGTTAGAAATAGGGAATACTAAGGGGGTGGGGGATCAATGTTCCACAAACTTTTGCCCAACTATGGATATTATTAGCAATATTTAAACTTGGATATATGAACAAACTAAAAAGTCAACTTAACCATAATAGAATGCAAGTCATAACACCATTAATTGTTAACTATGGAAACCTTGATCAAGGGAAAACCTCAATGGGGATGGTACCCACAAAATGATCCACTAATCAAAAGTATCATGTGAAAGATATTAACCCTGTTAGGAGTCTATTACATCTGTATAGTGTATTTGTCCTTGTTAGAAGCCTCAACCCTATTAGGAGTTGGCATTATGATACAAAAGTATGTAAGAAGACCCCATTGCTCAAGCATGCAACTACAACTCTACAATGCTATCAATAGAGATAGATACAAAAACCTTTATATAGTGTTGATATTTTTAATATTTGATCTACCTTTTATTTCCTTCTTCAAAACTGATCATACAACCATATTGTTCTATACTAGCATCACATTGACATCTATACATATCATAGAAAGTGCACATTCAAACATTGCATCATTACAATATAATGCCATACTTCACTAAATCAAAATATTCTTCCTTTATCTCAAGTTCTTTCATTGTGTCAGCCTTGCCGCTTGATACTTTGCTAAATCTTTTGTCACATGTGGGTTAACATCTAGGATGTCGTCCTAGCATTCTCAAGTAATTGTTTTGGTGAACCAAAACAATTCCTTAACCAAAATGCCTTTATTTTGCCTTTAACTTTGTTCTATCTTAGTAAATTGTTATTGGTAAAATTTTAGTAACTTCGTCTGCACATAGCTGTCTCTTAAGGGCTATTAACCATGTATCATATGCATTGTGTTCTTCCTTCTTATAAGTGCACATAAGCCTAATTGCCTCCAGTGAACTATGTTAAATGAGTTAGGCTAACTGTACACTGTTCTACTAATATGTACTTAAATAGTTTTCTGAATTATTATGCCTTTAGATTATTCTTTTATTTTGCCTTCTCAAAGTAAGATATATGTTTCCATAAATGACAACCCTAACATATCTCCTTAGTCGAATTGCCAACAAAGATCAAGTTTATCCGTGGTTTAGCAAATCCAAAGACCTCTAAACATTTAGAAAGGAAACACCAATCTACCTTATCATAGGCCTTTTTTATGTCTAACTTAATGAAAATACTAGGATTTCCATTCTTTTGAATGGAGTGAATGACTTCTTAGGCTATAATAACATCATCATATATAGACTTGCTAGGGACACAGTCAGTCTATTCCTTGCTAATTAAAAGAGGAAGTAGTTTCTAAAGCCTATTAGCACATGTCTTAGTGACTTGTATCTAGTATTGCACAATGCAAACTATCAGTCTAAGATCATTAATTTTTTCTACATTTTCCTTCTTGGGGACTTATGCTAGGAAGATGTTGTTAATTTCCTCGCAACCCGAGATTCTAATGCCATATAGGACATTATTTTATGAATTTGAAGATAATATCTTTGTTAATTTTTATTTCAACTAAAAGAGTTTTTCTACCAAATTGAAATGGTTGCACCCAAAATTTGTTAATTATATGTGTATATATATGTATAGAGAGAAAGAAAGAGAGAGGACCCTCATGTTACCTTTACATATAAAATCTTATACACCATTACAAACAATTAATCAACACCATCTTGAGAGTGTCTTATGAGGGAAAACAAGTGACCAAGAAAAATGATTGTTTTCTTCCTACCATTAGTTTATTTATTACAAGAAACTTCATCTCAATATGGATGATTGTCTATATATATATATAATTTCAATGAATATTTGTATAATAATAATAATAATAGTCGTTTGATGGTGTTGCTTGTTGAATTTTTTCCAAAATATAGTTTTTAATAAGAGAGGCGAAGTCTATTTAGATGAACATTAAAGTCATATTTTTGACCATGACTATAGCATGCTGGTTTGACCGGCGCCTTGAAAGTAAATTAAACTATTGGCGGCATTAGAAATGATGTTTTTTCCCTTCATGTGAGTCAACAAGCACATCTTTCCACCTGTCATCCTATTAATGCCTTATCCTTACCACTGTTTTCTCGAGGAGGAATCTTCCCATTTCCTTTTAATCCGCGTGAACAAAATCTGCAGTTGAATTCTTTCTCATTTAATTTGCTTTAATTTGGATTTCATTCGGCTGGGCTGTCAGGGCCCCACTTCCGGTCCAGATTTTTTGAATTTCTATCATTAGAGCGCATTTGAAAGCAATTTGATTATCGCACTACTTTATTAATTTCAGCATCAATGGTACTTGGTGGGGGCGGCAATGGACGCGGAAAAGGAATAAGTTGAGCACTGTTTGCGCTGCAGGGAAATTGAATCCAATCCAGTTAGACATTAGATTGTTTCAATCACAATCACTATTGCTCTGTGTTTTTTATGGTAATTGGAGGGATTAAAGTGAACTGGGGGGCCCGTACGCTTGTTTAATGGCGTTGGTTAAAAAAATGGTTGTCGACCGCCTCTTTCTCCTCCTTTGTTGACCGGGGCTACTTCCTTACACATTCCTCCTCCCTTCACGGTGACTTCCCAGGAGTTCCGACGGTTTTAAAAGCAGTCATTTACATGTATGTTCATACTCTGCAGCTGTGAAAGGCCGGAAGAGCGATAATTGGACCGAAGTATATTAATTGCTGATCTTTCCCTGGGGAATAGTGGTAGTGGTGAGTATTCTGCCTTTGTCTTCTGTTCTGTTTCTTGTTTACTAGGTTTTTTAAGCTATGTGGGTTGCTTGGAATAGGGTTTCATGGCACAATTTTCAGTCCTGGAAAACGCTGGTTGAGTTGTTTTCATTTTGTTCCTTTCTTATTCTCTCTCTTATATGATAAAAGATTTTGAATTTCTAACTTCATAATATTGATGTTTCCTGTAAATTCAGGCTTAGTTGCCACAAGCTAAGGCTATGGTCCAATGTAAAATTTATTATAGGGTGGTTCTGAGAAAATTGGAGCCTTCCTAAAGTGGGTGTTCCTAACTATCTCTGTGAAGAAATTTTAAGTTGAAAGTGAGGAATTTTAGATGAGAAATAAGTACAATATGAAAAAAATTGTCCAAGTAAGCTGGAACTTACAACCTAAAAGTTTACAGGAGGAAACTTTCAGGTATCTCCTCCAGCACCAACTTAAAAGCTTGCCGTTGCATATGTGGGGCTCCTATTCTTCAGTTAAAAACTCGTTATAATCTGGCATCCTAGTATTCAGAGTAAAAGGAGAAGCCAAAGCCTCCTCTGCAGGACCCCATAAGGATTTATCTGCCTTAGAACGTTGGAACCTTGGAAGCACATAGTTTTACCCCCTCTACCAACTTATTTGACTCTTCTCTTTAGTTTTATTTTCTAACAAAACTCAAAAAATACTTTGAATTGAGAGGAGAATTTGGAGCTTCTTTCTTGTAAGCAAGTAATTACTTGAATCTTGAACAGTACAAGGATTGTTTCCAGACCTTCTGCAAGGTTTGATGGCCTGGGCGTCAATTTTGGGAATGGTTTAGATCAGTTGAGGGTTGAGAGATGGAGGTTTGTGAACATTCAATATCTTGTAGAGACATGCAGATTGTGAAATGTTATTTCATCAGCTGTGAAATGATACTATCTCAGGGAATGGAATAAAATTCTGTTGTCTTTGCAACATTCTAGTTGCAGGCATAGATCAAAAACTTACTGAGTGCATAAGTTATTTTGGCAACTGGGAAAATCACCCATTTACTCTTTTGGCCAAGTTTTGGTAAGCCTTGGTAAATTTTGGTGAGTACTCAAAGTCAAAAGTTTCTGCCAGTTAATGAATTTCTTTATTTTTTAATTTGCTAAGATTATATGAGTTACTGGGTCCAAGTATAAATTGGGTCTGCTGAGTTTTACTTAGTATGACTTTTTGAACCATGCTTAAGGGGTTTTTCATTTTGGCTTGTGCAACCGAAGGTGCCTATTGTGATATTTTTGCAGTAAGTAACTTGATACCCATTATCTGCTTAGTCTTTCACATCTTGAGCTGGAGGCTGTGATATTTGTTATGTGGTTGACTTTCTCATTGGAGCTTGTCAATCAGGGCAAACTTTTGTTGGTGAATGTTTGTGTGTCCATTGGCAGGGACTTTTTAACCTACCAATCTTTTGTAATTAGCGAAAAAGTAGTTTGCTGGCCTGGTTGGGCTGTTAAGAGATAAACTCAATTAATCCAAAATTAGTAATAGCATACTCAACAGTAGACATGAGGAGCTTGCATAGGAACAGGGGCAAGCACAGGAACATGAACATCATTTAGAAATAGGGTATAGAAGTGATTGTAAGCAGTGGTTACATTACACCTATTACACCTGAATATAGTCATCTGGAGTTTTTTCTATGGATTCAAGACCCTATCTCTAGACCTGAGATTCCTGGCGACTGAAGTTTACATATAATTTCACTAGAACGAGATTAAAAACATTGTTATTCATTCGTTTAGCATATGGTTCTGTTGAAGATGCAACACAGACTTGGTTGAGCTTGCCATATGGCATTTAAGTTAGTAATGGAGAAGAATCTTGAATGTCTTCTGTGTGAGGGTTTTTGGCAGATTTAAGATGTATTTCCTTAAAAAAATTCTTAAAGGTAAAGCAATATGTAGAAGGGTCTTGTTGTCCAGATTGACTTCACAAGCACTATCCTTTCCGTCATCTTCCTTTAATGTAGTGCGTCCTTTGGTTGCTTTAAGGGTAATGCTTATGGCACATGGGCAAAGGTCAATCTGGATCTGATTTCCCGAAAAAGGGAGGTACAGATGTTAATAATGAATTCACCAACCATTTTGAATAGATAAGCTAACTATAATCTATGCAGAACTATTTGTATCGGGACATTTTATTTTTAAGTTTGAAGTGTGTCAGTACTTAATGAAAAGGCTGGCATTCTTGTAAAGTTATGAGCTCCCCTGAAACATTTGTTGATATTGATTCTTGGTTTAGTAGTACAGATTCTCTACGGATAATTGAATACCCAAGAATCTACAGATGACCCCCTGTTGTGCTCAATTTGTGAATATTGTTGTTTAGTTGATCAATATCCAACTCAAAAAATGGGAATGTGCTATTGGGCTTCTAAATGAACTTTTGATGATGGACAACTTTTTACCTTATCACTGCCATTGAGATCATTGAAATGATCTTGCTATTCTGGTTTGATCCAAGCCATCATTTGCTTGACTGAAGTGATCTCTATGTGGTGCTGCATGACCCCGCTTTTCGTCTTATATGGATGTTATGATTATCTTAAACTAAGGAGATGTCAAAGCCTTCAAGATCTTTTAAAGAACATATTTTGTTGCTCAGGAATCACCAATCTTTCATTAAGCAGTTTGTATGCATACAAGCAGGGTTCTCCCCCAAAAGCCCTGTGGACTTTTTGACAAATACACACTCACTAAATGTTATTGTAATTGTTGGACAAAGATTATAGTTTTATCTTTGAACTGTCAATCATTTTCTTAGTTTGGGTTTGTTATTGGATTATCCTGCAGCTTGTCATGTTCTTTTAATGATGTTTATGACTTGCTCTTGTTTTTTTTTGTGATATTTGATACCATAGTCGGAAATAAGCCTCAAATTCCTTTGCGAGTTCTTATGTTTGCATTGTCAATTTTTTTATAACAATGTTCTATGGATTGGTATAATGGGTTGACTTAATTCTAAGCAATATCACTCTTTTTGACTGTTAACTTGTGTCTATGTCTACATGCATCTTAAGTCTAATAGATGGACTTTTTGGCAAGTCATATGATGGTTTCCTCGGTAATATTTTCTGTTCTTCTTTGCGGATGTTTGTTCTCTTAATCCTACATAATTTTATTTTTGTTAAGCTTTAAGCATTGAAGATAGAAACTGGCTTCTGTTTTTAGAGGTGAATTTTCTTTATGCTTTTACAGGGATATCAGATAGCAGTTGTCTAATCTAGCTATCACCCTACTATTCTGTTATCTCAAAATATGCTTTCTAAGATGTTTGCAACTTTGATGTTCTATATAGGTCTTGGAATCATTTTCCAGTACGTCAATTGTGAGAAAGTATGTGTGGAGGCTCAGAGCATTCCAAGCCACACAGCACAGCAGTTGATTTTCATGGTGGTCATGAAACAACTGTTACATTTGAGAACCAACAGTGCAAATTTCAAGGGGCGGGCATACATTTCTCAATTCTTCTTGAATTAGCTGCAAGTAATGACCTGATAGGATTTAAGCAAGCTGTTGAGGAAGATGGATCGGCAATTGATGAGATTAGCTTCTGGTATGGGAGGCAAAATGGTTCCAAACAGATGTGTTTAGAGCAAAGGACACCTTTGATGATTGCTGCCCTTTATGGTAGCATAGATGTATTGAACTACATATTATCTGCCTATGCAATGTGTGGAATAGATGTCAACTTAGAATGTGGATCAGGAAAAGACACTGCTTTACATTGTGCTGCTGCTGGAGGGTCCAGTTTTGCCATTGAAGCTGTGAAGTTATTGCTTCAGTCAGGTGCTGATGTTAATCATTTGGATGCTAATGGAAAGAGGCCCGTGGATGAAATAATGGCTTCCCCAAAGCTTTCTAATGGGAGGGCTATGCTGGAATTTCTGTTAAGTTCAGGATGCCAGGCAAGTTCTTTCATGAAGATACCAAGTCACAATGGCTCATCTTTGTCTTATATTGGATCTGACACTTACCCAGACTCACATGGAGGAGGGCCAAATAGTTTAGGTTCTTTGCCTCCTCTTTCTCTGTCTCCAAAAGAACTGAGCTCTAAATATTTTTCCACATCTTTAAAGCTTCCTGAGGCATCAAAGGGTTGTGTAGTCAGTAATGATAAGAAAGAGTACCCTGTAGATCCATCTTTTCCTGATATAAAGAATGACATGTACAGTACTGATGAATTTCGAATGTATTCTTTCAAAGTGAAGCCTTGTTCAAGAGCTTATTCTCATGTCTGGACTGAGTGCCCTTTTGCACATCCTGGAGAAAATGCCAGAAGACGAGACCCTCGAAAGTATCACTATACCTGTGTTCCTTGCCTGGAGTTTCGCAAAGGGTCTTGCAGGCGTGGTGATGGGTGTGAATATGCACATGGTGTTTTTGAGTGTTGGTTGCATCCTGCTCAATATCGAACACGACTATGCAAAGATGAAACAAAATGTAAAAGAAGAGTTTGCTTTTTTGCACATAGGCCCGAAGAGTTGCGCCCCTTATCCGTCATAACAGGGTCAACTGTGCACTCACCTCAAGTTGCTGCTTCATTGGATATGAATTCAACCATGAGTCCTATCATGCTAAGTTCACCATCTTCCATGTTAAAGATGTCTGCAGCTTTGCCTTCAAATCCACCAACAGGGGGATTTACCACACCTCCTATGTCTCCATCATCATCATCTGCAAACTCGTCTGTTTATTCAACAATGAGTAAAGCCTGGCAACAGTCTAATGTGCCAACATTGCACCTTCCTGGTGGTAGTCTTCAAGCTAGTCGTCTTAGAGCATCACTTAGTGCCAGAGACATGGCTGTTGAGGGATTGAGCAGCTGTTCCGATTATGAAGGGCAGCTTATAAGTGAGCTTCCTCTTTCTACTCAATCTAGGATGAGTTCTGCTGCCGCTGTTGGGAACACTTCATTTAGATCTGCAAAATACAAGTCTGGCAATAGTGTTGCTCCAACTAATCTTGAAGATTTGTTTGCTTCTGAGATGTCATCTCCAAGAAAATCAGGCCTTGAATCTTCTGCTCTTGCTCAGTCATGCTCACAGATGCAATCCCAGAATATATTACAATGCCATTCTCAACTTCCAAGTCATTCTCAGACATCAATTGGTAATCAGTTTTCTCAGATGCAACAAGGTCCTGTGGGACCTCAGAGCCCCAGCAATTTCCACTCCCCTGTTCAATCATCTTATAGGTCATCTCTGGGTGTGGATTTGGAACAACACAACTCTACTGGGTTTGCTTTATCATCAGCTTTGCTGGCTTCTACAGTTTCAAGATCTTCTGCATTTATGCAGAGTGATAGCCGGAGCAAAAGCTCACGTAACTTAAGTGCAAGTGTGCCTTCTGCAGCATTGGCAGATTGGGGTTCTCCAACAGGTAAAGTAGATTGGGGTGTTCAAGGTGAAGACCTGAGGAAATTCAGGAAGTCATTTTCCTTTGGTCCTCGTAGCTCAGTTGAAGCAGATTTATCCTGGGTTCAAAACTTGGTAAAAGAAATGCCAGTTGATGATGTGGAGGGGCACATTTCAGTAAGCCGGCTACAAGCATTGAAAAACAGAAAGGCAGATAGCATTGATCGTACAGTTTTGAGTGCGTGGATGGAGCAACTGCATCTGGATCAGCAGATGGTAGCTTAACATTTCTGATATTGGCAAAATCTCAGTGAATCTCCTTTCTGTTCATTTTGTTATTATTTTAGTACAAGATCCACATTCTAGACCAGGAAGTATCTGGTTTATTGCTGCTTAGAGACTATATCCTGTAAGTTAGCTGATAAAGAAGCTACGGAAGATAAGCCTCACAAGTCAACAAGATTATTCAAACAATAATATCCCTTTGTCCAAGGTCTACTTGGGCAAAACATACAGTTTATCGCTCAACTGACTGCAGAAATCTTTTTGGCATTTCATTCATGTAAAACATTGGAAGGAAAAGTGAATATTCCAGTGTTACTGTTTTAATTAATTCATGAAATCAATTCAAATAGGGTCAGACTTTTATGCAGCAAGTTTTGGCTGAACCCCGTCACTTGATAAATTGTTGCAGTTACTAAGAAGATGACCAGAGCTGTATATTCTAAAGTTGGCATCCTTTGCCAACTTATGACATGTAATACTTTTAGCCAAATCAGAGTATGAATATCTGTTATTCTAGACTACTGTCTTTATCGCATCAAGTAAGAATATTATTACATTAGTTAACATACAAGTTTAGTCCATATGGGCTTTGGATCTAATACTACAATTTGGTTCACATTAACTATCCTGAGGGATTGTGCTTAGGGAGGTAATAATCAAATCAAGGAACTTGGATCCTGCAGATTTTGATGTTGAATGTCCATTCTAACAAATCATTCAAAAAGGGTGCTTACAAGTCATATGTTAGTTTGAGGGTGTCCTATACAAGGTATTATGCAAGTTGGATCGATGTAGCTTGCTTCATCATCCATTGAATGATCTATACTGAAAATCTGGGAGTTTGGCCCTTCTAGAAAGAAATTACGAAGGCGAGGTTTAATGCTTCTTGCTGCTAGGGCAGATTAAAATGTCCATTTCCTTGCAATGAAAGCAGCACTTTGCTAAAAATTTGGGAGGATTAGATACTTTGTTTGGATGTATTTTCTGATCAACATTGGGTCATGCAAAATGAGATAAAGTGACATTACCCCCAAAGTCTTAAAGGCCTGTAGCATTTTTTGAGACATAAATAAACCCACACAAGCTTTATTTTGCCAATCACAGATAACAACCTTGTGTGGTTTAAAAGATATATTCAATTCATTGTAGCTATACAGGTGAAAGTAGCCTTGTAGTCACCTAAGATTGAAGTAATGCAAACAAAATGGCACAAGTTAAGTTAAATAAATCAGATGAATTGGGAAATGCAATTTTAGAAATTCAAAATCAAATGAAAGGTTTACTTGGCTCTTGAATATATGATGGCACAGGGGTGTTGAACCTTACTGAATCAAGTTACTAAAATATAGAAAATTGGTATCTTAGAAATAATTATTAGGACCCTCCAAAGCCTAAGAGTCATTTTATGGTTTATCCTAGACCTGCGGAGCAGTTCTGATCTGGCTTAAGATCTCTGATTCATCGTGACCACTATGTACCGATGTCTAACAACTAATGGTATTGAATTGTGAGGGTTCATGTTCTCCTAGTCAACTTCTTTGGAAAAGGGATTTCATGACAATAGAAAATGCTCGTAGATAGACAAACAAATATGTAAAAGGCTGGGATACTGGGTCTGGACCCGGGAGCTCCGATTTGGGTCCGCATTCACGTGGGTCCAGATCGGATTCCAGCCCGGGTCTACGACAGGTCTGGGCAGGGTAGCGGAGTTGGGCGGACCTACAGTCCAAAATCCGGACCTTGCTTGAACCCGCCGTAGAACGGGTGAATCCAGGTGGACCCACGAAGGATTTGTGGTAGTTGAGTCCATAAAGTAACAAAAAAAAACTTAAAACAATGAATTTTTTAATTATTTTTTTGTCACCCTAAAAAGAACCTATTAAAAAACATTTCACTTATCTGATCTCTCAATTTGCACTTTCATTTTGGTGTACCCATTTTGCAAGTTTGAAGAAAAAATTGTAGAGATTGTTTGTGAAGTCTCAAACCTTTCCAATAATAGTCTTGAGTGTTCTAGGCATGTATTTGATCCTCCTTTTTGCTTCTTCGATAGTTTGTTTTAATTTTTTTTTAATGTTCTAAGATTTATCAAGTTTTTCTATAAGCTTTGAATTTTTTTTTTTGTGTGTTTAAGATTGCAAGAATGAATAGTCAGAGTTTAGTGGGTAGGGATGGATCCCAAGGATTTGAAGTTGATGAACATTATCCTTTGTGGAAGTACACAACAATACTTGAACAATGTGGGAGAGAGGTGGGGTAGGGGGGCTGGAAGAGTGGTGTAGAGGGGTGGGGGGTATATATGGAAATGCAACTTTTGCAAAATCCAATAGAGAAGCTCCTATTATCAAGTTAAACATCAATTAATGGGCCCTAGGGGTAAAGGGATCAACATGTTTGAGGGCTTAGAAGGATAAGAAGGGGTTGTTGGTTGCTCAAATGGTAACCATGTTAAAGGAGCAACAAGATGGTAATAGGTTAGTGTCATGGGGGAAACAAGAAAGCTTGAAGCACAAACCACCTACACCACCCTCTCAACAACCACTAGACACCATCCCTTCCTACTTACCCCTTTACAGATGAAGAAGTAGAAACACCCCAAACTGACACTCACAAGAGAGGCCCATTAGATGTCTAACAACTAGTGGTATTGAATTGTGAGGGTTCATGTTCTCCTAGTCAACTCCTTTGGAAAAGGGATTTCATGACAATAGAAAATGCTTGTAGATAGACAAACAAATATGTAAAAGGCTGGGATACCGGGTCTGGCCCTGGGAGCTCCGATTTGGGTCCGCCCGCATTCACGTGGGTCCAGATCGGATTCTAGCCCAGGTCTACGACAGGTCTGGGCAGGGTAGCGGAGTTGGGCAGACCTACAGTCCAAAATCCGGACCTTGCTTGAACCCGCCATAGACCGGGTGAATCCAGGTGGACCCACGAAGGATTTGTGGTAGTTGAGTCCATAAAGTAACAAAAAAAACTTAAAACAATGAATTTTTTAATTATTTTTTTGTCACCCTAAAAAGAACCTATTAAAAAACATTTCACTTATTTGATCTCTCAATTTGCACTTTCATTTTGATGTGCCCATTTTGCAAGTTTGAAGAAAAAATTGTAGAGATTGTTTGTGAAGTCTCAAACCTTTCCAATAATAGTCTTGAGTGTTCTAGGAATTGAGAGAAATTGCTAATGTAAAGGTTGGGTGTTGCCTCTTTGTGAATGGTCTTTCATTCAATCTATTGAGATCACCTTATTAGAGAAAGATGGTCGAAGCAATAAATGAAGCACATCGTGGTTATCAAGGTCGTGGATATGGAAAGGTGAGAGCCACCTTATTGCATAGTGAGAGAACGAATGTAAAAACCCTCCTCAAATCAATAAGAGATTCTTGGGTTCAACTAGGAGTGAGTATTGTCTCTAATGAATGGAAAGATTGCAAAATTTATCCATTAATAAATGTGATTGATGTCTCCTTATAGGGGGCAATTTTTTTAAAGGTGATTGATTCCGAAGGGTAGGTAAATGATGCAAATTTTATTGCCTAGATTATCATTGAATCCATAGAGTTTGTGGGAATTGACAATGGTGTCCAAGTAATAATGGACAATGCTAAAGTTTGTAGGGCTCCATATGATCATGTCTCTTGGACACCATGCTCTGTCGACTCCTTGAACCCAATGATGAAAGCAATTGACACCCATATTGAATGGGTGAAAAAGTTGTATGAGGGTGAGGAGATCCAAATGTTTGTGACAAACCACCATATGTTACAAGCAATTTTCAGAACTTTCTCTCACTTGGAATTATTGAAGGTAAATATTAAAATTTATTTAGTTTCATTTATCATTGTGTTATACTTTACATAATTAAATAGAATGTTTTTGTGTTGTTTACATTTTTGAAATATGTTATTAACTTACAATTAACATGGTAATAGGTTGCTGAAACTTTGTTTGTTTCACACACAATTGTCTTTAGACGACTTGTGAGGGTAAAAGATGCATTGTCCCAAATGGTTATTAGAAACTAATGGAGTGTATGAAAGCTATCCAATACACCAAGGGTTCAAAAGGTAAAGGCAATGATCTTGGATGATGATTGGTGGGGTCGAGTGGATTATGTATTAGAATTCACTGGGCCCATCATGTCTATGCTTCGGTTTGTCAACATTGATGAGCCTTGTTTGGGGGACATCTATGATGCCATGCACTCCATGCTAGATAGTGAAAACAATAAGTTCAATTTTTTATACAATACTTTATCCTTGTTGATTCATAGATTTTGATTTATAATTTTAATTAACATTATATAAAGATAACTTACATGAACATCATTTGACATCTCAAGTCATTCATAGGAGAGAATGAGATTCTAATAATGTACAAAAAGGTGGATTCCATTGTTCTACATCATTGGAACAAGATGACTACACCTTTGCACCTCCTGATATATGCACTTTCTTGTAGGTATTATTATACCAATGAGATGTTATTTCTAGTAGAATGCCACCCTGTAGAGATCTTGAGGTTTCTAGTGGGTACAAGAAGTCAATTGGAAGACTCTTTAACGATCTTGAGGTGGCATCAAATGTGAGGAGAGAGTTTGTATAATTTGTCTCAAGCAAAAATACAGACCTTGATTGTTAAATTCCAAATTTTTGCTACATCAAATAATATTCTAGCCATTGGAAAATTTCATGTGAAACCAATTGTTTGGTAATTTTGTTGGAAATAACAGTTCTTGTGAAATTGGTTATAATAATAAAATTGTTGAGATATTTTGATTCATGTGAAATGGAATAGCGATTATTAGTTGATATATCATGTGAATGTTAGTTATGTATTAAGATGGAATTGGAAGAATGAATATCATAGAAATTTAGAATGATTATGTGATGTATTTTATTTTTAAAAATCCTTGAATATGTCATTACAGGGAACCATTTCTATTTTGCAGGAGTATGATGATGAAGGGGAAGCATTGCCAAAATGAGAGTTACGAAGGGGACATCCAAATCCACAGTTGGAATAACAGGTTTGAACTTAATCACCAAGACCTAGGATTTGAATGACTAGACACTCAAGGAGGTACATGGATTACCATGAGCTATTCAGTTAAAATAATTAAAAAGAAGCAATTAAAGTAACTCAAGTAAGAATAATACCTTTATCATTCCTTGCTCTGTGGAAGCCAACACACCTTGGTATAAAAATATCTTGTCTATACTCATACTTGTGTGGGTATGAAATATGTACGTATGCACACACACACACACACACACACACACACACACACACACACACACATGTGCATGTGCGTGAAATAATCATTAGCGTATATATAGGACTTAGGCAAGCGTGAATTTATAGAAGGTGATATTCTTATACCAAGATATATTTAGATATATCTTTTGCACCTTTTTTTTATAATCTTTCCTTTGGTGTGGGTTTGGTATTTATTTAATTTTGCTTGATCAACCTTATTACCACCTTATGGCATTGGGCTAATAGTTTGTATATATATTCCCTTTTTTGAATTTTCAAAAAATGGTCTTGCAACGTTTATACTGCATCCATCTTGATTTAACTGAACCCACTCGGGAGGCCATACTATCTTGGCCGATACAAGTCTATATTGTGCTTTATGATCCTTGTAGGAAAGGATCCTTTCAACATATATTCATTGTTCCTTCTCTCTCTATTATGCTGCAACATTTCTAAGAATTTAGCATTTTTTGTACTGCAATATAATACTTATGTGAACAACATGAGGTGGTGCGATTGAAGCTAATTGCTAGAGCCGAAACTCATGAGTTCGGGCTATGAATATTCATCGGCCCAATTGAAGGTCTTAGTGTCGGGTCATTTTGTCATATTCAAATACTTCAGAACCATACCAAGAATCAGGTCATGAATTTGATGTCCTTGTGATGATTGTGCCATGTTTTGTATATGTGATCGACCTGTTTATCAATCCTGAATAGTACTTCAATACTTGTTGCAAGATTTAGAGTTGGACATATTTTGCTGATCTAAAATGATCTTATGTTGACCTGTTTATGCATTCTAATAGTGCTATACTATGTTGTGATTTTTCTTAATAAAAGATATGATCAAGGAGTTCCAATCAGGGGCATAGCTGATATGTCCTTGAGATGGAATACTTTGTTTTGTAATAATAGAACATAATTAAGAACATACTATCTTGTGATGTCATAGACTGATAAAGGCATGATATATGACAAATGAATAAGAGATCATGAAATCATGAAAATTCCTCCTAGTATTAAGGACCAACATGGTCAAGCTTAGGGAGGAAATAATGGAAATCCCTATAGTAATAGAGATCAAACAAATTAGTAATAATACCTTAATAATTAGAACTTAAAAATGAAAGCTCATGGTAATCTATTTGTATTTTTCTTGCTATCAAGTTGAGCGATGGGTGATTGGACACATGAGATGCCCATCCAAAATCCTTGGCCAAGATAGTAAATGACATTTCCGACCATGATCACCAAAGGTCAAGGTGCTAGTAATTGCAAGATAGACTAGTTGGAATGTGTTCACAGTCTCAATAATTGACTAGTTGACACTCTAACATTAGGATGCTCAGTGGTTGGACAAGGGTATCTCAAGCCAATTCCCAAGGTAGGGAGGGCTTTTCTTGTTGGAGATTGTGAGTAGATACTAAGGTCCATGGTTGGGAGGTTAAGCCCATGGAAACGGTTCCCCTCTCTTCTAGATGCCAAGACTTGCATAACTCTATTTCATCTACTACTTTTATACTGGTAATCCTTTTAAGTTTCATTTGTACTTCCTTGTTAAAACAAGTTATTTTTCCTTAGAATATTTTATGTTGGAAATGGTAGTTGAATAACTAAATGCCATATGAACTAATGGTTAAACGTTTGTTATTTCATATTTATATGCAAATCCATAATGTAGTTAGATCACATTTTCCCTTTCATATGAAGTAGTTGAGTCATTGTTTTAACTGTACCTCTTTTCATTCGGTTAAGAATTAGATCTATTATCTTTATTTAAGAATTAATTAGATTCTGCATTTTTATTATGTTACACTGATGCAATCAATGACCAAAGTAGAATGGATGTCATTGGATTGTGGTACCTACATGGGAAATATTACATGTACCTCCAACCCCTTGCCATTAAGATCCTATCGCAAGTAAATTTTTAAGTTTTTTCCACCTTTTTCTATGGCCACTAATCTTGCAGAATTAGCACTCTTAAATTCTTATTATATTACAAATTTTCTATTTGAAAAAAAATTGTTTGGTTGTGTCTCTAGGTTGCAAGCTCTTATGCTACTAAGTGGAATTAGAGTACACACTCCTTTATCCACTTAGTGAAGCGTAATTGGTTGGGTTCCAAGAAAGTAGAGGACTTGATATCTATTAACAATAATTGGTGACTCCTATCATGCAAGGATCCAAAATAAAAGAAGGGGCTAGATAAGTTGTGGGATGAATAACCCGAATTTGCTAACTTGGATATGACCGTCCATGATCTAGCTACAATTACCTTTCTAGATGTTGAGGAGAAGGAAGATATATCAACATTTGTGGCTATTGGAACCGGTTTGGGTTCCAATGATGATGATCTAGATATAGTTGCAATAATGGATGGAGTCATTGATCCCTCAATTTTTGATGACCCATTTGACCCTTGAAGGGCATTTGATACTATGATCACTGATCATTGATCATTAAAAAAATATAAATCACTTATCATTTATCATTATGTTTCAAACTTTATTATTTGATGAAGTAGTCTATGTTTTAAAATTTTATTTTGCAATTTAATTATTCAATGTATGATTTTCTTTACAATCATGAACATAGATTAATGACCGAGCATTTAATATTTATATTAGACATTTGGCATTGACCAATGATCAAACAACATATATTCATACTATGAAATGGCTTAGTTTTGCAATTATGCATGTTTCTCTTTATATAGATATATATACACATGTATGTATGTATACACGTATATATATTATATATATACATGTATATATATACATACATACATGTATATATATACACAGATGTATACATACACGTACATGTATATATATACATCTCTACACATATACACATGTACATGTATACATACAGGTACATGTGTGTATACATATACACATATTCATATATATATATATATATATATATATATATATATATATATATATATATATATATATATATATATATATATATATATATATATATATAAACACACACATATATATACACACACACGTGTATATATATATATATATATATATATATATATATATATATATATAATTGCAAAATTAAGTCATTTCATAGTATGAATATATGTTGCTTGATCATCAATCAATGCCAAATGTCAAATATAAACATTAGATACTCACTCAGTAATCTATGTTCATGATTGTAAAGAAAATCATACACTGAATAACTAAATTGCAAAATGAAATTTCAAAACATAGACCAATTCATCAAATAATAAAGTTTGAAAGATAATGATAAATGACAAGTGTTTAATCGTTTATTAGTGATCAATGATCATAGTATCAAATGCCCTTCAAGGGTCAAATGGGTCATCAAAAAATGAGGGCTCAATGACTTCATCTATGACTAGAACTATATTTAGATCATCATCATTGAAATCCAAACTGGTTCCACTAGCCCTAGGTTTTGTTAACAACATATGCACACACACATGAACCCAAATGAGATTTTTGTTTGCCTGAACTCAAACTCGAATCTATCCCCAAACCTAAGTCAATAACTTGGGTAAAAGACTTTGATTGAATTTTGATACAATTATTGAGTCTTGTTAGCGATCTCACAATTCAAGTGTTTGTTTTTATAAAGTGTTTAAGATGTTCAAGTTTTTTTGAATGTCAATTAATGTTCATTTAATTGGCTTTAAATAAAAAATATAATGAATAGTCAAATAAGTGTGCAAAGATGGATTCAGATAGCCACTCGTTTTTTCTAAGAAAGTTGTAGAACTAACCTAGGATAAGGACTACATGATCTTGGAATCAAGAATGAAAATGTGGAAGTGTGGGTTGTTAATTAGGTGGATGCGTGGTTATGGGTAACACAAACTACTCAAGAAGAAGAGATAATCAAAATCAAAAGGACACTCATTCCAATACTAACATCTCATACCAAGTCAACATAAAAATACCAATACCAAAAATATACAATCACTTTGAAATCAATTTCAAGTGTTGCAAGCACAATGACCAACAAATAACAACTATCATCAATAAAAAGTAAATCACCAATCACTAACTCCAACAATTAAAACACCACCAATGAATAACTGATTATTCATTAATAAAAGTCAACTATCAACAATAAATGATATCCAATCAATGAGTAACAACTCATAATAAATACACCATCAAAAGTAATATCCAACAAGTACACCACTAGAGGCAAATAAAAAAAAAATACAAAAGAGACTCATACTACATACTATGGAGTGTCATCACATTAGCCAACTCTAAGGTTACCCTAGCAGTCTCTCAAGACCCCAGCCCCCTAATGACTCTATGCAAAACCAAATACCCTCTCATGATGATGAGAAAACTAGTCATACCTCTCAAGGTACCATCTCCATCTCATCCTTAGTCTATACAAGCACTCAAGGCATGAACACAGAAAAATATATAACTTATCTTTTCAATATACCTCAAAGAAAGGGTTAGGCAAGATATTTTAATTACTATCTTATCACTTGTTTCACAACATAAAATGAGTTACCCTGGCAACCACTTTGGGCCTCGACCCCCATTGCAAGCCACTCCCATAGACATGCACTTAGACCACCTTCCCAAAAATAAAAAAACTACAAGAGTGTCCCATACCACAAGAGTAATATCGATCGAATTTGGTTTCTTAATGGGCAACCCAAAAAATAACATTGGTTCTAAAAATCCAAGTTCTCATAATTGCTTAATAGCGTAAAGCTCATAACACATAAATCTCATTTCAAATCATAAAGTTCATCATGACATCTAGTCAAATAATCATAAAAGAAATCTCAAAACTACCTTTAATGCCATCCTAACTTAGCCAACTAAACAACCCACAAAGAAAAACTATCAAGAAAATAAACACCACAAGACTATAAATAGAATATTAGAAAACACATAGTTTTCTGCCACATTATTTAATTCCACCAATTTCTCTTGTTTAGTTTGAGTCTTAAGGATGTGTTTAGAAATAAAGTAAGAATATACATGCTAATATAAATTGTTATGCTAATATACTTATTTAAAACAATAAGTATTTAAATATCTAATCTTTTTGTAATATTATCATATTATTAATTTAAATAATATTAAATCATAAATGATTTAATTAATAACATAAATGATTTAATTAATAACATAAATGTATATTTTTATATTTAAATGTTGATATTAATTTCAATTTCTAAAAGATTAATATGACTTCTATTTAAGTCTAATATTAATATTTACTTTCCTATAATTCATAATACAACTAGAGATGAAATTATAAATTTAATTTAATTATTTATAATTTCTCTCATAAAGTCAAATAATTATTAAGTAAATGATTACAAAGTGAACTCTACCACAACTTCTCTTAAAATATAATAAAATCATAAATAAATATTTATTAACTTCCCTCTCGCATTAATAATTATAATATTATTTATATGCAACCAAGAGTTTAACTAGACTTAAATAATCACTAATACTAATATTCTCTTTAACTAAATGAATAGTATTTATTTAATTTTATAAATTAATAAATTATTATATTTTTAAATAACTAAATCTGAAAATTAAAATATATTTTTATAAAATAAAAATAAACATGCAATTAGTATTTTCGCATGTCTTTGATCTCTCAATTTATGCAAGCATATTATAGTTAATTTTTTATTTTTAGCATATTTGGTTTTCACATGCATGTAATCATACTATACTTAGCTTTCTATTTTTAACATATTTGTTTTCACATGCATGTAACCATACTCTACTTAGTTTCTATATTTAGTATATTTATTCTCACATGCATGCATAAATTTAGTTATAACATGCTTTCCTCTTAATTAATCTTTTTTTTTTTTCCAATAAATTTTGCAATTAAATTATTTTAGATATAAGAATAATATTTATCTATATTTAGAAAATTCATGATAATCTCATAATTCTAATGACAAATTTAAAGTTGAAACCTAACTGTTCAATTTGTTATTTTCTTCCAATTTTCTAGAATCAAATTAGAATGAGTTTTAAAAGAATACGGTCAATAAATTTCTACAAAATTTCTATAATTTTCCTCAGTCAAGTTTTCTTGATTAATAACTTTTTCTTTTTCAAAATCTACAACGTAATTCTATATTCAACAATCAATATAGTACATTAATAAGCAATATGCAAACACCCAAGAAGACACGAAGTAGAGATATCTTTCAATAAAATTTTACAATGAGCTTTCAAACCCTATCTCAAAAACTAGAGCTAAAATATGAGACAATCTGTGAATGCATGCAAATCAAAACCCTCTAAAACTTTCAACAATTCTTTTGATCCCATTCTGAATATTTGCTCCCAAAACCTCAAAACCACAGCTAAAATCTGAGAAAATCTATGAATGCATGCAAATCCCAAACCCTTTGAAACTCTCTACAATTCTTTTGATCCAATTCTGAATTTTGCTCCACAAAACTTGTGTAATTACAAAATGAGCTCTAGATCTTTGACAAAGAGTTCTCCCCTAAATTGGGGCTCTGATTGTGCAATCATGAGAGGGAACTCACTGATCAATTACTATTTATTACTTTATTACCTTTTACCTTTTCATGCACAACTCTTTTAGATATTTAATTACAATGTATCTTAATTTAAATAATTAGCTTTCTATCTTTAATTAATTTTTGAAGTATTGTTAATAATAAATTTATTAATTTAATTAATAACATTATTTAGAGTTTATTATTAAAACAAAACTCGTAAATAATTATCATTAAATAAAATAAATATAACTACGCCACAATTAGAACTATAACTTTATTTTTAAATTTCATTCTTTTATATTTTATTTTCCTCCAGTTTATTAAGTAGTGCAAGCACTAATTAAAGTGTAGTTTATTATTATTAAATAAATAATTATAATAAAACAATATTAAATCTTTAATATTTTAATATTTTAATTATCCTTTTTTCCAACTTCTTAAATTAGACTTTTAAATTAAATCTCTTAAATTGAAGTACATATTTAATTAATTAAATATCATCATATTCTAATTTCTCTTTAACCAATTTTTTAAATTTAGACTTCTAGATTAAGACTTCGAAATTAAAGAACATATTTAATTAGTTTTTAAATTAATTGAAAATTCTTATGCTTTAATATTTTACTTTTAATCAAATATATTTAATTATATGATTAACCCAAATATTATAATTATATCATTTACCAAATAAATCACATAGTGAGATCTACATAAAAGCAACATTACCAAAACAAACCAAAGCTTAAAATCAAACAACACAGACAAAGATAAGTTCACAGGTTGTAAAAAAGGGTGGAAATTCAGTTACAAGTCCATGCAAGACAAGTATTTAGGTTATGGCTAGGATTGAACCTGAACATTATCTCCCCATTCTTACCATTGAGTTATTATGATAGGGCACACTCATCCTAGCAAATCAGGGAAGTCAATGGCCGATACCTACATTCTGCATAAAAGATGAGCATATACATGTATATAAATACATCTAAACTAAACAAGCAATGGGAGGGAGTGGCACATCATGTAGATCCTGACTAGTAGGTGACTATGACTCTCTCCCTTAACTACATCAAACATGACAAACAAAAAGATAAAACATACACACACACTATACACATACAACTATGAGGTAAGTACCATAATAATTATAAGTCAAACATCAAATGCTCAGATAAAATAATGCATCATTACAAATATGAAGTAATCATCATTTGACATTGCTATGAAAGAAATCACATTTATTAACTACGAATCATTAAAGAATCATGAATGAACTAGTAACCATAATCAATAAACAACACATGAAATATATTCAACTAAGTAATCATCATTGATATATCTTTAGTCCAAGTTATGAAATATTTTCATATTTATAAATCCAATACCCTTGAAACTACCACATGCATGAAATAGTCATAAACATAGTTTGGTAAATATAATGTAAAAAAAAACTATGGGTGGGCACTACAAAAGAACAATCATTGCAAATTAGGGGAGGATCTAATCTTGGTACACATTCAAATGTAGGAAAATCATATCATTCATCAAAAAAGTCATGAGAAGACAAAAATGGTAGCCATTAATGTTTTAATCGAGTAGATGGATAACCAGGCGATGGTGGAGTGTCCTTTTATATTTATCAAGCATAGAGAACATTCATAAGTGGTTGTAGATGGTCAAGAAGATCATATTCACTATTAAAAGAGCTACTTGTTTCATTCTTGACATGCCAAATTAGATAAATCAGCAAGTCAACTGGATTTGACTATCCAATCCTGCCACATGGCCCAATGCCATTTGAATATTCTACCACCCTATCTAGATTTCTAACCATATGTTGACTTGTTGACTATCTGATCATTCATGAATTCACCACCCAGGCCCGCTAGGACATATGTCAACTTGTCATTATGTCGCTATGAAAACTCAATGCAATTAATCGTGATGGGCCCACCAGGATATGTTAAATGAAAAAGAGAGTCAAATTTAGTAAAAAAGCATGCTACATGTTGTAAGATAAGAATGTGTTTGATGCTAGATCTAGGGTCAAAGATAAGAAACTATTGAACACTATTGAGTGCCAAGGAAGGGTGAGGGGGGGAGAAGAGATCAGGTGGGGCGTGAATCAATATAATCCATTTCTTACCAAATATGTCACAAATATCAATTACTAATTATTACAAAAATATAGTAACGATTTATGCCCACTAGGTTTGTGTGGAAAGATGAATGTGTGAAAAGTCATGGTGAGATCTTACTCAAAAAATGAAATAATCAGTTACAAAGTTTTAGGTTAGAAGCCAAGGAACCCATTGTCCCTGATGTTTATGAACAGTGCTAGACATCCAACTAATCTCGAGAGAGCTTGTACAAGAAATATAAACCTTTACAATGTTGCCAAAAGCATGCTAAAACTTTCAGTAGGAAAAAAGAGAATACAAAAAATAAAGAATCTTCTGATTTGGTTTTGTGACCTTTCTATTTGATTCAATAATTCACAATTCTTCTCTCCCTTATCTACATAGTTTTTGCACTTGATCAATAGTGTAATGCCTCACTAGGGAACCCAAAATAAATTAACCTATTAAAACAATCTTTTTTAAAGATTAAAAGCAACAAGAGATAATATAACAGAACCAATAACTCACATACACATATAAACAAAAAATTAATAGCTATATCTCTTAAGGGTTCCATGACATTGAATCGCATAAATAAGTTTTATTAAGATTAAATCTGATACATAATAAAGTCCACATCATAGGATAACAATAAGTATGAAATCAAATGAAATAATATACAAGTACATAAGGTGCCACATGGCATAACCAAACATGCATAATCATCCTATGTACAAGTCACAGGGTATGAAATGCTAAAATAATATACATCATGATAAGGTACAACATCTCATAAGATCTCTGAAAAACCAAAGTATAGTAAATCAACATATGTCCATAGAACAAAATCACAAGATCAAAATAATGGAACAACTGCACAAGTACATCCAACAATGACATCCAACTGTCAAAATTTCAACGGTATAAGAAACACTACTACCCAACCTCATGGAACCTAAATGGACCACTCGCACTATGCTGAGGGGATAATCTCAAGTCCCATATATTTTTCAATCTAAGAGTCATAACCAAAATATAGGTCAAGGAATTCCTGATAGAAATCTATCTCAAAAGTACCAGGTACATACATAACATCTAATCCTAGAGGCAACAAAGACATGTAAGAAACCTACTATATAACTGGGCAAGTGCTATCGCATGAGCCAAATCTAAGGTTACCCTAACAACCTCTCTGGACTCCATCTCCCTAGTGACTCTATGTGGCATCAATATCCTTTCTCATAGACAAGGCATACTGATGAGGCTAATTATTGCCTCTATTTTATGATAGTTTTAAACACTTTGTTGAACACTCTATTTTATTTTCATCAAGACATTTTTGAACTTATGTTTACCTAAACCAATGATTAACCTATGGGTAGATAGTATGTCATCTTTTGCCAATATTATATATAGTATGCAGTATTTCATATAATCATCAAAATGTGTGTTCTTATATTTGAATTTAATTTGATAGTGTTTATTTGCAAATATCTCTGCATTATAACTAACCTGTTAGCAATGAAGCTGAAGATGATTAGACGAATTCAAAGATGAACATTGAAGACAACCAATAACATTTAAGGAGAAGAGACATTGAGGTTTAGCCATGGTGGAAAAAAATCATAATGGTATCAAAGGACACGACTACGAGTATGGAGGAGCTATGAAGACTTAGTACATTATCTGCATTTATTATTATGTCAAAGTGGTTGTTTAGACTTTATTATTCCCACCTTGAGCCATTATCTTTTCTTCCCACCTTGAGCTGTTATCTTTCCTTCTTTTTTGCCTGCACATTTATAGCTAGTTTGTTTGCTTTTTTATTTTAGAATAAGCGTCAATCTTCTATTTATAGGGATCAGATCAATTGTGTTAGGGGTTAGAAGAAGAAAGTTTATGAAAACAAACTATTAACTCTTGCAGTGAGTTGTTTTACAATTCTATGTATTGTTCCCATGTAATGAATATCTGAAACGTAATGAAATAATTTTTTGGCTTATATCCTGTGTTAGTAGATTAGCAGAAGCCAACCAAGGGCGCCCACTTGGGAGGTGGATTAGATTAGAGTAGTATTGTAGGTAGAAGTTGTAATTTTCTTCCTGTAGCATCATACTTTGTGAATGTTCCTATGGCATTTGTGAGAATAGTAGATGAACTGAGTTGGAATATATGTTAGCATTTCATTACATTTTCAGTATTCATTTCAGTAAAGAGTTAAGCATGTTAGTTTCTTATAGCAATAGTGTAGGTTCTTTTCCTTGCATTTTACTTTCCTGCAGCATAAGCATAATGACTCATTAAGAGATCTAGTGCACATATTGTGCCGACCATTTCAAGTATATGTCCCTGGGTTGACAAGATTAAATGCACCTCATAGTGGGAAAAATAATCCTCAGATTGAATACACTATTCCTAAGCATGACCTTGAGCATGATTATTATACACCTATTGTGAGGCGGACCACATACTAACAAGGTAAGGTCACAACTGAGCATTCTCTCTACTCCCATCCTAGCTTGTACTAGCACTCGAGACATGGGCGAGGTAAAACCCTGACTCTTCTTAATTCATTTTAACCCATTTAATGAAATGCTATCACTTATTAATACAATTTACAATGGGTTACCCAAACAACCTTTTTAGGGCTCTGACCTCCGTTACAAGTCACTTCCCAACATACACATAGATAACCTACCCTAAGCTCATAAAAATATATATCATAAAACCACAATATTCACCTCAGTCCTATACAAGCAACTGGAAAGTGCCAAAATATAATTGATTGAAACCTCATAGGTTATACCAAGAAAATCACACTATTCACCTAAGTCCTATAAAAGCAATTGGAAAGCACTAATAAATAACTGATCAAAAACCTCATCATAGAAATACGTGAATGCAACACAATGGCTAGGAATAAAAAAGATCATGATCAGATAACATTTACATAACAACATCATAAATCAATCACTTCCCAAGCCTCTGGTAAACATTTCTAACTAGTCAAAACTAGGTTTATCCAAAAAACCCAACATGAAATAAATCATACATCTCATCAAGTATTTAAACAAGTGAAGTTATACAGTTATTATGGTTTGTCAATATAATATCATAAAAATTTGATTCACAATAAGGTTTTCAAGTTTTTCATTTTCAAAAGTATCCCGATTGAATAAGGTTTCCATTGTTGGATTGGTCAAACTAAAAGCTCATATCTTAATCTTCTATATTTCCAAAATAAATATGTTTAGCTCAATCCAATGATAACCTATATGGGAAAAATATCTTTCATTTAGAATACCCGAATAAAAACTAGTTATAAATATTTTGAAAGTTCTGCTTTAAAAAAATTAAATAATCATTATACTAATTAATTATTAAATTTTCATATAAAACAAATCAAAATTTAATATCATTAAAATAGAACTTAGAAATTTAATTTAAATTACAAGTAATTAAATTACATATATATGTTTACTGTTTATTTTTAATAATAATTTAAAAACTAATTAAGAAAATATTAAATAAATTAAATATATATAAAAAAAATGAAAAAAAACCTAACCTAACTTACCTATTCCCATGAAGGGGAGGACACAATCTGCTCCAAGCATCTGTGGGCTATCTTTGGCAACTGCAGACTACTTAGGTAGCCACACACCAAAGACTATCAACCAAGAGGAGGTGATGTTGGAAATTTGTTCAACACTCCCCTCAAGATTCGTGACAAGGGCTTAACTACCTCCTATATACTATAAGTTGAGTGGTTGTATCAGGCATTGATAGATCAGTCTTTTGGCACAATGACAATCCAATTCTAACAAGTGATGTCAGAGCTTGGTCATAGGTTCAAATCCTCAAACCCTCGAGTAACGTTGAGGGGGAGATTGTTGAAAATTTGTCTAGTGCTCCCCTCAGGAATTGTGACAAGGGGTTAACCACCTCCTATGTACTATAAGTCAAGTGGTTGTATTAGGCATTGATAGATCGATCTTTTGGTGCAATGGCAACCCCACTCTAATAGGTAAAACCCCTTCCCAATTTCCTTTTTTTTTTTTCAATTTAAAAAAAAATACATTTTCTAAATTTTTATTTATTTATTAACTTGCAGGTACAGGCATGTTATGCAATTTTTGTAAGGAAAATTAGGTGCTGAAACAACTTTCTACACTAATCCCTTAAGGAATGTATTGTGCAAATTCTATTTAAATTCTTACAATTTTAGATTCGATATTATGTAAACAACAATATTGTAGTCAACCATGAATACAAAACACAAATAGAGAAAGAAAACATAAACAAAAAGATATGCCAGTGGCGAAAAACCTTTCAGTAAAACAACCCCACCCCTCCAAAACCTGCACAATGTATTATCTTCAACACAAAGGTTACAACACACTTGCAATGCAAGTTCTTTTAGGACACAAAAGACAAATCTAGTTGCAACAAAACACTACCAATACACTTTCACTTTTTTCTATCTAAAATCCTAAAGTCACTTATATCATGCGCTTTCCATTTTAGGGAAACTTCCAAAGAAGAACCGTATTAGGGTTTTACCATTCTTCAAAAAAGTAGGAACCCAATTTTTTTTTAGGGCAATGCATCAAACCTTACATGCTAGATGGAGACTCGAGTGTACAGTACTCAATGATCAATTTCCACATGTTTTCACATCTTCACCCATCATCATATCTTCCAAAGATAGCTCTTACGCATCATAGGAATCCATCATAACCATTTTAGTCATGATCTCCTTACACACTATTCAAAATGTCGACACATGCAAGTGGAGTGACACATCAACATGCCAACTAGACATGTACACTCACACTTAATTACATTATTTGCAAAAAATACATTTACAAAACAAATAATAAGAACAAGAATTATCCAAGGTTGAGACACCTTATTCCTAACATTCTCCCACTTGTTGAACACCTTGTAAGAGCAATAGGAATATAACAGGAACTAACTACTATAGGCTGAAATGCCCATAGACTCCAAACACCATCTAAACTTCTTTGTGCCCATTGGTTTCATCAATGCATCTGCAACACTCTTTATAGTATCTACCTTCTCCAAGTTTACCTCATCTTCCACCATATCTCTCATAAAGTGAAACTACACATCAATGTGCTTTGTTCTAGCACAAAAAGTTGGATTCTTTGCAAAGAAAATAACACTCTTACTATCACACCAAATAGTAATCTATCCTACATCAACACCAATATTAGAACACAATCTCCTAAGCCAAATGGCTTCCTTACAAGCACAAGTAGCAACCATGTACTCAACTTTTGTAGTGGACAAAGAAACCATAGGTTGTCGCTTACTCATCCAACTGATGGCACCACCAAACATAGTGAACACATAAGCACTGGTGGATCTCTTGCTGTCAATATCACCTACCTAATCCGAATTCACAAACCCATGAATAAAAATTGAATGTGGAGCTCCAAAAGAGTTACTATGATAACAAATGGAGTAATTTGATGTACCCCTCAAATATCTAAATACTCGCTTAACTGCATCCCAATGTACCCATCTAGGATTAGCCATAAACTGGCTCAAAACTCCCACTACTTGGGCAATGTCTGGTCTAGTACAAACCATAACATACATAAGACTGCAAACTACACTAGCATAAGGTACTCTACTCATGCCCTCCACCTCACTAAGAGATTTTGGACAATCATCTACAGATAATTTTGTTCCCATAGAAACAAGAACACATAATGATCTACAATTTGCCATGCTGAACTTGTCCAACATAGACTTCACATACTTACTTTGACTCAACCAAAGTTTTCCATTAGACCTATCTCTAGTAATTTCCATACCTAAGATGTACCTTGCTACTCCAAGATCTTTCATCTCAAACTGTGCTGACAACTAAGATTTAAAATCAGAAATCATACCCTTACCCTTTCCAAACAACAACATATCATCAACATATAATGCAACAATAAGAAGGTGATCATTTTCAACTTTGAAATAAACAAAATGATCTAATTTTGATCTTACAAATCTAATTGACAACACAAATGCATCAAACTTAAGAAACCACATCCTAGGAGATTGTTTTAAACCATATAGAGACTTCTTTAATCTAAAAACTAAAGATTCTTTACCTTTAACAATGTAGTGCTTAGGTTGTGACATACAAATCTCTTCCTCCAAATCACCATGACGGAAGCTATCTTCACATCCATCTATTCTATCTCTAAATGATATGATGCAACAAGAGATATTAGAAATCTAATAGATGTCAACTTTGCAACATGAGAGAATATTTCACCATAATCTATTCCCTCCACCTGTGAGTACCCCTTCACAACCAATCTAGCTTTGTACCTTTCAACACTACCATCTGCACATAATTTCTTCTTGAACACCCATTTTCTACTAATAGGTTTCCATCCTTTAGGAAAAGGTACAAGGTCTCAAGATTTTTTTTAATCCAATGAAACCATCTCATCATGCATGGCCTTAATCCAGGAACTTGCATCTTCCATATCCAAGGCCTCTTTCACAGATCTAGGCTCATTAGTGTTAGTTATCAAAGCAAAGGCACAACTAGATCTCCTCAAGGGCTGAGGTTGAGGTTGTTCTTCCTCTTCTTCTGAACTATCAGAGCTACTAGAACTCTCTTCGTTATTAAACCCAACATGGTCTTTCTATTTAGTCTTCTCAAGGGTAGGAGACAACTAAACAATATCTTCTTTCTTCTCTTTTTCTTTTGGTTGTAGCACAATAGGAGAAGATGTTAGCTCTCTAAAAATAACATTTCTACTATACAACAGCTTACTAGTTGCAGGGTCCCAAAGCTTGTATCCCTTCACACCAACACTGTATCCAATGAAAATACATTTGACAACTTTGTTTTTGAACTTAGATCTTTTATCCTTTGGAACATGTGCATAAGCTTCACAACCAAAAACATGAAGATGTCTAATTGAAGGCTTCTTACTAGACCACACCTCCATGGATGTCTAACCAACAAGGGTAGATATAGGAGATTCTTTAACTAGATAGCAATTAGTGGCCATAGCTTCAACCCAAAACCTTTGTTCAAGACTAGCTCCACTATGAATACTCCTACGCTTCTCCACCAATGTCCTATTCATTCTTTCTACAACTCCATTTTTTTGTGGGGTATAAGGAGTTGTTTTATAGCTCTCAATACCTTTTTCTTTACATAACTATTCAAACTTTGTGAGAAAAAATCACCACCATTGTCAATTCTCACACACTTAATCTTCTTACTAGTCTAATTCTCTACACGGGCTTTAAATTCCTTGAACTGACTAAAGACTTGTGTCTTACTTTTCAGGAAATAAATCCATGTCCTTCTACTGTAATTATCTATGAAAGATACAAAAAATACAGACTTGGAGATTGAAGGAACTTTTATAGGACCAAATACATCAGAGTGAATAAGATCCAAACATCAGAAGATTTGTGAGAACTAGAGTAAAACTAAACACAATTTTGTTTCCCATAGAAACAATGTTTGTAGAAGTTAGACTTGAGATTACAATCATTTAACCCCTCAATGAGGTTCTTTTTTTTTAGGGTTCTGAGACCCTTCTCACCAATGTGGCCAAATCTCATATGCCACAACACTATCTTTTTTGCAGGAAGCTTTCCTTCCAATGTGTTTGCACCCTTAGGTACACATGTTGCACTGCCATCAAAACCAATAACCACAATCCTTTTTACTACTTGTTTAGATGGTGGGGATAAAGTGATAGCTTCTCTCTTCTTTGAAATAGAAGAATTATTTCACTCCTGGTACCTTAGCAAGCACCATAGCTCCTCTCATCATCTTACTTCTATCTTTAGAAAAAATGACTTGCACACCTACATCATTCAACATACTTACAGATAATAGGTTTCATGCAAAACTAGGGATGTGCATTACCACATTTATCCCCTTTACTCATCCATCAGGGAATCTGATAGTGACCTGCCCTCATCCAACTATCTTTAGGTGAGAATCATCACCAAAGTACACCTTTCCACCATAAAAAACTTCATAGTTTGAGAACCAGCTTTGATGAGAGGTTATGTGGAAAGAAGCACCCAAGTCTATCAACCATACATCATCTGATGCATGTGCTTCCAAGGCTACAATGAAACCATCACCATCTTCTTGAGAATTTTTTGAACTTGAATGTGAGGCCTTCTTCTTCTTTGGCTCTTTACAGTTTTTATGAAAGTGCCTAGTCTTATCACAGTTCCAACATTTTGCCTTGGACTTTCTAGGAGTCTTTGATTTTCCATGGGATTTGGATCTACACTTTCCAAACTTGTTATCATTTTTCTTTCCTCTATTGTTGGATCTACTATGAATAACAAGATCTTCTTTAGCTGAATCTAAAGACTTTCTCCACATCTCCTTAGATAACAACAAAGAAACCACATCATCCATTCTAAAAGTGACTAAAGTACTTCCAAGAGCCATCACGAGATGGTCCCATAAATCTAGAAAATAACATAATAGTGTCATACATTGATCCTCCTCCTCTATCTTGACACTAGATGATGTCAATTGTGCAATCATTAAATTAAAAGAAGTTAGATGATCCATAATAGATCCTCCTTCCTCTATTCTTAGAGAATACAACTTCTTCCTTAGGAACAACTTGTTCACTAGAGATTTGGCCTGATACATAGACCCAAGTCATGTCCACAAATTGTTTGTTATCTTCTCATCAAGAACATTTAGAAGAACTGAATCAACTAGATAGAGTCTAATGAGACCCTTGGCTTTTCAATCCTTGAGATCCCAATCTACTTGAGATATTGCTTTGGGTCTCACATCAAGTGAAGCTAACTCCCATAGATTACAATCTTCAAGCAAGTCTTCCATCTTGAGTTTCCACAACTCAAAATTACTATCATTAAATTTCTCCATGTCCATTTTTCTGTATGATGAACTAACCATCTCAATCTAAAAATAATATTTAGAATGTTCTACACAAAAACTCCCACTCAACTTGATATTAGCTAAAAAAAATCTACCCAAAAACTAGGATCAAAAGTTGATCAAGCTTTGATACCACTTGTAAGGAAAATCAAGTGTGGAAAAAACTTCCTACACTAATCTCTTAAGGAAAGTATTGTGCAAGTTCTATTTAAATTGTTACAATTTCATAGTCAATATTTTGTAAAGAACAATATTTCGGTCAACCATGAATAGAGAAAATAGATAGATAAAGAAAATAGAAACACAAAGATATGCCGGTGGGGAAAAACCTTTCGGTAAAACAACCCCACCCCTCCAAAACCTAGACAATGTATTATCTTAAACACACAGGTTACACCACATTTGCAATACAAGTTCTTTCAGGACACATAAGACAAATCTAGTCGCAACAAAACACAACCAACAATAAACTTTCACGTTTTCTATTTACAACCCTAAAGTTGCTTATATCATGCGCTTTCCATTTTAGGGAAACTTTCAAAGAAGAACTGTATTAAGGTTTTACCATTCTCTGGAAAAGTAGGAACCCAAAATTTGCTTTGGGGTGATACCATGAACCTTGCGTGCTAGATGGAGACTCGAGTGTATAGTACTCAATGATCAATTGCCACATGTCTTCACACCTTCACCCATCATCATATCTTCCAAAGATAGGTCTTACGTGTCATAGGAATCCATCATAACCATTTCAGTCATGATCTCCTTACACACTATTCAAGATGCTAACACATGCAAGTGGAGTGACACATCAACATGCCAACTATACATGTACACTCACACTTAATTACATTATTTGCAACAAATAAATTTACAAAACAAATAATAAGAATAGGAATTATCCAAGGTTGAGACACCTTATTCCTAACAATTTTTTTTCTAGCAAGCCTCTTTTAATTTTTTTTTTTTTTAAAAAAGGCAACAATGATTTTCTCAAATCAAATTATCAATTTAATATAGATCAATATTAAAAAAAAAACCCTAGCCAAGTTTTGTTTCTAGGCATCAATTCCTAACACAAGGGTTTCAATTAGTTTTTTCGTTCACAGTAATTTTAAATAATAAAGAACAAAGGTTTTCAAAAGAAAACAAGGGTTTCAAAATAAAACTACGATTTCCAAACAAGATCCATAAATAGGCACAAAGAAGATAGAGGTAATTCAAAAAGATTTATCATGATAATCTCAACACAATTCCTACCTTAGTCTGATGCTAATCCTGACAAATGCTTGAAGAATACAAAAATTCCTGTCTCCCAAAACTCTTTCCAAACATTGCTCCTCCAAACCTGTGTCCGAAGAAATGAGCTCAAATTTCCTAATAAAGAATTTTCTCCTCTTAGGATTTTAGGTTTGATGAACATGCAAAAGCACTTTCTTTTATTATTTTAATTAATTTAATTCTTTGTACATAATTTTTGCATTTAAATTATAATAAAATATAAAAAAAGAATCTTTTGATTTGGTTTTGTGACCTTTCTATTTGATTTGGTAATTCAAAATTCTTCTCTCCCTCATCTACATAGTTTCTACACTTGCTCAATAGTCCCCCTCATATCTATAGTGATTAGTTTTTCATTGAAAACATCAACAAAGTTGACCTAATAGATATAAGCATTATTAATACAAAGCTAGACACCTTGAGTATAAATACTCAATAGAGTCCACCCCAAGAGATAACTAGGACAGAAATCCATTATATTAAGCCTTCTTAAAATAACTTAATTAAAAAATACACACTAAAATAACTTTGAAAGATAGACTCAAGTTTAACATGTAGAAAAACATTAAAAAAATACACTAATTAACCCAATAAAATTCTCTAAAGTATATAGTACTATCCAAAGTCGAACACAATGTGACAGGTTCACCCTTGATCTCTTAACAATTTATCTATATGGGAAGCACTAATATTCCAATCTAGTCACCAAAAAGTTGAGTCGTAAAAGGACCAACACATACATCAATATTGCACCCATGATAAAAAATCTTCACTTCTAGAATAATTTATCTAAAAGATATTTGAACTGAAGCATTGCAGAACCATCTGACCATGTCCACTAAATCACACACCCTAAAATTCCAATGTATAGCATTCTTTGAGCTAGTCTAATCCCTTCCCAACAATCAACCTTACTGTTACCTAACAACACATCATATCTTTGTCAAAAGGGCAGTTGGAGACTTGAAAACATGATAGTAAAATATTCCCAATACTTATTCATTATAACTAGAACCACAAGCAACCATCATCTTGTGTAAAGGAATGTAACACATTATCCCTTAAGGTATTCAATTTGTTTTCTTCTATTTCTTGCCTTTAATACTTTCATCTTCTAGATAACCTTATATTTCCTTAGCATCAAAATTAGAATATCAATACCAACTTCTTACTATCCTTTAAGCACACATCCCATCATGTCAATCATCAAATAATCTTATTTTTTAGAAAATTACTTAATTATTCTTCATTAATCACCAATCTTTCAAATATTCTTCATCAATCAATGAAACCATCTTCTTTACCTCAACAATTTCCTAGCTTCAACATGCTGACATAAATAAAAATACAAAGTATAATGTTAACATTTTAACACAAATTCTTAGAACAAATACACAAAAAAGTGTTGCAGATTTGGAAAGAAGAGAGAGAAATGAAGCCTTGTTTGAAATATAGATACAAAATAGGAGGTCAATGGTTCTTGGTGTGCCCTTGATCAAGAATATTGCATTCAAATGAAAGTTGTAGTTTTTAGTATCAATAACTCAAAAGCCTCCTCAAACATTTCATAAAAAAGGTGCAAGTCAATGTTGGGTTGAACACCTTCAACTCTACCTTTTGGATTTGGAAAAGCTCAATATGTAGGCATCTATTTAATTCCAAATTTGTGTATTATGATCTTGTCACCTACATAAAAAGAAGAGAAAATATTGGTTTGATGAAGGGTTTGCCCAGGTTAATTTTTGGTTTAAAAAAACTAAAAACTAAAAAAAAGAATTGAAAGTGTATTGTGATGGAGAAAGCCTAGATCTAAATTGAAATGATTGAATGCAATATTATAGCACCTTCATATGTTTCTTTCATGTTAAAGCTTTCATGACAAGGTCGGTGTTGACTTACAAAGTTTGTTTTATATAGGGTGGTCATGGATGCAATCTTGAATGATTGACATATGAACTGAATCTTCTTTGTAACACCTTGCTAGTGAATCCAAAATAAATAAACCTATTATGTCACTAAGTTTATTGAACATTTTTTTGTAAAATTTTAAACAACATAAAGGTAACAGAGGCCACACATTAAATACTCATCACATACATAATAAACAATACATTTAGAGTTACATTTCTCAAGGGTTCCTTAATGTTGAATCACATATATGTAAATTTTGTTAATTCAATAAATTTAAGTGCAAAGTCCATATCCGTATATAAATAACATATACATGATCAACAATGTATTTTTCAAGAAAAAGTAGATTGTGTTCTAATACAAGAAACTAAAATGTATAGAGCCAATTTTGATAAAATTGTTAGTCATGTTTGGCCTAGTGTTGCGTACATACATATGGAGGTAGATGGAGCATCGGGGGGTATTGCTACTATGTGGAACCCAAACTCTATGGTGGGAGTTGAGGTTTGGAAGGATAGAAATTTCATAATAACTGATTTCCAATCTAGTATTCAATGCTGGGGGCTGATCAATATCTATGCTTCTAATAACAAGCTAGGGAGGAAAGAAACATATGATAAATTGGCTAGGATTATAGAAACAATGAAGGATAAGCAATTGATGTGTATGGGAGACTTTAATACTCCCCTGTACCACTTGGAGAAATTGGGTGGTAACAGGGACTACCCAGAAAGCTTGCAAGTTCTTAATGATTTTATGAGCGGAATGGACTTTATTGATGTGGAACTAAGATGGAACCCATATACTTGGACTAATAATAGAAAGGGGAAGGACCTTATCTAGGTTAGACTGGATAGGTTATTGGTGACAGGGAATTGGAATCAGCTTGGTAATTCCCATTTGGAGAACCTCACTAGAACTACTTCAAATCATTCCTGCTTAATCTTTTAGTGGGAGGATGGTTTTAAAAGAGGGCCAAAACCTTTCAGATATGAAATAATGTGGCAATCTCACCCAAAATTCAAAGAGAGAGTCCAAGAATGGTGGAATATTAGGATAGAAGGTACTGCAATGTATAGACTGACCAAAAAATTGGATAACATAAGGAAAAATGTTAAGGGCTGGGCTAAAGACTCATTTGGAAATTTGTTTAAAATCAAAGGTGAGGTGGAGCAAAAACTAAAAAAGTTCCAAGGGGAAATTGCTGAAGGTATCAACCTAGAAAGTGTGACTCAGGAGGAAGAGATATATAGAAAAAAGTGGAAGGATATTCTATTGAGGGAGGAAATTTTCTAGAAACAAAGATCTAGAGTACAATGGTTCATAGAGGGGGATAAAAACACTACTTTCTTTCATAGGTCTACCTCTAACCATAAAAGAAGAAATACAATCAATAGGCTGGATGGTGAAGGGGGAAGGATTTATAAGGATCAAGAAGAAATGGGAAAACATGTAGTGGAATACTTTTGCAAGGCTTATGTTAAGGATAATAAAGTTGGAAATTTGGTGGTCAGAAGAAGCTTGATTAATATGATACCACAGGTGTTGGGTATGGAGGAAAAAAATCACATTTTTAGAAACATCACAGAGGAGGAGGCGAAATGTGCTGTGTTTTCTATGAAAGCTTATAACCAGCATTTCTGGGAGGTAGTTAAACCTAGATTGGTTTGGGCTACTAGGGATTTTTTTAGAATTGGGAAGATGCTAAAGAGGATTAATAAGACTTTTATTGCTCTAGTTCCTTAAATTCCCACACTGTTGAGGCTACTGGATTTTAGGCCTATAAGTTTATGTAATACTGTTTATAAGATATTTTCTAAAGTCTTGGTTAATAGAATAAAACCTTTCTTGGAAAAAATAATTGGTAGTCCACAGAAAGGATTTGTCCCAGGGCAACAAATTCTAGATGCGGTGATAACTACACATGAGGTTATTCACTCAATGGAGAAAAATAAATGACCGCATCTGGCCTTCAAATTGGATATCTCCAAGGCCTATGATAAGGTTAAGTGGGATTTTCTCTATGATGTGCTTGAAGGAGTGGGGTTTAATAATAGGGTTATAAATCTAATTAAGATGATGGTAGGCTCAGTTCATTAATCTGTTCTCCTAAATGCTTCTCCTTGGGGCAATTTTAGTGCGAAGAAAGGTCTAAGACAAGGTGACCCACTTTCTCCTTACCTCTTCATCATGGTTTCAGAAGTTTTAGGAAGGTCCTTCTCTAAACTAGTGAATACTAGTTGTCAAAGGGGTCAAGCCTGCTACTACTACTGAAATTGAAGTTCTACAACAATTTATAGATGACAAATTCCTATTTGGAGAATCTTCAATTATGGAGGCTGAAGCTTGGAAGACTATCTTGCAAAATTATGAAGAAAGCTTAGGGTAGCAAGTGAATTACCATAAGAGTAAGATTTATTTCTTTAATATTGATGCCCCATTATAAAGGAGGATAAGGAACATTTTGGGTTGTCAGCATGAAAACCTCTTGAATACCTATCTTGGATTACCATCAACTACTAAAGAAGTGACTAATGAATTCTAGAATATGATAGCAGATAGAATTCAAAGGAAAATAGAAGGATGGAAAGGGAAGATCTTAAGAAATGCTAGAAAATTTCAATTTCTCTTAGTAGCTCTCTAGGGCATTCCCATTTACTTCCTAACTCTTTTCAAAATTAACCAAAATATGGTGGAAAGGATTGAGAGAATTCAAAGGAATTTCCTTTGGTCAGGTACAGAAGAGAAAAAGAAACTGAGTCTAGTCAATTGGGAAGAGGTGTGCCAGCCAAAGGAAAAGGGGGGGTTGGGAGTAAGAAGACTTCATGACCTTAACAAGGCTCTTCTCACGAAGATTTCCTAGAGATTGGGAGAAGACAACATTGATTGGGGTAATATAATGAAAGCTAAATATCTATCAAATTCCCCCTTCAATTGGAACCTATTCAATAATGACCTCCTAGGAGGCTCTAAAATCTGGATGAATATTGTTAGGAGTAGAGGATTATTGAGAGAAGGGACAAGATGGATAGTGGGGAATGGTCATAACATCATATTTTGGGAAGACAATTGGTTGGGAGGGAAATTATCAGTCTTCAGTAGATTCAACAGATTAATAGAGTTACTTAAAGAAGACATGGGAAGTAAAGTAGAAGATTATATTGATCAGGGGAGGAAGTGGAAGAAACTTTATAAAGATACTTACTCTCAGGAGGATATTTAGCTACTAAAGGAGTTGGAAGAGTTGTTAGGAGCATAAAGAACCCCAATTCTGTTCCAGGAGGACAATACAGGCTGGGACTTAACTTCAAGTGGTAGCTTCACATTCAAATTGGCTTACAAACACCTTTTTAGCAAGGACCCCCATCCACCATGGTAGAGTAAGGTTTGGATTTGTAACCTTCTTCCTAAAATCAACTTTTTTTGGTGGACAGTTCAACATGGAAAATTTTTAACCTTAGGCAATTTGAAAAGAAGGGGCTTTTATATAATAAACCATTATTGTCTTTGCAAGGAAAAAGAGGAGAGAATTTCTCATCTATTTCATGAATGCCAATATGTAGTATGGATATAGGCTAGGGTCTAAGAGAAATTTGATTTGGACTGGGTTATGAAAGACAATCTAGGTCAATTCATGGAGAACTGGTGCTGTCCATTCTATCACCCAAGATTGATCTTCTTATGGAAAATTGTTCCACCATATATTTGATGGCATATATGGAAAGAAAGAAATAATAGAATATTTAGGGAGGAGGGAAAACTGGTGGAGGTGGTTTTTGAAATAATAGAGAAATTTTTGAAGGAAAATATAAGGGTGGCTAAATGTAAAAGCTGAAGGAAGAATCAAGTAGTCAAGAAGGAAAAATTGCAGAAAAATGGGGTTCTCATGAGGATTTTAATCCTTCTGACAACTCAAAAATGTTGAGGAGACAAAAAATGAGATGGAAACCACCTACCCTTACACAATTTAAACTAAATTTCAATGGTGCTGCTAGAGGAGGTATTGGAGCGGTAGGTGGAGTGCTGCGAGATAGGAATGGTGATGCACTATTAGTCTATGCTAGCAAGGTGGGAAATGGAAGTAATAATCTAGCTGAGGCAATGTCTTTTTTCTCTGGGCTGCAACTAATAAGTGAAATGCAACTAAAGGAAATAACAATAGAAGGGGACTCCAAATTAATCATTGATCTAGTTGATGGGATGTCCCAACCAAGATGGAATATCTTGACTATCATTATGGATATTAGGAATATATTAGATGGGATGGAAAGAGTCCACCTATAGCACATCTATAGGGAAGGAAATAAGGTTGCTGACACGGTGGCTACTATGGGGTTTAATTCTATAGTAGTCATGTGCTAGAGGAATATGGAGAATCTTAACAAAGATATTAAGTCCTTGATAAGAAAGGAAAGAGGAGGAAGTATCATTTAATAATGTTTATAAAATTTAATGCAGGGGCCAAATTTGGCAAGTGTGAGTCAAAGTGTGCTAAAATTAAGAAAGGTTTTAGGGAAATGAGGAGACATGCCCATACAAATAGAAATATGAGTGAATGCAAATTAAGAGGAATGTCACTTCATCATTATGGTAACCCCTCACGAAATTCAAATTTCTCCCCATTTAAAAGTATGAATGATATCATTTATTAGATTGTCAGAGATTTTTGGGGTGTTAAAATTATGATACAATAAAATCATGAATCCCATAATGAATTCTCATGGGATTTTGAAACTTATCAAACATAGGATTGTAAAACCTTTTTGCTCATTGTTGAAAGACTTAGGGTTGATAGTAGGTGCAGTGCTTTTATAGACAAGGAGGTTCAGATGTGCATCACTAAAGTGGGAGAATGAGAAATTGTCAAGATAGATATGGGCAGGGATTTGAACAGGCTAGAGCCCACGAAAATGGAGAATTTTAAAGATAGGATGGCCACCTAGTTTCTATTGAAGGAGGGGGGCTTTCTACCCTACATGTAGTCGATGGTAGGGTATGACGAGAATTATGCCCTCCAGTTTGTCAATGGATGGAACGAATGCAAGGTCACCATTAATGGAATCACTTTTCAAGTGAATGAGGAAGTGATTGCCATGGCTACTAGTCCTTCAATTAGAGGGAAAAAATGGAAAAAGGTCACTGAAACTGCGGATGAGGCTAGTATGAACAATTTTTTTAACATACGGTGAGGAACTTGTGCACTATAGAGGAGGATTTAAAAGGGACAAGTTGCTAGCTCCATGGGATGATGTGTGCTTGGTTCTTATGAAATATCTGATGTTGGAGGGCAAGTTCGGTGTTTTCTACTACTATCATTTCCCTTTGTTGAATCATTTTAGGATTACAAATTTTATTTCTATCCCATTTTTTCTACTACATTCTCTTGAAGATATGGTCAGTGATGTTAGGGAGAAGAGAAATAAAGGGCAAAACTTTAACATTATCCACCAAGGCCTTATCTTTCACCTATTCCAATTCCACCTTTCCCTTCCCCCCCCCAGGGTGGTGGTGGTTGACAACTAGTGCCACCATCAGAATTCACCCTTGAGCACTAGTATTGGAACTAAAATTCATACCTCGTGACCCTCCCCTAGCCATTAAAATAAGAAAAAGAAAAAACCTAATATGGTTGGGGAAAAAAAGGGTAGTAAAAATATTAAAATGGAAAAACCTGTGGAGGTGGAAGAAGAGGACTCAAAGGAGGAGGCAGAGGGAAAGGCTAGGAGAAGGTCTGGGAGAATTGCACAATCCCAGGTAAGGCACAAACAAAAATCCAACATATTCAGGGTTGAGGAGGTTGAAGAAGAGAGCGAAAAAAATAATGAAGAAGGGGAGGAGGAGGATTCCAAAGGAGAAGAAGGAAAGGAGGAGGTAGAAAAAAGTGTTAACTCGGAGGACATTTCTGTTGATAATGCCCAATTGTATGCTGATAATACTTAGGTGTTAGTTGGCAATGCTGCAACCATACAGACTACCCATGTTTTCACTAGCTTCACCCTTCAACCCATTACCTTCTGTGAGGATAGTAGCAAAGTGGACACTTCCCCCATTACTATTTCCTCTCCAACCAAAGAAAAATTTAAGATTTTTACTAATCCAAGGGTTTTTTAGGATGATAACCAGGTGCAAAATGCTAAATCAGAAGCTAAAAAGGTGGAAGCGGATAATAAGGAGGAGACTGAGGAGCAATTGGAGGTGTATGCCAAATTGGAAAATAGGGTTAAAATATTAGAAGAAGGGTTCCTCCCCTTCTCTAAATTTTCCCTAAAGGTCACCTACGCTGCTACCACCACCCTCCAACTGTTGACACAGGAGAAGGAAGATACTAGAATGGATATGGAGGATCATAAGCTCCTCTTCAAATTCTTTGCTGATGACTAGACTTGGATTCTATTGGCTATGAAGGGAAAGGAGAAAACTATGAATTAAGTGTTTTAGTTTAATGGGGATCCTTGGATCCAAGTTTTATATGTTAATATACTATTTCTAGTTTTGTTGGTTTCCAGCTGTTGCTGAAACTTGGGTTGGCATGGTTATGTCAACAATTTTTATGATGAAATTTCGTAGTATGATAGACATAATAGACTTCTTCTATAGTTTAGATGGTTTTGTTCATAGTATTATGATAGTTGGTAACATGCATAAGTATTACTTTGCTTAAGTGGAACTTTAGTATTTGGTTATTATCCTCAGTTGGTCTTTGCTGGTAATGTGCTGGTTACTAGCTTTTTGGTTGTAAGGGCTGAACCCCTTGTTTTTGGTCTCTTTTTATTTCAAAAACATATACATGATCTCATGAAAGAATACATAAAGTAAATATGATGCCACAAGGCATAACTAAAATGCATAGCATCCATTGCATGTGTCATAGGGCATCTAATGACAATAAATACAACATGATACAATACATCATCATTGATTCAAAGCCCTTTGTTACTTTGCTTAAGGTAAAAATTTAACTCAAGTGATTCAAAAACATACTCTATACACCAATAGGCATACTTGTGAAGAAGCTCACTATCCCAAATCTCACAAAGGTTAGTTAATAATCACCAAGGATCTTGACTTAACTCACAAGATGTCACCAAGAATTTAACTCACTCATTAACCAATAGTTTTTCTTAATGAGGCTCTTCCCTTTATAAATAAAAAACCAAAACCCAAACTCAAGAGACTCTATAACCTTGGGAAAGGTGATAACTTCATCAAAAAAAAAAATTCCAACCATTAGATTTGGTTTTACAACTCATTGTGTTGTACTTGCATCACAAGGGGCCTAAATTCCTTATTTCCCTACTACCTCAATTTTCTTTCTTAGCTCTTAACTTTTCTATAGAACTTAAGAAACTAATGGGTGATCCAAAACCCCTTTAGGACCTCTATCTAACCCCAAAGTATCAAACTCTAGCAATCAACACAAGGACCAAAGTGTTGTTGTCTTGTAGAGACCTAGTAGGCCCAATTAAGTCAATTTTGGGAAGTAATTGACCCTACTAGGCTCAATTAAGTCAACTTTGGGCCTACAGTTCAATACCCATTTTGAGTTAGAGTCATTTCTAACTCTGAGCATTAGGTGGCAACATGAAGATGTCCACCTAGGGAATCCTTTTTCTACTATCTCCCTGCAAAAAGCTATAAAATGATTTCAAAATCTAAAATTACATGGGAAAGATTGAAATTCTCCATGAACCATTGAAAACCAATGGTGAAATATCAAGCTATGACCATTTCTTTCCAAAACCCTAGGTATAGGTATAAATTTTGAATTGTTAGCACACAAACCTACTTATCTCACAAATTCTAGAACCTTAAATATTCAAACTTGTTGTAAATGGAAGATAACAAAATTCCCTACCATTTATAGTTAATTGTAGACTTATAAAAATCCATACACACACACGTTACAACTTTGTTACAACAATTTTGCAAGAAAATAACAAAATTTTATTGTTCTTTCAATCCCCATACATGAACTCAACATTATCTAACTCTTCCTTGATTGAATCAATCCCAATAACCTTCTAAGAATAAATCTACTTAGTTTCCATTAGTTACACCTAACCATGACTATTTGAATTCCATATTCCAACATCCTACAAAAGTCAACAATTTGCAATTTTGTAACTTTGAAAGATCGACAATAACAGTTATGATTGACAACATTTTTTGGAGCTTGATAGACAATTTGGTTTTCAACCATGACTTAGACCTTCTAGGGACTCAAAACACCTAAACAACCAAAATTTAATATCGAATTTCTTTAATTGGTCATTTACCCAAGTTGGATTATAGACATGCCAAACATGGAAATTCCATTACATATTAGGACTTATTGCTCAACAAAACAACCACATGACTTTATGGACTACCTTGAGTTAACCTAGGTTCCTAATTGACCTTCTCCTCTTCTTTGCCTTTAGTGGGTGCCCCTACACCATACTCCTAGGATGAAAAAATCTCAAGTCCACCTGAGATGATTTCTTATAATGAAGGGCCATGCTTCTTGATATGATCCTCATCCATGCAAACTACCTGTGATTTAGATTTACTTTACTATTTGACTGGTTATTTCTTTTAGTGTCACCCTCTTGTTTGCTTCACCACTTTGGTGTCTAGTATCCTTTCTAACTCTTTGGGTTCCTATTTTGGAATGTTAGTGAGATCTTCTAAATCTTCTTAGAGCTGCTATGAAACATCATCTTGTATCTCACCCTTTAAAGGTGTCAAGTTACTGATATTGAATATTGTGGATATTACAACATCAGGTGGAAATTAAATTTTCTATGCATTATTTCCACACTTCTGCAAGATCTAAAATGGTCCTAGCTTTCTTTGCATTAGCTTAATGTACTCACATTTTGGCAATTGCTCCCTCTTGAAGTTTTCCCAAACCAAATCTCATCCTTTTCTGATCTGCTAGTTGTTTGTACTTTTTTGATGACTTTTGGAGCTTCAACTTCACTTAATCATGAACCTCTTTGATGGATTCAACAAACTTCTCTCCATTCACACTAATTTGATTAGTCTTAGGAAATTGTCTTAACTCAAATGCTCCTCTAGGATGTATTCCTTTTACATTTTGAAAAGGTGACTAAGGTGTCCTTCTATTAATGATGTCCTTGTAGGAGAATTCTTCTTGGGGTAGTATAAAGTCCCACTCTTTCCATGTTGTCTTGTAAGGCATCTCAATAGGCTTCCTAATGACCTATTGACAACTTATTTTTTTCCATCGATTTGTGGATGATGATAATGATAGATTAGTAGTCCCACTCTCTCTATGCTATCTTATAAGCATCTAAATGGGTTTCCTAATGACCTATTGACAACTTATCTTTTCCTACCCATTTGTGGATGATAAGATGATAAGAATGATAGATAAGTACCTAGTTTTCTCCATAAGGTATTCCAAAAGTGACCAAAAATATTTACATCTCTATTTGAAACTATCCTCATAGGGAGTCCATGAACCCTTCCTACTTCTTTGAAAAACCAATCTACTATGTATGAAGCATTAGTAGTGGATCAACATTGTAAGAAATGTTCCATTTTTCTACTGTTACTAAAATTTTACACACGTGTAAAATTTTAAGTATACATGCAGTGAAAATACAAAAGTGCTTTTCATTTCATTCAAACAATAGAAATGTCTTTTTATTTATTTACTTTCAAATATAAATTGATGTTTTCAAACAATGAAATGAAATGATATACAAAATAGTAAAAAGTCTCACACAAGCCGTGAGTATAGCTCACTGTATTAAATTTCTTTCATAAGGAAATATATAAATAGATACATATGAATGAAAGAAAAGAGGAGTAGAGATAACCAGTCATTGCCTGTTGCTTTGACTGGTTATAAACCCTCTTTTCTGGCACACTCATCCAGCTTCGAGCTCCATGATATCCAACATCTGCAAAAACATGGAAGCAACTAATGTTAGATCCCAAAGGATCTAAGCAATGACTATCTCTACAATGACATATTCTATCTATTGATGCATTTTGAAAGAATATAAACTGAAAAGAAAGAAAGAAAAGTCATTGTGAGTGTCATGAACTCATGCTCGAACCTCACAGGATAAGATACTACAAGATTACATCAGCTAAATAATGATTGCCATCACAATGTTGATTATAGGTCGCCCATGCAATGCTTCATTCAATTGACCAGACTACAGATTAACCATTTTCAAGCACACAAAAGAGTCAACAGTTTCTGAAGCAAAAGCTGGACGGAGATGATAATTCTGACTATGTAAAGCTAGAAATACAGTAACAGATGTGTCAAGCACTCAGGAAGTGTATGTTGGATCACTAAGAAAGGGATGCCTCACACAAAGATTTTGGATGAAAGATCTTTGATTTGGTTCTCTGGGAAGGAGGAAAAAAAATTGAGGTTGAATGCTATTTCTAAGATCATTGCAGGCCAACATACTTCAAATTTCCATCGACAACCTCGACCTAAAAAGGAGTATCAATCATTTTCTTTAATATATGGGAATGGGGAAAAGTCACTTGATTTGATTTGCAAGGACAAGGAGCAGGCAAAAATTTGGTTTGTTGGCCTAAAGGCATTAATCTCTGGGACTCAGTCTCACAAACTCTATGCCGATTCATGGAGTGATGGAGGACTTCAATCTAATGCTAGTAGCCCTGCTGGACACACACAAAGGAAGCAACCATTTTCTTTTGTAGATGATACAGAAAAGTTCTCACAGTTGAGATAAAATGTAAAGAATCTCAAGTAGCAGTGTGAAAGAAAAGATGCTAAATTTGAGCAATATGAGTGTGAAATTGAAGAAGCACAAGCACTTTCCAGGGAGGAAACTACAAGTTGTAAAGCTGCAAAAGAGGTTATCAGAGTCTTAATTGGACAGCTGAAGGATATGGCTAATAAACTCCCAATGAAAACACAAACAAGCAATATGAGCACATTGCTTTCCCCCATCTGAATGCGTTGCATGAACTACTATCTCCAACATATCCTGGTCTCGCAGAGGTTCCAGAAAAAGAAGATATCAAATTTAATGACCATAAGTTTTATTTAAGTCCTACTACTCAAGTTCTTAGAGACATATGAGTAAATGGTTCACGTAGTCCACCTGTCACACATAACACACCATCAAGTGCTATGGGAAGGGGTTTTGGTTATCAAAACTCAGTTAGGTCAACAAAAGGTGCTCAGCGTATAGGAAGAAAGATCAAAGAAAACATTAATAAGGAGTGTCAAGAAGAGAATGAGCACCCACCTTACATAGAATGGGTAGAACAAGATGATCCTGGTGTGTATTTCACATTTGTAACTTTGGCAGATGGTCAAAAAGATCTTAAGCATGTGAGATTCAGCCGAAAGCATTTCAGTGAAAGAGAGGTAGAGGAATGGTGGACTAAGAATAGATTACGGATACATGAGAAGTATAGTGTGGAGGGGATCATAGGACAACTATAATATTTTCTATACAAGCAAAGAAGATGACAACACAAAATCTCATAATACTGTTGTGACAATACCCTTTTGGCAGATAAATTTTTTGGAATCTATCTGAAGGGTGTTGGAGAGCATATGATTTCATTAATCCTTACAATAGTACAGTAATAGATGTGGCAATTGTGAAAGAAAAAAAAACTAACCAAATCTTGAGCACAACTATTGTTGGATTTTTGTACTGACTAGAAACAAGAAAAGTTCTCAGTTTGCAGCAATATAGTATGCGGGAGAAAGAAAATACAACAGTAATGCCAATATAGAAATAGAGGCAAATAACAAAAAAGAAGAAAACCCATTTGGGTGTTTTCCTAAAACACTTGCAAATTCGGTTGGAGTGAGAAAGCCTCATTTGATTTTCACAATACCTAGTTACAACACTAAATTCATGTTCTTGATCATAGTGATAGCAAACAAAACCCATGTCTTTTACTGGTGAGGGAAAAGATTCAAAAGCTCTAACCAATTTTCAAAGATAATTTTTTCTCTAGCAATGTATTCTATGATTGGCATGGTCGAATTGAGGAACAAAAAGTTCCCAGAAATAGACTCAAAAAGCATAAATACCAGCAAATAATCTCATGGCAAAATACCTCTCAGATGAACAATGGCGACAAGTAGAACATGAAGCCACAATTAATCCAACTTTCAGGAAATTAGCATAATGGCAGCTTCAAAGATCAACAAAACCTTTTAATGGAAGATCTTCCTTCAGAAAATTAACAAATATTCATGGTAGCACATTAAGAAATGCCTTAAAACCCTCATTCTCTTCACCGACCAAGACTCTTCATAAAGCGAATGTAGATGAAAATGATGCTTTTAGGGTATTTGATATATTATCCCCTTTTCACATTGCATTTCTCTTTGAAGTCCGTGGCTAGGTCATGAAATATATTTTGCATCTTTTTTGACAAAATGTATTTGAGTTGAATGTGAAGATTTAATTCTTGGTGTCCTAAGGAGTTTTAAAAATAATGTTACTTGTTATTTTGTATGACTATATTAAAGAAATAATGTTAAGATGATTAATTCTAATCATTTAATATTATTTTCTTAATTCTAAAATGCAAAATAACAAGAGCATTATTTATTTGTTTTCTTTTTGCATATATGTTAATGTGAAATATAAATATTGAAATGACGATATTATAAGTCATTTAATATTTTATTTTTATTTTTTGCAAAAAGAATCAAATAAGTCATCTTCTATGTTCATGTCATGGTCTTTAAGACTGAAAATAGTTAGGAAACATATGCATGGAATATAGGAGGTCAGAGTTTGACTTTGCTAAGTCAGTTTGAGGGTCTTTATGACTAGTTTGAGCATTTTGTGGACAATGGAAGGTGAGTCATAGGGTTCTTTATGACTGAGTGGAGCTTTTTGAGTAGAAGACCATTATTTTAGAAGTTTCCAGCACCTCTTTTCCAGGCTATCTTTTTGCATGCGACCCAAGCAGTTGGGCATTGTACTTAATGAGTTTTCTAACTCAATTGGGAGAGAGTTCTAATTTTATGACTGAGTTTTGAGACATGTTTTGAGTCCTGAACTTTGTTACAGGGTCTGTAATTCAATGTTTTGAAGAAATAATGCCAGTGATAGTAGTGTGATTATGCTTTATGAAGTAAATTGTTAAGCTCTTTTCCTTTCTACAAATTTTGTATGTGTTTTTGAATGATTTGATAAGTTAACCTATGAATTTTTACATTATTCCTTGTTTTCTATCTCATTCTAGCATCTTTTTGTGGAAAAGTAAGTCTGCTTGCAGGTTATGATATGTGTTTATAGGTGAAATTAGTTAAAGTGAGGTAATAATTTATCCTCTTTTTGTAGTTGCAATATTGAAACCTTATCATAAATCACTTGTGCAAGCCTTTATAGGAAAATGTACTTTATCTGTATTTCATAGAACTATAATCCTCTTTGTTACATTTGTGTTATGTCTTCATAGTAACTTTTGGTGTATCACGTCTTTTCTTAGTTTAAGCTTTAGGTTTTAGGTTTATTTTATGCACTCTCTTACCTTTTCCCTCAGGGTTTTTCATTGAGTTTTAGAGTGTTTCACTAAAAGATATAATAGGAGCCAGCCTAGAATTTAGAGGTTTTATTTCATTATCCAGTCTCACATAATGAAATGACTCCCATGTTAAGTAAGGATTATTGAACATTGCCAGTTCAGTAGGGTGCAAATCCTGAAACTTAACAGCTACATCTACCAAAAAAAAAAAGACACTATGAAATCTCCTTTGTGTTGTAGGAAATCCCATCAAAAAATCCATGCTCACACTTTCCCAAGGTCTTAAGGGAATAGGTAAGGGTTTCTACAAACCTACATTAGCATTTCTTCCTTTTTCTTTTTGAAAAATTGTGCATGTGTCAACAAGACTTTTGACATCAACTTGCAACTTGGGAATTTTTTTTTTCTTCTCATGAATTCCAAAGTCTTATATAGTCCAAAGTGACTTGATATAGCCCTAGATGTTTCTCTTGTATGATGTTTGTTCTCATGGTAAACTTGGTATGACATAATTGTCCTCCTTTGAATAGGAGTCCATCCTAGAGTATAATTTTTTTAATGGTTATATCTTTCACTCAAATCAAGACATACCTAATATATATCTTTGAAGTCTTCATCTGCTACATACATATCCTTTAAGTTATCCATTCCAAAAATTTTCAATTGGATCTTTGATAATGTAAGCACTCTCCTACTTAGTGCATCTGTAACCTTATTCACAACTCCCTTTTTATGTTTGATGGAAAATGTGTATGGTTATAGAGATTCTACCAACTTCATATTCCTATGACTCAACTTCTCTTGGCTGTTGATGAAAATCAAGGCTTGATTGTTAGTATACATTACAAATTCTCTCAAAAAACAAATAGCATCTCCATTTCTTTAGGGACTGAACTAATGCATGCATTTCTAAATAATAGGATGAGTATCTCCTTTTTTTCTCATTTAGTTTTTCATTAAAGAATTTTATGGGTTTCCATTCTTCACTTAGGACTCCTTGTATGGCCCCATGACTAGCATCACATTCAATTTGAAAATCTATTGAAATCAGGAAATGCAAGAATGAGTTGCTATACTAACTTTTTCTTTAGAAGTTCAAAGGATTCGTTCACTTCTTTTGCCCAAATGAACCTACACTTTTTTCTCCCTTATATGGTATCCAATATGGGTGCACAAATTAGACTATAACCTATTGTAAGTTTCTTATAAAATGTGGCTAATCCATGGAACTTTTGACTTCAATAATTGTCCTAGGGGTAGGCCAAGAAAGAATGACATTTACCTTGTCTTGATCCATTTTTAGATTACCTTGCGAGATGAAAAATCAAGGTACATGAGATCCTCTTGTAGAAAGATATATTTTCCATGTTTGTTATCAACTTATCCTCATGTAATCTTATTAACTATTGAGATAATGGGTGTTGCACACATTGCACAATATTGTTATATTGTATCATTTTATTTTATTATGTAATGTTGAACCTAGGAGCACCTAGATGAATGTCCAACATGTAAAGATTCCTATGGGATATACTTGATGAGCTGTATTGTAACATTGTTATAATATTTGATGTAATTATTTAATATTGGAGAAAATACTAAATGTCCAATACTACATGTATGATCAATGGGTTATGTAGCACATGGTTTTAACATATGGTTTATGAAATACCACTTGGTGGGTTTTTGGGACTTTCTAATATATAAGCATCCACAAGGGTAGTTGTAGAGACAAACAAAAAGACAAAAAAAGGAAAAAAGGGGAAAAAAAGGCAAGAGTTGAGTGGGACAAGGCTTGACAAATTAGCCAAGGGAGAATTTGTGAAGGTTGGAAGCATGGCATGGAATGTGTGGATTCATGCTTGTTCACATGGATTACTTGGTTGTGGCTATGGCTTTGAAGGCTTCCATGGTTGTATTGCAATTGTGTTTTTACTGAATAATACATGGTGATGGATGCTTTTGGAGGCTAGGTTTCTTCCCTCAATGAGGGTTTTCCAGGGTATATCTTGTGTCATATTTTGTGGGTATGTCATCTATTCTCTTCATACAGATTTTAATTGCATATTTATTTTAGATCTATTATGGATTATGTGGAAATAGTTATATTTTTATTGCAAGTTTCCTTACAAGTGTTATTAGAGCTATAGTTTATTGTTGTAACCCTAGATTGAATCCATGGGAATACAAGAAAGAATGAAAGAGAGGGAAATATATATCTATTATATAGGTTGTTTGTTATAGATTTGAGGTTTAGGATTTTCTGTTATGATTGGACATTGATAGATTTTGGGCATGTGAAATTTTTGATCAAAAGAGTTTGAATGTTTCATTTAAATGAGGATTTAGGGGATGACTTCTACAAATGACCTCTTGGATAAGTATAAGCCTCACCATTTGATCTAGATTGATTTTTTCAAAAAATTTGATATATAATATGCCTTGGTTTGGCCATGTTGAGAGAAAATGGAAAAGATTTTTAGTTTCAGCCTGTGACAACCATCAAATTTAATCCTATTAGAATTTTTGTCACCAAAAAAAGTAAAAAAATTGTAGTAAAAATGGTAAAAAGGTTGTCTTGGTAAAATGACCATAAATTTCTCTTAGGATATTAGATTTTGGACTTCTTATAGTTGTTGGAAAAATAATTTAGAGAACTACAATATGGTTTGGGTTTGATTTTATGATTTTGAAAATTTGATAGGTTGTAAGTGTTGAAATTATAGTCAAGTTTTTTTATTAGTGAC